>VZRV01000480.1:1574157-1648442 GCA_013398115.1 Falcunculus frontatus | reverse complement strand
GCAGCCCGGGGCGCAGGTACCGCGGGGCAGCGCGCCCAGCGCAGGTGCCGCCGGGCCGGCTCCCTCTGGGGGTGCTCCGGGGCCCCGCGGCCGCCGCCAGCGCCCGGGGAGCGGTACCGAAGGGTGCGGGGCTCATTCCAGCAGCTCTGGGGGCAACAGGTTGCTGGGCGCAGGCAGCTTGGCGGCTCCGAGCTGCCGCTTCTGGCCGCTCGTACGCCCCAGTAAGAAGCCGGCGCCGTCGTTGTAGGCGCTGGTAACTGGCTTGGGGATCCGAAACCCTCTGTGGGACTGTTCCCTCCCTCTTTTCCCTGCGGACTCCTGGCGCAGGAGGGTACGGGGAATGAAACTCGCGGCTCCGAGGCTGAGTTTTCTCCGCTGCCGTTGCACTTGCAAATTCTGAGTAATTAGGGTAGCCTTTTGTTTGTCCCTTCTTCCTTAAACAAAAAGGTCTTGTGGATAGTGACCAAATCATGCACCGGAGACGGGGGGAGGGGGACGTTCTTGGATATATATATGCACTTTCTGGTTGCCTACTTTTTTTTTTTCTCTTTTGGTTTTTTGGTGGTGATGTTGTTGCGGTTTTTTGGGGGGGGTCTTTTTGGTGTTGGGTTTTTTTTTGTTGTTTGTTTGCTTGGTTTTTTTGTTTAGTCCTTATATACTCACAGCTTTAAACTCAGTGTATTGGACAGGAGTTAAAGAAATGCATCACGTTTTCTAGAAAATGTTTTTCATCTGGATGTGTTTTGACTTAAGAGCCCCCATTCTCAGTAATTGTTGGGTTTTGCAGTTAAGACAGCTTTCATGTTACACAGTGAAAGCACATTAAAATGGATCCATATGTTGTAGTGGAAAAAAGTCACATTAGCAAAGCACATTTTGCTCAAGATCTGTCAGAAAGTTATATATATGCTTTTGTCTACAAGTCCTCTGGACTCTGCCTGTTCCAATTTTGAAAGTGCCAGAGAGTGCCAGAGGTCAGCAAGTCCTGTTTTATCCACAGGAGAAATTATACTAATCTTATTTTTCAGCTAGTTTCGTTGTGAGTTTTCTAGTTTGTTCCTTTCTCCCACCCTTGAAACAACTGTGTTATGAACTTTCCAAGTGAGGACTTTTCAAACCATCTGTTTCTAGATCACTTCCCTAGTGCTGTTTTTCAAGGAACAACAGTCAGTGTCAGATGTATATGCTGAAAAATGACTGCGAGACTGTTGGCCGCTTACCCAGTGTCCTGAATTACAGACTAGCAAACCTGGGAGCATTTGAGGAAAGGAGAAAAGAGCTGTTTTACGATGTATGTACTAGCTATTAAGTGCCAATTCAGATAATTCCACCTTTCTGGTAATGGCCAATAAGTGCTACATCTAAAGACTGATCACTGATACTTATTCATAATGTTACCTAGGTATTAAGTAACAGGCTTTAGTATTTGTGGCATGAGGATGTGGCTGTGGTATGTGGAGAGAAGTGTCTGTGCCTGGGAACCCTTTAAACTGGGTCTGTTGCAAGGGAATAATTAAGTGGAACCACACAGCTGTGCTGCTGTGCGGAAGAGAAATCAGGGTCCATCCGGACAGACCTCGGAATAAGAGAGAACCTGGGTCCTTGGGTTTAAATTTTGGAGTATATTTTCATTCACCATTGTTTGATACAGCGGTATAAAACTAGTTTTGGAACCAGGGACTGGAACTTGTGTGCCCAGGACTACAGTTCTTTAGCTGCAGAATATTCCATCTTGATTTGGTCCATCCATCATGGTGTTTTGTTTTTTTACTGTATTGCTTCTAGTGGTGGAAAGCTACTTGGAAGAATAATTTAATACTGAGTGGTTAAAACAGTCCCTCCTTGCAGGAGATGTGTAAAGTTTGTCTCTTCTCAGCTGAAGAGAGCTCTGAACTTGAGTTACCCTGTTCCTGAGTGGAGATCATTGGGCTGCCATGGATGAGGAGATGCCATTTCACCTGTGCTTCTCTCTCTGTGGCGTGTGTCCTTACTTCTCAGGTAGACTGATGGCTGGTCAGTGGGAGACCCAAGAAAACCCAGTGGACTAAATCCTTCAGGACACCTGTGGAAAAACTCCTGGTTTTGTGGATTCAAACTGTACTTAAGCACTAGCTGGCTATGAAGCTCTGTCTCACTCTGGTCCAGAGCATCTCTGGGGAAGTGAGGGTGGATGACGACAACTGCCAACTCTGAGAGGAATGTGACAAGGTGTGAATGGAGTCTCAGATAGCAGTTGCTTAAGGGGGATTTCTAAAATTCTGCCTGTCTCTGTTTTTACAGTCTTAAAAGCTAGATCAGCCTTTGAAGAAAGTTGCACCTTCATGTAAATGCTGGGAAATCTGTGTTTGTAAATATTTCCCACTTTCCTTAGCATATATGGCACAACTGCCAGAGAAGTAGCACCAGAAAATACTGTAATTGAAAAATTCATGAGCAAGTGTGTATGTTGTTCACTTTTCAGCACCTTCTGTGTAATACACTTCTCCATTTCTCTGGTTGTGTGGCTATTTCACTTGGTGATAGGAAGGGAAATTTTTTATTTTAGGTATTACAGGGAGAGTCTAGGGCAAACAGTAGCTGCAAATACTATTTGGGAATTTTTTAGCTGGAAATCAAGTCAATTAAAACCAGAATGTCTTTTGATCCACCAGATTGCCAATAATCAGGGAAGGGAAGGCATGCTGAAGAGGAGAAAATGTGTCCAGCCTTACCAAGGGTGTAAGCATGTGCTCGGCTGCTGGAGTTTTGTCCCCTCTCATTGCAGTGGGGCTGTGCTGGATGACCTTTAAAGGTTCCTTCCAACCCAAACCATTCCATGATTGATGCTGTGAGGGAGGTGCTTTACCCTGGGAGAGGTCAGTGCACAGACACGCTGCTGGTGCTGAGCAGTGGGCCCGGTCCTTGCGGGGTGGGCAGGCTTCCCCATTTCACAGTAGCATTTCTTTCTGTAACTGAAACAAGACTTGGAGAAATAGTCCGGAAACAGAACCAGGTAGGCAGAGTATCAAGGTCACCTGCCAGACACAAGCCTTTTTATTTTCTATTTTTCCCTTCCGTTTTTGTTATTGCTGCAATAGGTACAGAGAAAAATGGTGCATGATACAGCTTGCTTGATCTTTAAACATAGCTGGTCTTCTAAAACTTGCCCCACCCAAGTGCAAATGGTGTTGCTAATATTTAAGAAAAAAGGCTTTTAGCATTGTCACTGTGTTGCATACTATTATTTTTTAATGTCCTTTTTAAAAAATGCTTTACATTTTTTCTGATCTCTGCCTCTGTGTGTGATAACATTCCAAAAAAAATTGCCCAAAGGCAGCTTGTTCTTGCCTAATTTGACATCTTGAAAGAAAGGACTTGCTTTTTATAACAACATGTATATTTCAACAGAAGGTGAATTGAGAACTTTGAGGACATTCATTAGAAGTCTCACAAGCCTCAGTTTGTATTTTCCTCTTTTTTAAAGAAACATCTGAAGAGAGAGATCTTACTGGAAGTAATGAAAATGAAAAGTCAGAGTGCTCAAGTCTGAATCTTGTGAAAATGTCCCATAGCTGCATTATCTTGATTACTTTTACTTTAAAAGTGCTCTTATCTGAGATGCCCAACTTGAAGTGTCAATCATGCTATTGATTGTGGGTGGTGGATAGAAAGTCATTTCACTTCCTGTACTAACAATGTCCTTAGGAACTCTGAAGTTGTTTTGCAGTCAGCTTTATCCATATTACATTAATAAATATCAGAACATTCTAGTTTATGCATTTCAAGAAAGATTGGTGTATCATTTAAATAAATTTCTCTTTAGTATCAGCTTTACAAGAGCCTACAGCTATACCTCCTCAAGCTATGATCTCATTGCAGTCTAATCAAGGCTGGGCTTGGCTGGTATTTCAGCAAGATTTCCAAGTGAAACCTGGACTGTTGCAAGAAGTTTTGTTGTTGATTTAGTAGATAGAGTTTTTGTCTCCTGATTCAGTGCTGAATTCATGCCCCAGCTGGAGGTGCTGTCTTTGAAAAAGAAGGAGTATCAGACAGACTCAGAACTTTTATTTTCTTTATTCCACCGTGCTTTCCTAATGTGCTCCTGTCTGTGGTTGGGTGTGAATTGTAATTTGTTTAACCTAACAATCATTTAAATTGTATAAAGAAATGCTTCTCTATTAATTGTCTGTCAGTCTTCTCCGTGTGACTTGTATTAATTTGTTATTTCAGTAGTAAGTGATTATTGGTTTAGTTAGGTAATTCTTTATTCTTTGGCCTTAAATGTGTAACTAAAAGCAATTACTTTCATCACCATACTGCGACAATATTTAGGGTGGAAAAAGAGCTTCAGTGGTGCTGTATACAAACAAACCAATAAAAAAGACAAACACAAATACCAGTTTCTTACCTCAAGTTAGGTGTTTGAGGTGAGCTGCATTGTTCGGATATATTAACAGTTCTTAAACTTGGCTGTGAAGCTTGATGTCCAGAAAACCAGCATTTAGCAGTAATCCTGTGAAATTCCTGACCGCTGCAACTGAAATGCAGCCATTTGTGTAAATAGCTGATTTATAAGGTCTTAGGAGGTATTGTACTGTGGCCAAGAAAGAATTCTAATCTAAGTCTCCGTATCCCAACAAATTTCACTCACTTCCTTCAGTTCTAGAAAGATAATACATGGAGGATTATTAATTCTATTTTGTTTTCTATTCATTTTCTCTTGGTCATCAAACCCAGGCAAAATTACTGACCTGTATGGGTCAGAATTTTAACAAGCATATTAATAAGCAATTTTGAAAGAATGTATCAGATCATGTTCTGTGTTTCTTTTGAAACCTTTATTCAAGTTCTTACCTTGCAAGAAGGGCTTATGGTCTGAGTTAGCCCTCTTTGTGTTGTTAAATTTGATAGTTGAGAAATATTTGGAAATGTGTATACATTAAAATGAATGTTTTAGGCTTGAAATAGTATCATGTAGCTATTTATATTTTTTTCCCCTGCCAAATTGGACAGGGGGGAAAAATGGGCTTTTTTCAATGCTATAGAAACTGTTCTGAGTGATGTTTTCTTGGAGTCTGGTTGTTAGATCCCAGGTTTCTGTTATTGGAAGAGAGGAGTTGGCTTGCTTTGATGCAGGAAGATCTTATTGCTTTTAGTTTGGTAAGCTAATTGATGAAGGGAATGCTCTCAGTTTTAGTGCTTTAATGGCTGTTGAATGACCTCTTTATTATGACTGTTAATTTACTGGCAGAATGGAGCCCACCACCCTCCTATGTGGTTTAAATGATCTGGCTGTGGAAGTCTGAAGCTTGAGCAGTTGTGTTTGCAGGGGTTTTTTTGTTGTTGTTTTTGCAAGAGCTTTAGCAGTTGAAATGGCACCAATTTTGGAAATTACATTTAAAAGTTATCTTGGATATTGCCACATGTGATCTAAAAACTGTGTAAGGAATTGAAAGGATGGGTTAAGGGCTTGTGCCTCCAGAAGTCTCAAGTCAATTGAGTTATGTGCTTAGCAGTCAACAGTGTGAGAGTGGGGTTTAATGGTGTGTGTGCTTGCAGTACTGAAATTGCAGTCTTCCTTTGTGCATGTCACAGTACATTTCAGGAGAAAAATCTTCCAGAGGACTCAGAGTGCTCTTGTTTAAAATCAGAACTGAGAAACTTCCTTCCAAGCAAACTTCTAACTTTTGGAAATACCGATTGCTTCCAAATTGTTTTTATCTCCTCTGCATTTCCCTCTTTCAGCTACTTGGGCAAAAACTGTCAAATTTATCATGATTTTTTAGTTTAAAAGAAAATACAGACAAAATCATTCATGTCTATAGAGTCTGCCAAAGGAATTGGTGTGTTTTGCGGGAATACTTACTGCAGTAGGAGTGAGACAGCTGGATTGACTGTTTGAACGTTTATTAGTTTGGTCTGTTTAAAGGACAATTTAAACTTCTCTGGATGTTAGTTCATACATATGTTGGTTCGTACTTTTCAGTATGAATTTTGGATGCTATCGTAGACATTAGCCTGAAAAATAAGAGATCTTCAAGACACTTCTAGTTATTGCTTGCTGTTGTCATAAGTTTGCCAGTAATGCAGTTTATTATCTAGATATCCATCATGTTTATGGTTTTGTTTGTTTCTTTTTTAAGAGGAAAAACAGTGTGGGTATGTGTGGTGTTTATGCATATTCTACATATGCCTTACTCAGTAGACTGTACTTATTTTTATCTGCAGACCTTGATTCGTTGTATGTTCTGCTTAATGAGTATTTAAAGTATGGGAATGTGGAAAGAATTAGGTAAATGGGAAGTGAAATGTGGTCGTGAATAGATTAGAGGAAACAACTGTTTAGTAGTAACAAAGCCAATATTTTATTACACGTGAGCTTCTTTCTTCTCAAGAAAAGCCATTTGTGTTTAGTCTTCCTATGCATTTGTAATCTATACATAGAATACCTAACATGAATACGGATCTAGTTCTGTGGGTCAGTTTGTTATAGAATATAGGTCCTAGATATTAAGGAGATTTTTTTACTTGCTATGCATTTAAGAAATACAGTGCATGAAGATTTTCACAGGTAAAGTAAAAATTGATGCAGTTGTACTGAGACTTCATTTAATCTATGAGGACTTGCTTTTGGCTGTCTATTTTGAACCTGTTTTATACTGATGTCTCTATAAAACTTAACGTAATTCTGGACTTTTGGGTTTGGGCTTGTTTTTTATTTGGGGTTTTTGTGGGGGGTGTCTTTGCTTATAAGAAACCATCTTGGAAGTTTTCTAATTCCACATAGCATAATATTTTTAGTTTCTTAAAGGTTATGCAGGAGATATGCTGTGCTCTCCTCATCCCCTCGTATGCCCCCCAAGAATATTACCGCTACTCTGTGAAGAATTATTGGGAGTTGTAATTTTTGTACTACTTCTAACTTCACAGATATGGTCATATACAAGCAAGAAGGAATGTAAAGTTTATGGAATAGGCAACTGAATGTTTTGTGTTTAAATGCATTCATTCAGTGACAGGAATAGTCTACAAAGTTTTGATTAGGAATCAGTTTCCAAAAATCAACTTGATGGACTTCTGAATGTGTTTGTACCCTCCATATATGTTTTGCCAAGTATCAGATTTCTGCTGGTGTTCTTGCGGGTTTAAGATGAATGTTTAATAGAAGGAGATAGTTTTGAAAAGTGTTTTGTAGTATTTAAATTAGACAGAACTTAAATGCTCTGAATTGCTTTCTGAAGGTGCCTACCATTTGCTGTCAGCTGTGTGAGAAGCTGAGGAAACCCGTGGTTCCTCAACACATACCATGATGCTTACATGGGTACTTGTAGTGAGATGAAATATTAGTGAGCAAGATTATTGTCTCTCTGTTTGCAGTGTGTGTGCCTATACTTAAAATATTTTTTAAAAATTTCTTTCTCTGATTGTTTCTGAGCATAGCTTTTCAGTTTGATTTATCAAGCTGATCAGGGGAGAGTTGTCAGCTACCAAGGACAACAACATTTATGAACTTAGGAGAGAAGTTCCTTCCACTCTCTGTAAATTAATACAGTACTAGTTCAGTCTCTGATTAATTCAGAGCGTTTTTGCTAATCACAGATCTCCTATTGCAGATAAGAGATGGCATCTGCCACATAAAAGATTTTTGTGGAGTCTTTTTAGTGGCCTTTGTATGTATCTGAAGGTCATTGTGGTGTGCTGGACTCCCCCAGACAGAAAGAACCAACTTGCTGGTAAATGCTGGAAGTGCAGCAATTGCAGCTTTGAGAAGCCGAATAGCTTTTGTCAGGTACACAATTCTTGGGTTGGCTCTTAGAGTAGAAACAGATGGAGTTGAGTGTTTGATGATAGAAAAGAGGTGGTTATTTCAAAGTTCCTCCGAACCCTGATGAAATGCCAAAATCTGCTGAAACATTTGAGCTGTTTGGCCAAAAGCTCAGTAGCATTGGCACTGAGGGGAATGCCTCACATCCTGTCCCTGTACTTCTCCTACCTCATCCCATATAGAGGCTTCCCATCTGCCACCAGCCCTGCTTTCTCCCCATTTAAATCTGTTCATTTCTGAATTGTCAGATTATTTGAGATGTTTAAATTCCTCTTACTTAGCAACATCTATTAACTGCTGATAAATGAGCTAGAGAATACATTGTCATGTTTCTTAGATACAAATTTTCTGAAGAGCTATACTCAGTAATGGGGGTTTTTTAAAAGATGTAGAGTGGCCTCTTTTTCAAGGTGGTACAAAAAAGGGTGGAACAAATCTGTGTATCTGAAAGCTAGAAATAGGTAACGTAGTAGGGAAATCTACTACAGTGCTTGAGAGGCTGTATCCCTTTGGATAGCTAGTAGCAGTGGATGTTCATCCATTCTTGCAGTCATTTCTCTAGCTGAATGACCTTTCAGACAGAAAATGGATCATGATCAAGGATGTTCTTGTTGTGATTGTAGGTGGCCTTATTGGATCTTTTCTTTGCTCCAGGCTCTTTGCTGTTCTGTTCATCATGTTTCTAAGATCTAGATCATTTCTGTACTCACAGTACAGAAAATACTCTAGACTTTTGCTGTGCATTTGTGTCATCTACAACAACAGGGTGTTTAATGTTCTGGTAATAGCAGAGAGGCATGTCTGAGAGTTGTCTCTGAGCAGTTTGACAGGGAGTCTAAGGGTGCGTTTCCTGGTGTATGAAGGTGAATTCAGTTTGGTTTTGTGGAAACTGTATCGTAACTTACTGAGACGAAGACAGCTTTTTTTTTTTAATAATGGAAATTCATGAACTTCATTCTAAGTTGTGATTTGATTGTTTGGGGGTTTTTTAAATGGAAGAAGATCCACGTATTAATGAAACTTACTTGAAAAAATACCCAGAGCCTTTTAAAATGGCTGGACTTTTAAATTTTAGAGTAATAAGTTCTTTGTCCTCAGTCCATCTATTATATTCTCTCTGTAATGGACTTGCAGTCAAGTCTGGATAGCTGAAGGAGGGAGGGATCTGTCAATGGGAAGCATGAAAGTACAGTAAATTTGTTTAGAAGTGATGCACAGGTACCTACTGTTCTACTCAAAATTGCCATTTCAGTACTTTTCCTCTTCAGTAAAATATGTGATTGTTCTCAAAAAGCCTTCACGAAGCTATACCAACAGATTATTTTGGATTTTTTTCTCTCTCTTGAGATAAAACATACTTAGTTACACAGTTGCTTTGAAAGCTTCCAACATAAATTATGAAATAAAGCACTGTCTCCCAGTTTCCCAAATACATATAAACTAGTCAGCATTCTTTAGGAAATAATCTTCTGATTTGGTTCAGTGAATACTGTAAAAAGTTACTGCTTGGGGATAGCAATACTTTATTTGGAAGCTGTGTATTTTTCAGTAAAATACTCTGATATTTTAGGATAGTATCATAGAAACATGATTTAATGATAAAGGAAGTGAAATGCTTCCTACACAGTGTCAGTTAGTCATCACTATGTTAATTTTCTTAAACAAATTACATGCAAAAATGGGTTTGTGGGTGTCTAGCTGGCTGATATCTGATGTAGTGAATTATCCAACTCCTGATGAGTAGTATTGAATTCTGGATAATGCAGTAATTACAGTATTGTAAATGGCTTTATTTTCTCTACAAATACATATTTTGTTGACTCAGAAGAAAGCAGAACATCAGATTTTCAGCAGAAGCATTTGCAGTTGTCTCCTTTTTTTAAAATGGAATAGCAAAACATCCATTCAACAGCTATTCTTTCAAGTAAAAGAAAAATACAGATGTACCATGTTGACATAAAGTGTTTTATTGAGTGTTTATATGTGGAAAGAGTTTTAGGATGACAGGGAAAACTTGAAGCTTCATGTGTCTGTTAAACATAATTAATGTTTGGAATAGTTAATTCAAGATTTAACAGAACTGTATTCTTTAAAAAACAGCTTTTATAGACAGTTTGTAATCTGTTCCTCAGATGAGTATTTTGGTCAAGTGCCTTTATTTCTAAATAGAAAGGTTCCTGTAAAATAAAAAAAAAGTCTTATTCTGAGGCTGGAAGATATGATATAAATACTGAATTATCTTAAATGCAACTCTAATGTCATAATGCTTCTTTTAAATTTCAGAAAATTGGTAGAACACAACTTTTAAGTCCCAAGGTAATTTTTTCCCCTTTAAACTATGTATTCTTAGTATGTATAAGAACTTCTGTGCTGCTTTTTTTTTTCCCTTTATCCTGTTTTGTAAAAGGTAACACTGAACAATTTGCTCCCCTGCTTATAAAATGGAAACTACAGTGATATATTAGTAAAATAAGTTTTTTCCTACACTCTTTACCTTCTGGGAACTTGATGTTTTCCCTGTCTGCTGAGGAAGATTGCTGTCGCGACCAGGGAGTAGGGCTGTGCCTTTTCTGACACCTTGGAGACCTGAGGAGTTTCTGTGATTACTCAGTGTCTTGTTAGGGAGGGGTGTAAGACAAGTCTTTTGTTGCTCAACTGAATTTCTTCTGTCTGATTCAGGAAATCGTCGTCTTACCAAATACTGTAGCTGTGACCTGTTATGTCAAAGGTGTTGGTGATTAGAATATGCAAGGGAAGATGCATGGGGCTCTTTGGTGGTGGTTTGCTTTCTTGAAGCCAGTAATGGGTCTGGGTTGGCAAAGCTTCAACACAGAACCCTATCAGAAGCAAGGAACTGGAAATTTATTGCATTGAAAATTGGGAGATGTAGTAAATTAATTACCTCTTTTGCCATGGGTTGCTTCTGTACCTCTGTTGAATTGTATGTCAGCTTTGCCTCTGGTGATGACTAGAACTAACAGTATTTTACAGAAGTCTGTTTCTCGTGAAACAGACCTGATGCAGAAGGGCTGAAATACTACAGTGACAAAGACTTTATAGTCTTTCTAGTAAGAGCCAGAACACAAATATTTGAAAACCCTCGGGGTACACAGAGTTGTGTCAAAAGGCTATAGCTATGCTATTCTGTAAATTTTTCTTCACGGCAGTCACAAGCACAAAGTATTGTTTTATCTACAGTGTTCATCATAAATAATGTACTGAAGTGTACAATTAGATCTCTGTTTACAAAATTAAACCCACTACCTACCCAAAATACACAGATGCTTTTGGTGCTTCAGAAAAGCAGAAGAGACGAATGGAGTGATGTGAGTCATCACCTAAATGTGAGGCAAAAAAAATCCAGATTGTAGACTACTTATATAGTAGGCCAACCAGCCATTTGAAACATTTGTTGGTAATAAAACTTCATAAGGAAATATATTTTTGTAGCCAAAACGTGTCCTTGCTGACCACTTGAATTTCCTTCAATTTCTGATGATTGTGACCCACTTACAGCTCTATAATAGAAAGAGACTGTCAGTGATGAAGATCGATGATGATTTATGGTTCATCATTGTCTAAGGTGATAACACAGCGTACAGATTTCAGCAGAATGAGGGGAGCATGTGCATGTTTTCTTCTAACTGCAGCCAAAATAAAAAATTTAGTTTGTCTGCACATTACCAGCAGTAATTGGAGGCTACTGTCTATGTTGTGTCAATCGGTACAACCACCCTGCATTTCAGCCTAAAGGTGTTGGGCTAGTGTGGGCTCCACCTTAAATCCAGTGCTGCAAACATCAAGTCTTTAGCAACCTGGTTTATTTTGCTGAAAGCTGACTGGGGAAATGTTGCATGAGCAATTTAATTATCTGATTAGAGGGAGTGGAGATGAGCAGCAGGGAGTGGCAACGTCGTGGTATACAGTCACATGCTCTGCAGTGAGTTATAGGCTTTAGTCCAGCTGACTTCCAGTGAAAATTAAATTGAAGTATGGAAATAATTTGAAAATGCTTATCTTCTGTTTTCATTAACAAGTATTTTGAATCTAAAATGTGTTCAGCCCTCTTCTGAGGACAAAATGGACATAACATTATTATCAGAGTAAAAAAAAAATATTTTGCTTTGTTTTTTTGCTATGGAAAAATACTTGACATTTGACTGTCTAGGAGAGTGTGTTCTCTAAATCAGCACTAAATTAAGTCATGACGTATTATAGCTGGGTCAGCCTCTCTTATAGGTACCTCTTTGCCTAAAACCTTGGAATTTTCTGGTACATTTGATTGATACTGGCTGCAGTTTTTCATGGCCAAGTTCTCTTCTGAGTTCTTGGGAAATTTCAGTGAAGACTTTTGTGCATCTTGTTTTGGTACTAAATAAAATCGGTTGTATACCTTTCAGTACCGTACTGCTAGTAATTACTGCTTTTTAAAAATGTTTTTGAACTTTGCACTGAATTTTTTTTATTTTTCTGATTTAACTCTCTTAACTCTAGATGCCCCATCCCTGGGAGTGTTCAAGACTAGATTGAGTGGGTCTTTGAGTAATGTGGTCTAGCGAATGATGTCTCTGACCATGGCTAGGGGTTTGGAACGAGATGATCTTTAAGGTCTCTTCCAAACCAAACCATTCTATGATTCTATTTATCCATGAAATTTAGCATTAGCATGTTATCCTGTGTGGTTGTAAGGAATGTGGGCTAGGGTTGTCTATGTGTAACACTTAATTAGAGAAGTCTGAAATCATTTTACAGAGTGATTTGGTCTTTACATTTTATATTCTTGTAATAGTTTCGGGGGGTTTTTTGCTTTTACTTCTTTTTTTAAGAGAGGACAAAAGAAAAGTGGCATCCTAGTGATGGCCGTGTAATTTTATCAGGTGAACTGCGTTTTCCAAACTACTTTTCCTGTGGGAGTCAGCATTAGAAGGTGACTGGGGTCCCTTGTGCACTGAGTTCAGGTAACATTCCTTTGCCAAAGGAATGTTTGGATTCAGGAATTTGGTCTCCAGGTTCTGGAGGGGGTGTGTTGTAATTTCCTCTTTCTGGTGCCTGGGCCCAGACATTTCTGAATTTCCCTTAACCCATTCAAGCGTTACCTCTGCTTACTCAGAAGTCTATTTACCTTATCGTTCTCGGCATGAGTGATTCTGGATTCAATTAAATTGTCAAAATCTTCTTTCTTTGCCAGTTTCTTTCACTATGCTATTTCTTTCCCTAGCTCCAAAGCTTGTTTTGCCTTTGAAGTGCCAAGCCTACAAAATGTTTAGCATGAAGGATCTTCTCTCAGGACTTGCAGTTGATTGAGACTTCTCATAGCTGGGCACTTTTAAAGGTCAGGTGACGTAAGGCATGACATCGTGGATGCTGATTATTCCTTTTCCTGAAGCAGGGGTCACTATAGTCTTTCAAATGTAGTTGCCAGTTTTACTTCTTAACATAAGGATTTATTTTCTTAATTTTATCTCTTTGTTTGTTTCCTGGAACTCGGTGAACCATTTCAGTTGAAATGTAAGAAAAATCAATGTTTGAGCTTTACATGCTCAATGAAGAGTTTCTGCCTAACTAATTGAAGTATGGCAAATTCATCAACCACTGAAAGAAAATATCTCATAATGAAAGCATTGAACAATTTTGATTAGTGAAGTGACACAAGATGATTTTGTAAAACCATGGCTTAGATGCTACTTTATTACAAGGATGTAATACGTACATAAGAGCAACAAAAAGATGCCTGTACTTTCCGTACCATAAATTTAAATACAAATGAACAGGAACTCGGGAGCTTGCAGGAAGAGCAGTGATTTTTATGTTTTTGTAGTTGTATTTGAAGTTAATCAGTCTGGTTTTTTTAATTCAAAGCCAGAGTACACATAACAAACTGTGACCTGAAAAAGTATCCTGTGAATTTTGGTACGCAAGAGAGCACATTGTTTTTTCTCTTTGTGGCTCATGCAGCTAAAACATCTCATCTAGCTTTAGTTTTGAAGACAAGAGCATCTGGCAAGATTAGGGGATGTTTTGTAGTGTTTGATGATAGTTATCCAGGTGCTGATTAAATTTTAGTAAAGCACTAGAAAAATGTGTCTCTTTTCTGAGATATTCGGAGAGTTACTTCCCTTTCTGATTAGGCTGTGAGTTGAGGCAGAGGAATCATGATGTAGTAGTTAGGCATTTTGAACAGCAGAGCTAGCATTAATGTACAGTGTCAGAAAAGGAATTTTCCATTCTTCAGTTCGTGTTATTCAAAGCTCACAGTTTTGGAAGGAAAGCAGGAACACCTTATGACCTCCAGCATATTCAGGGTTTTGGTTTTGAGGTTCTTTTCTTTAAAAAAAAAAGGTGGCAGTTCAAATGCATTTTGTTCTTATCTATGTTCACAGATCTGTTTCCTGAACTGACCAAAAATCTGATGATGGATGCCGGTTTCTTCAAAGGTTTCAAAGTTATGTATTAAAATTAAATCTTGAAGTTCATAACCTTTGCTTACTGAATGCTGGACCTCAATCTCAAAGCAATGGGAAAAACCCCAAACCTGCAAGCTGTACCTTGGTTATGGCACTGCTTATAATGCAGTGCCGGTTGTGCACATGAGATGGGGACTTCCCTTAGAAGGCAAGAAGAGACCAAGGTTTTTAATGTGAAGTTTAAGATGCAGTGGCATCAAAAAAAGGGACAGTGCAGTGTCTGGGATATTACAGCCAAGGTTGCAGTCACCATAAATTGGCAGGTTTTTTAATCTGGTGCATGACAATTGACACAAGCTTCCAGTTTATTAAAAGTGATTTGAAAATACAATATGGTGCTGGAGAACAGCCTAAGTTATTTAAAAACTGACAAAATGTATTTTACTCAAGGAAATTGAAACACAGACCAAAATTCAATGAATTTTTAATCTTAACAAACTTGAAGACTTGGCCATGTTTGAAATAATAGTAGTAGTTTCTAACCTTTAAGCAGTATGTCTTGGAACTTTGTTCTTATGTTTACTCTTGTTTGGTAGCTTGTTGTTGGGCTTTTTGTGGGGGTTTTTTTTTAAAGATATTTGCTTAATGCGAAACAAGTTATTGGCTTAGTGTCAATGTACCTGGAAGAAAGCAGATCAGAAATAAATTTGAATTGTGAACTGATGGATCCTTTTATTATGTTGTCCGTTCACAGTTTCTGAAGAAACAGAAAGGTACATTGGGATTCAAAACCAAAAGTTCTGACTTGTATGGTGGCAGAGTAAATTCTAGTAAGTCAAAGTATCTGTAATCTATAAAGTTGTTAAATAATCAGAGGGCAACTGAACAATCAGACTTTTGACTGATACCATTCAGGTTAAGTACAGGAAAAAATGGGTTTTGTTTTGTATTGCATTGTGTTTGCAGGATACTCAAATGAAAATATGTGGCTTTGTTGGTTGTTAAACACAGCTTTGAATCCCTGTTTTTCCATGATCATAAGATTATTTATATAAGAGATGAGATCAGGTCCTACTCTGAAACAGTACAATATTTTCATTTATCAGTTAAACTCCAGATGACTTTTGAGATTATAGTGGTTGGTGTTGGGATTTCTTCAGTTGTTCTTTATATTTTATCTCTATTTCCTTTTTTTAAAGGACAATAGCTTCTTCAGTAGCTCTGGAAAAAATTACTGAGATTACTTAGATACAAGTTATAATTAAATGATTATACTTAATGTTGTATCTCTGTGGTTATGAATACTGTATTATTTCCCGCTCTTCTCAGTGATTCTTAGCCTTATGCTTAGCATCATAGTAGTGTTTGGAAGTAAAGCTTTCTTTGTCTGGCCTTCTCCATGGTGTAGAAAAATTCTTAAATCTGTCCATTCTCTTCATAAGGACCACCTTAGCAGTAAAATAAACTCCTTGAAATCTTTAGGGATGAAACCAAAAAAATAATTAGTTTTTAATGTGGATTCCCTACTTTTCTCAGTACTGTACAGTGGTTTTAATTTTTTCTCATAGAGTTTGATGCAGTGTGTCTGATGGTGTGTAAACGTATCTGAATCATAACCTGTTTTTTATGAAAACAAAAGATTGAACAACCTGTTCTAGTAGAAGGTGTCTGGGCCTATGGCAGGGGGGTTGGAACTAGCCCTTCCAACCCAAACCATTCTATGATTTTGTGATGTGCTGTGCACTAGGTAGGAAAATGCTTAAAAGTTCTTTTGTGCTAAGGGTATAACAAGCCTCAGTAACTATTTCTTCCAAGATACTCGTCTTGCTTGGAGTTGCTTTTGGGTGGAGACCTCAGGGTGTGCAGCAGCACTGGAGGTGATTATACAAAATGACAAAAGCAGCAATTTGTGGTTATCTCTGTGGCTGTATCAGTTTTGTGCTCGTAATTCTCACAAGGAAAACTTCCTACAGGATGCTGTGTCACAGTGATGCACAGTCACTCTGTTTTAACCTGGCTGGAGCCAGCTTGTGACTCCTTGAGCGTGGGATTTGTATCAGGGCGTAGTTTCTGGTCACTTGGTGGTTTCAGAGGGAAAGATCTGTTGGAGTTAAATGTGGCTAATAGATTTGCAAATGTGATGAGGTCTTAACATGCAGGTCATGGACAATAATGATGTATTGGCCATCCCCACTGATGAGGAAAACATCTTGGTCTTGCCAATCAAAGATTTCCATTAAGGGCTAGACATATTTTTTCCTGATTTGTGGCAGTCTCTGTATAATGATTGTTGCAGGAATCTCTGTGTATTCTCAGAGAGCAGTTTCTAATTTGTTTCACATTTAAAATTTCAGACATTTAGAGACAACCAGTATTCTCAGGTCTGAAAGAACATACTCTGGTGGTTCACAGAGGAAAAGAGTAGTTATAGGGTACTTCTGGAAAATTTAGGAGACCAGTAATTTCAGTTGAAGATCTGTTGCCTAGGAAGATTTGTTCTTTATTTAGGTGTGCATTTATGGATTCACTGCAAGTAAGGACAAAACTTGTGAATTACTTTTATTTAGTCATAAGTTCATGTAACTTTGTTTTGCCACAACTTGGTCTTAGTGTTCTGAGATTTTGTAAAAACTGAGTATTTATCAGCTTTATTTAGGGATTGGAGTTGCAATTTCCTCGTGAAACTTTTAAATTCTCAGCTGAAATTCTTTATTTCATCAATGGTAACTGTTGGCACTGGTAGAGTCTGTTGGTGATGACCCTCTGTCAGTATGTGCTGACAGAATGATGATTCATCTACTGTCTGCTCTGAACCAGAGACCCTGATAAGTTAGCAGTGCTTTCCAGTCAGGAATATTTCCTTTTATTTTTAATAAATATAATGATTAGCAATATGGATTTGTATCAATTCATTGCGTTTTTCAAAAGCTTCTGTTTGACTTTGGTTTGTAAGTACACTTAAAATAGTCTTAGTGCTCCACATGCAATGTTGCCATGAATACTGCAGGCTAATTGGTACCACACAGTTTAAAGATTTTTATATATTGCCTTTATTTTTTTTTTCCTTTATCATTCAATGTTTGTTCTTGTCTTCAGAGTTAGACCTCTGCTGTTTTTGTAGCTTCTTCATTAGAGATCGCGATCCTCTGAGTATCTGTTCTATGGATGCAGTCTTTCACTGCTATTTTTCCAAATAATTTACTCTTGAAAACAACATCTGTTGCTCCTGACTGTCACGATGTTGCTTAGAGACATCGTGACCTTATACCTCTTTCTGAAAGTGCGTTACCTGTAATTGTTGACAGTATCCTCTACTTTCAAATCAAAAATGAAATTATTTTTTGTTCTTCTTGACTTGCTAACATGCATTTTGTAGTAGCTGTTGTATAGCCAGCTTAATGTACTCTGTGTTATGGATTTATTTCCTCCATCTTCCTCCTTAGCATCATGAGACAGGGATATTGTCTGGGTGGGCATATCTGTGGTATCTAGGAACATGAGGACAGCTGTACCGAGTAGGGACAAAGTCTACTGGACCTACTTTGCTGTTTGTGGAAGTAGCTGAGGAGTAGTTCTGATGATAATAACTGAGGAATAGTTCTAAGAAGCAGGAGAAGTATAATGTAATTTAAAAATTAGTATTATTTCCCTTCTTCCTTTTACTTTTGATACAGTTTTTTAGTAGACAGAAAGGAAGGGATGTCTGAATTATTTGTGTTTAAGTTAATTAGCAAATTCATGGCAGGACAGATTTTATTAAGCTCACTGTATTTTTGAACTTCTGCCTTCGCTGGTATCTACTAGGAAAGTTTCATACCTGCTTTTAAGGAAATAGTGCTATTTTACACAGCTGTCTAACTAGCTTTGTTATAATTCTGAGAAATAACTTGCCCTCTCCATTTTGTTGATTCATGATAGTGTGTTATAGTCTAGTATGTAATAATTCTTTGTGCTACATCTTTTCTAAGCTCAAGTCTGTCCTGATTACATTTTCTTCATGAAGATTTTGGGTCAGTATCTCTGACCAGACTGTTCTTCGCTCTTATGTTCTAAATTTTGAAATTTAGATTCTGGATTCTAGTTTGGGTGGGATTACATGAAACTTTCAGTTTACCATAACATAGGGAATTGAATGACACAGGAGCATTGTATGAGTGAAAAAAAGCAAGCCATTCCCTTTCTAGTAATTCCAGATGTTTTATTTACTTTTTTGGTGGTGACCGCTGAACTGCTGTTTTCAGAGCACATGATGCAAGCGATGATCTCTGGTGTGCCCAGAGCTTGCCTGTGGGTCGTGTTTGGTGTGTGTGTATGGAGTTTTGTGTGTGTGTTCCCTTATCTACAGTGACTTTCAGCAATTCGGTCGTCATTGCATGGCTCTTTGCAGCCAGTGCAGCTTTGACTAAGCCAGGTGGACTTACATCACTGACAAAATTTGTTCATCCTCTTGCAGATCACTTAAAAAAAAATTACTAGAAACAACATGAACAAAAACTACAACCAAAACGTCTAAAACCAGACAGACTGAACAGCAGAGTCATAGTGTAGATGCCAGTGAGATGCTTTTGATATCCTTTCAATATTGTAAAACCTTTTTATTTCCATACCTTGTTTTTTCCTGACTGGGCTTTTAGAGAGGAATTATTTTTAATCCTATGACAACATAGTTTCTTGTAAAAGTTTTGGTAAGAAATACCATCAAAAAACTAAGAAACCTTCTGTGAGGGGAAAAAAGGTATAGTATGTTGTTAAGATAATTCTCTGTTGAGTTACAAAGAATTTAACTCAACTACAAGACAGAAGCCTGCAAAAATCACACTTTACTGTTGCTTGCTGTGTTTTACTAATGCCATATCTTCTGTAGTGTGTAAGTTGGTAGAAACTAGTAGTCACATACTTGCCTTCATTTTCTCAGGACTTTGTGGGGCTACTGTAGACATTAATATATTAGCCTTCATTCTGTGAGGTAGCAAGGTTGTTTTAAATGAGGGGTCATACTCTGCAGTAGGAGTTGTTTTAAAACATAGCCTGGTCTTGATTTGTTGAAGGTTGTGGTGGGTTTTTTTCCTCCCTCTGCTTTTGCATCAGTTTGTGGCTGTTCTACTGACTGTCCATTTTATAAGAAATTACTCTGGTATATGGGAATTTCTAGGTTTGTCTCTGAAACTTTTTTCTTTGGAATTTTATAGAATACTCCACTTAACTGTTGGTGTCAATGCAACATCGTGCTGAGTGTGTTTATTGCACATTGATTGTTACTCAGGATCTGCATAGATTGTGAATGCAGATCTAAATTATTTATTTTGACTTCCCAGATCAAATACTGAGGCATATTTTTTCATCTCCAAAATTTTCTAGATCAGTTCTTGACATGTGTTAAAATAGCGGCATTGTGACTTTAAGGGAGCAGGAAAGACTGTATACAAAATGAAGTTGCATGGTCCTGTTATTTTTTAGAGAATGACTTGAAATAAAACCTGTCTTGCAGTGTGAGCGATGGGTTTGTTCTCACAGATGCTTGGCCGAAAACAGATTTTACAAACAGCTGTATTTTCATTCTGTAAGTGCTCCTATACCTTGTTTATAAGACATGAAGTTAATCCATTTTATGATCATGGATACTTACCAGGAAAATTTGAGTACGCTTTACTTCAGAGTTTGGGGATTTGGTGTGTGTATAGTCTTATGTAATAACAGACCGTAGACGGTTATCTTTTTATAAATTATTAAGTATTCTTTATTGCCTAATTGGATAATTGACCTTGTCTTTCTAGGAGGAAGCTGTTTCTCAGTATGACAGTCCTGTTTGTCAGACTGCTGTCCAGCCAGTCCTGGATTTGTTGGACAGTCCTATCCTAAAAGCTGTTTTCAGATCCTATTCTGACTCTGAGGCTTGATGTTTGATAATCTCTGGGCCCAAAACCATTTGCATGTATTGATAATGCTTTCTGTGTTTCTTCAGTATGTTCATTTTCTGTCTGTGGTATAGAATTGCCTGGCTGTATTTGTTTTCTTTTATTTCTCTAAGGGCTTGGACAACATAATTCACTTATCTGGCATTGACTGGGTAGGAACATCATTTGCTTTTCTCAGGCACAAGGAAGCAGCATGTCTTTTGTTCTGCGTTAAAGTCAGAGCTACAATGTTGCTTTCCTTATTTCAAGAAGAGTTCTGAGCTGTGAGTGAGCTTTTTGAAATGACAAGTCTTTGCATAATTAGGGTGTTTTTCAAGATAACTTGTGCCAAAATAGAGATTATTGGAAAATAAGGGCATGTAAGGTTATGTTGTGAACTAGATTTTACCCAGGGGCCTGGATCCTGTTTCAGGATTTTTTTTTTAAAAACCCACTTCTTTCTTTGAATCTCACTTTGGCAAAAGAAACTTCAGTGTAAGATTCAGGCATTCTTTGTAATCTCCTTTTTCTGTTATTTTGTCACACCCTTGTTCACTTACATGAACTCAGCTGTGCTTAGGAGAAAATATTGCTCCCAACATACTGTGTGGGCTGGCTGATTGGAGAATACAGCAGGCTGGCATCTTAGCTGAGCTGTGGGCTTGATTTACTGTCAATGGGCTAATGCAGCCATGAGGTGCCATACTGCTGTGTTTGTGTGCATGGAAGCTACATGGGGGTAAGCCTGAGTTGCTTACAGTTTTCTGTTTCTGTCCATAGATTTGTTGTAGTTAGAAATCAGGAGGTAACAGTTGTGAAACACAACTTGAAATAAAATGCAGAGAAATAGGTAAGACAACGATTTTGTGAACTGCTCACTTTGTGCTCAGCATTTCTGGGTGTTTTTAAAATACAGTACTAGCTCAGATTTTTTTGTTTTATGTTAAATAACTGGGAAGAGGTTTGTGATTTGTTCTGGAGAGTCTTAAAAAAGATTAATTGATGGAAGATCTGTGCTTTTTAACCCTTTCATGCAAAGAGACTTAACAAGCTGAATATTCTGGTACTTTTGAAGAAAGAGCATCAGTCTATTATTACTATGATTGAGGCAAATTAGGCTGTCTTAAGGGTGTCATTATAAACCCACTATCTTTTGGTATTTGATTTTTTTTTTTCCTATTTGAATGACAGAAAAAATTTTCAAGAATTTCGTAGTTGTTAGACTTCTCTTCTGTAACTGAGACAAGCACTAAAAATCCCATACTAGCAAAATTTGCATATCAGTCTGTTCATTAAAAGACAGAAGTTTGCTCTCCAGTCGTATCATTCTGCTATTTTGTGCCATACATAGCCAATTAAAAAAAATAAGGTCAGAAAATATTGCTTGCTTTTTGTTCTATATAGAACAAATGGAAGTGAGCATAATAGCAGCCAAAGAAAACATTCCTCTGTGATTGCAGCAAGATTTGTCCAAAATAATAGGGTTTGTATTTTGTAAATGTTTGGTTTGCCTCTGATGTTTAACATTTTAGGCTGTTTAATGTATGTGGGTGCATACCAGGCTAAGTGTAAAATTTCAAAATCCATTGGTGGAAGTCTTGTAGGGCAGGACCACCTGCTGTGTTTTGTTGGCTGTTTCAACTGCTCTGTTTTGCAATTTCTTCTGTTGCAAGTTGAGGAAGATGGAGGAGGCCACTCGGTTAAAGTATTACTTGGCAATAAGTGTTTGTGTGGGTCACCATCTTCCTCATTTGAGAACAAAAAGTTTTATACGTACAACTTTGAAGTCTCTTGGATCCACGGAATGATGTCTTTATGTGGATCCAACCAACTGGTGTTCTGTTCGTATTTATTCTCAGGTTTTAACACTGAAGTAGCTGTTGAGGCTGTGTATGAAGCTAGGCCTATCACTCTAGTCGTAGCTGGTTAATGAAAATTATTAAGAATAATAAATTCTTCAGGCTTTGTAAGTGTCTTTATCTAAGTGTTCTTGCAGAAATAATGGGCACTTTGTTATGGAACTTCAGGTAAACCATGCAGAACTGTATAGTAAATGGTAATAATTTTGGCCAAAAAGCATCTGAATCAGCACAGGAGATGATCAGAAACATTACTTTGTGTTGAGCAAGAAACTTCCTTTCAACGGACTTTTCTTGTGCTGGGAGGACAGTACTGGTCAGCATACCTCTAATTTTACAAACAGCCTTGTGTACCTGTGAAACAAAATAAGATTTGTGAATGTAATCCAAGTAATTTCATTGTCTCTGTACTTTGATGTGTCTGTGACTGTCGACTAAACCCAAAGCACAGTCAAATGAGAACCTCCAGAGTTCATAAGAAGAATTAGTTCTTACCGTTTGTCCAGTCCTTCTCTATATAAGAAGGCGTCTCAAACCTTTGTAAGTGCTGATACAGGATGACTCACTGATATTTGAGACATGTAGAAAGCTTAATTCTAGTAGCATTTGAAACAAAAGCTGCCTCGAGGAGCTGTTCTCCTCCAGGAGTAAAGTGGTGCCGGTGTGGGAGACCCAGAAATCATCCTGTGGGAACTGCTGCGAGCCCTCTTAGCCACAGTTAATGCAAATACTAGCAATTGATGAAATGTGCCCCTTACAAGATGTAGTGAGGAAATCATGCTTTAATACAACCTAAAGTATTAAGATAAATCACAGGCAATTTAATGCCATTTTAGAGGCAACCCTTAATGCATTCTGCCACGTGGGTCTGTCACTTATGTTGTAACGTCCTGGTAGCAAAAGCACCGCACTGAGCACTTAGTAATGGAAAACCAGTGGGTAAAGGGAGCTTGAAACCTGTATAAAAGAAGCCCTGTGAATATTGACTGCTAAGAATATTTTTAGATTTAAAGGTCTTATTTTGTGCAACTCTGAGCTGGGTTCATACAGGAATGATGGCTTGAGTAAATCCATCTTGAATCAAAAAAATTAACAGATCTAGATGAGAGGCATCTTCAGTTTCCACAAAGAAAGCATCTGTAGCTCATGTTTTTTCACAGTGAAAATAATGCTGCCTAGTTAGACTGGATTTCTTTTGCAACATTAGTCAGAAAATACTCTAGTGGCTAATGATGTTGTCAGTGCTAGGATGAGTGATTTAGAAGCCGTTAGCTTGTGCATTCCTGGTTGTCTTTTCATAATTTTCTCACTCCTTATATTTAAAAATCTATCCGAAAATGGGTAACAAAAATTGAGATTGTGTCCAGCTGTCCATGGCAGGAATGCAGGTGTTAATCTTTCACAGAAATAATTTTAGTTTAGTTTAGCGGGCTTTTTTCTTTCTTTTTCCCGTGGTTTTTTTCTATCCGTGTGTTTTTATTCTTCAGCTCTTAGTTGTAGTCAATCCATGTCCTTTCTACCCCAGCCCCCAACTCCAACACTGAAACGGCTCAAGGTCAAGAATTTGGCTGTTAAAGGAAACTGTTTTGTTTTGCATTAAGATTAATGGAGCTTTAAACTAACTAGGAGTGAAGAATTGTTCTGCTGAAATTATTAAACACATCCACCCTTTTCAGCAGACAGGGTTTTGTCCTCACTAGTGCTGGAAACAAGTTTTTAACAGACTGTAACAGCAGTAAGATATTCCGTGCAAATGCATAATGCCATTTTAAAGTGAAAGGTGAGATTGAATATGTGTAAATGTGGCAATCACAATTAAAACCTAGTTCCTAGTAGTGCTTAGTAGGAGATAATTCAGTTAGAAATAATCTAAAACTATACTCCTATGCCTTTCTCCATGTGTATGCTTTATATTTGATTGCTCTAACAATGAGATACTTGAAAAAGTGAACCATAGTCACTATGATTTGATGGAAACATGGAGAGAGAATGCAAGGAAGGGCCTCTGAGCCTTCCTTGTTGTCTATTAAAAAGACATAATGGTTCCCACCTTTTGCTCTAAACATCTTCAGGAATCCTTCTGGGAGCTGGAACAGAAAAATCTCGAAGTAAAAACCAAGCAGAGGTGTTTTGTCAGCAGCATATTTTTCATATGTGTTAACTACTGATGCTTTTTATTCCCCATTGCCTTGGAGACACACCTTGGTGGGCATTTTCTGGCTTGTACAAGCCTTGAGAAGCATAACCAGCAGCATGGTTCATGCCTTCTGTGTTTAATTCCGTGTACAGTACTGGAAGTAAAATATGGTATTGCCAGTCTGTTCTGGCTCAACCCTGTATAACTTTGGCTGACTACAACAGGCAATAACTTGCTAGCCTTCCTGATGAGTAGTTCACTGCATTTGTGCTGACCACAGAAGCCTCCACTGTCATTTTTCACTGAGAGATTATGCAGTCCAGAGATGAAATGTTAATGTTTCAGCCATATACTTCCAAATTCTTGAGGACTTTTTTTAGTCAGCTCCCTTGCATTTATTACTGGCTAAAGTATTAACATTATCCTCTACTGTGCAGTACTTTGGAAGTGTAGTTACCTATTTTCATTTTCTCCCTTTGAGACAGGTGATAACCTTAGTGAGTATAAGGCAAAGACCGACAATTGGGAGTTTCTCCTGCACTGAAGTTTTCTAAAGAGAATAAATCAAATCTGAATTTGTACAGGAATGTTTGCCTTGCATTCCACACACTGAGTCAATTTATCTCAGGGGCTCTCTTTTTCCTCCTTCCCACCCTCTTTAAAGGCTTGGTGACTGGAAAAAAAAAGGAGGGGTGTACGGTAGATTGTAAAAAGAGATTTTTGTAGCCACTGGTGCCAGGAATCATCAAGGAATGCTTAAGTAGTGCCTCTTGTGACAGCATCCAGTCTATTGGAAAAGCATCATGTGCCATCTGGCTTCGATTTTGACTTAATTAAATGCATGCAGCCGTCTTTAACAACTCGGCTAAGATTCAGCTGTCTTGACGTTTTGTAAAGAGCTAGAGTTTGGATTTTGTTGGGGAAGCTGCAATAGTCACCTGATTTATGTTGTTTAGTTCTCTTTCAGTGTGGTCCATGCAGTTTGCTGATATTTGAGTGACAATTCTGTTTAAATAAACTCTTAAGACTTGCTGACTCTTGGAAGCCTAATTCAGTAGGGGTTTTCCACACTAGATTCCGGGATTTTTCTTAGAACTGCAGTTATTGTGGAATTTTTTAATAGCGAAAGGAGTTTCTTAAATTCAGCCAAGTAATTTGTCTGGGAAAAAGGCAAGCTGCTTTGTAAAAGTTTGGTTACTCCACCCAAAGACTCTATACCAATGGGATTTTAGCTTTGTGTGGGAAGGGGGTTAGGAGGAGAATGCTTTCTTTGCTGTGAGCCAGTTATTCTTAATGCAGAGAATAGCTAGGAACTACTTTTCATGGGCAAGCAAACCATCTTGCACTCATGAGAACCTGTCTTTTTAATTACCTGTTATTTCATCTTGCATCTTGAACAGCAGCTTACCTATGTGGATGAAGGATGTTGAAGAAAATTGCTGCAAATTTCTGCCCATGCAGTTGTAATTAAAAACACACACTTTTGTTGTTCTGAGTGCTAGGTATCTTCATTTTTGAGGTTTTATCACTTTGGTCTTTAAAATGTAGAAAAAAAAAATTGAGGGAAAACAAATGCACAGAAGTAGTATTTTTGTTTAGCATCTAGGTGAGATGAACAAAAACTCATTCAAATTGTCCTTTTCACTCTTACATAGAGTTTTATCAAGTTGTCTGGTGATAATGGTCAAGTGTTAATTTAAAAGAAGTCTTCTACCATATTCCCAATACTCCTCAATGGTCAATTTTTATCTTTTTCATCTAGCTATAAAGGATTACCCCATTTATTCCCTTTTTTTTATCACTGGAAATGTTATGTTCTTGGAAGGCCCTTCAGGAAGAGGAGTACTTTTAATACTTATAGGTGCAGGATTATCTAGCCCTTTTCTAGTTCTATATTGCAGTAAATGTTTTCGCTTTTTAATCTTTCTAGGTCTCTTATTTTTAGCAAGTTATCCTTGGCCCATTGCCTCCTATTGTATGAATGGAATTCTACAGTTCTCATTACGAACATCAGTTTGCTTAGACCTCTTTAGCTGATTCACTAAGTACAATATCCAGATCCCTCCTGCTGTGTCTTAGCAGCTGTGCTGCAGGCTTGGGTTGGACACTCCCCCTGCCCCCCAGGCCCCCTAACCTATAATAGGCACTCTGGCCTGCTTGTTGGAGAAAGAAGCTTTAGGAGCTGCTTAGCTTACCTTCACATCTCCCATTTCCCTGTACCCGTTAATGTTTGAAATCAGGATTCATGAAAAATTTGCTATTTTGACAGCCTTGGTGGTCGGTTCACTATCTGTAGAAGAAAAATACCATGATGAGATAGCTGTCAAATTTCCTCATGCAATGCAGCTAAACAAGTCTTAAACCTGGCCTTGAGAGCCCTGTTCCCAACAGTGAGGGACTGCTGGACTTCTGCTTTTATACATGTTGAAGTCTTCACCTCTGTCTTCAGGTGGCTGAGGTTGCAAATAACATTTCTTGCAAAGGAAGCACTTACCAGTGATAAGGAAGAACATCTTCCTTCTAATGTTAATCTGATTACTGTGGGACTAATTGACTCAAAGCAGTTGAGAGTCAAGGAGCTTTAATTTCCTATTGTCCACCTGTACATGTAAGCATCAAGATAAGAAGAGACTATGCATTTTTAAAAGCTTGGATTGTTTGGAATTAATTTCTTAAAATCACATGGTAGTATGCATTGCTTGTGTATTGTTATTTATATTTACTGCTAAGTTAAATACTTGAGAAGCCCTCCCAAACTTTCTTGTTGTTGGATATGAATTGATTATCAGAGCATGAGTCTCTTTCCCCGCTGAGAATGCATTTAGATTGTTTTGCTTGTGTTTGTCTTTAGTGGGAATGATGCATAGTCTCTCTGGGCTTGAGGGTGGCATTATTGTAGTGGTAGACATGCTTTTATCATTTTATGAAAGCATTTGTCTACATTGCTCTGGTTTTGGAGACATTTTCGAGGTGATGTAATATATGCAAACAATTTTGATAGTTTTACTTACCATGAAACAGGTAAGCAAGGCAGTGTAAACTGGGGTGCTGGAAATAAATCCCCTTTAGGAAAGCTGTCTGATTGTTCTACCTGTTTCCTCTGTGTCCGCATTTGTTTGAAGGAGACTGTAAGATAGAAACTTGAGCCAGAATTAGGTCAGGATAAGACTAGAGGAAATTTTTCAAGCTAGCAACTATTACTCAGTTGAATTGAAGTTGGCCGCAAGTTCCTTTGGCACCTCCTGTGAAGTGGGATTGTGGGGCATCCCTTGAAGACCCCAAAAAAACTAGAGAGATGCCTGAAAATGTAGCCGGGTCATGAGTCCCTGATCTGTATGTGCATCCATGCTTGGGAGCCCTTTCACAGCTGGGGGAGGTAGCAGAGGAAGCTTTGCAGTTGACTGTACAGAACATCTGACAGTCAAATCTCTCAATTGATTCATGGCTCAGCTATAGAGTAAGTCAAGATGGGTGTAAAGCAGCTGAAACCACCATTACTTGGAGTAAGACTCCCTCTCTACACTTCTATTTGTGCATTGCTTTTGTATGAAAGGTAGGGAGCACATGTTCTCTAACCTGTTACTGAGTTATTTGTACTTCACACACAGTTTTAATTTCAGTTTCATGCTTATTCTAAGGTTTAGCAAAAATGTTTGCTTGTATTGTACTTAGCTTGTAGTAGATGCTCCCTGTAAAGGACTGAACCAGTGCTTAGAGTTCAGATGAATCACAGTGTATTTTCTTGTGCCCTTCAATTCCAGTTTCTCTGGATGGAGAAACAGTCACCTTAAACTATGTTATTGTAGTGCATAGTAGACAGTCTTGGTGCTTGACTGAGTGTCTAAAAGACCCTGGTGCAAGCTTTTCATTGTTTGTATAGTTAACTGTGGGTCCGCATTTCTTATCTTTGGCGGAACTGACTTTTGAACCTGAAGGTATTTCTGCTGTTTCGGTTTGCTCCACTTGAGGTGTCTACAAGCACATGCATATAGTTTGAAATGGGGGAGAAGGGCCCCCCAGGTGAAGATATTCACATAAAGGCAATCTCCATCACTGCTTTCTATTTCTAATTGTGAAACAAACATTTACTTAGAGGAGGGAATTCTGTCCAAATAAACAATAGAAAAACATGAGGTCTCAAACTTCAGGAGCCCGGCCACTACAAAAGCTAAGGAAGAAAAGAGCTATGTAGCTGACTTTTGTAGGATTATTGATCTGCTTTCATCCAATGTAATTTGTCATGTGAGAATTTGAAGGACTTTACATTGACTACAGTTTCAGTTTTTTTCAGAGCATCAGCACTGCATCTTGTATTACAACAACTGTACTTTGCACTAAAAAGATTTAACGTCTTTTGTGTGGCACAGTTCACTTGGTTGTGATTTTTAAAAGTGCTGATTGGAAGACACGGGACACCTACTGAAAACTGGAAGTTAAACTTAGGTGGAGGTTGAAAACAGGAAAGAAAAAAAACCTCCCTTTTTTTCTCTCTTCACCACCTTTTCACTTGACTGCTAGAAAAGGAGGGGGTCAATGCTTTAATGAACAGCAAGGAAAGGTTTTTGGATAAGTTCTCAAATACTTTTTATTTTCAAAGAATGTTTGCTTTCAGGTATGTTTTTCAGGTAGAATATTTTGAACAGCTTCAGTTCTATGCTTTCACAGTTGTTGAGAATTTTAAGGACAGTAAGAACAGATTTCAAATCCTCAGAGTTTTAATAAGCTTTTAATAAGGAGAATATCTGTGAGAAGAATGAGGTTAAAACAAGGAGGTCTTATTTCTTATTAAAAGTTGGAGATTTAGACTTTAGAGAAGAATGAGGCTTCTGTCCTGTGTGGCTAGCCCTTGAATTTTCTGGATTTTGTTGGTTGAAACCTGCCTTGTGACACATAGTATGCATGAAGGTAGATTTAGTCCTTGGGCAAAACAGAAAGTAGAGTGAACCATACCACCTCTAGGATGTAGGTGCATTTGTTGTGGGCAGACAAGTCCTGAGGGGTTTAAGGTGTTCTTACAGCACCGAGTACCGCTCCAGCCCTTGCGTCTTTCACAGGCTGTAATACAAACTTATGTTGTAAATACAAACTGCTTTTGTATTTACAAGGCGATGAGCACTGAGGAAAGTGCAATCTCCCCTGAAAGATACAGCACGTGTGCATGTTTTGTGTGTGGGAATCTGGGCTGCAATCAACCCCTTAAGTTATGTCACTCAGATGAGAAAGCAAAATATAGTACAGTGACAATAGTTGAGTGTGCATATAATATATAGATCCCTTTTAAAATATGGGAGGGCTATGACCTCGCATTCCAGAGGAGATTAAGTAGAAAGCATCCGTAAAAGCCATCTGTAATCAGATTCTCTGCACAGTTTTTCCTTTAGTGCTTTTGATCTGAGATGAAGCCAGTGAGTGATGTCAAAGTTGCCTTAGCAGAGCATGAAACTTCTGAGCTTCATACATTTGGCACATGTTCAAATGGCTCTGTGTGGGGTCAGTTGTACTTCAACCTTGAGCTTTAGGCATGCTGCTAGAGAGTCCAAGCACATTTATTTGTCCTCTACTTTCCTCAGTTAATATATTCTGTCTTAAAAGTGAAAATATTTAACAGAATGACTTTCTTTCAGTTTTTACACAAGTCAGATGTTAAATGTCATGATCCAGATAGCTTTTCTTTTTTTTTAACCACTTCCAAATTCAAGCTAATATTTCAGTTTGGGAGCTTGCCAAAATTAGCTGAGGAGTTTCTTATCTAGCTTTGTCATTCTGCAAGCATTCCCTTAAAACTCTCCTTGAGTCCAGAGAAATGAACTGGTGAAGTCTTGCTATGTCAACTCTGCCTGCCCTGCATCTTGGCAAACTATGAATTTAATAGAAATGTGCTTTAGCATTAAATATTTTGGCAATGATCCTACTTTAATGTTGCTCAATGCCACAAAGAAATAGTAAATATATCACAGTATTGCTTTCATGCCAATTAAAGCAATAACTATTTAATATTTGTGGTTATACCATGCTATGGGACATCGCTGGATATGATCATCTGCAGCAGTGTTGTTTGTTTATCCATATTGTGCAATCTGTGCAACTCCTAAAAATAAGAGATTTTGATTGGTGTTGTGTGGCAGTTTCCCCGAATCTAAAAGAAAACCTGTTAAATGTCAACATGTTTAGGCATTGCCCTAAAATAATTCCTTAATGCTCTCAAATGTTTCCAATGTATTCATTTAACAGAGAAGTGTTGTCTCTTTAGCCACAGGACAGATGCTGACAAGTACACCTTGCTTGACTTGGTTATTTTGCTTTCTTTCATTTTCCCCAGCTGATTAATTTATTTTGATTTTTGTTTTTTTGGTTTTTTTTTGGTTTTTTTTTGCTTGGCACAGTACTCAAGTCCAATTGGTGCACAGTCATGTTCATACTTTGCTACGTTTTTCCATGCCACAAAGAAGTTAGCTTTTTTTTTCCCTGCAAAGCTCCTTAAAATGCTCTTTTGTACTTCCCTGCCACTGACCAAGCAGACAGGCAGATTTTGAAGGCTGGACTCTGTATTTTGTCTCTTCCATCTATCAGTTTGCTTAGCCTCTGGGATATGATCGTTGGCAAACAATGCACAGCCAGTACAAACTATTATAAATTTGTCAACTGCAAACCAACAGAGAGAATACCTAACTCAAATTTCATACATTGTAACTCCCTCCCCTGCCCCCAAGACAAGCTGCATATTTGATAAGCTTAGGCAAAAAATATTTCAACACTCTTAGCATTGCAATGCTGTGAATATTTCAGTGCAATTTATACTTGAGATACTTAGATAAAGGTAATATTCAGTACAGTACAGAGTAACAGTCCCGTGTAAAAATTTTATTCTTGAAAGCAAAGGGAAGGGTCTTTATTTTAGGGTGAAAGAGAAAAACTGTTACCTTATATGTTCTTTAATTTTTCTCCACTGTAATTTCCTGCTGTTAGAGCTGAGTGTTTCACCACAGGAATGGCTGGGGTGGGATGGTTGTGAGTGCCTTCATGGAGGCACAAAGGCCACGATTGGGACCACCTGCTCAGCACCGTGTCTGCACAAGCAGGAGCACAGCTCATGAAGGCACCCATGTTCCTGTGGGACCTCAGGGCTGCTCGGAGCAGCCTCCCCTACTGGCTCCCATGGGCTGCTGGCCAGGAGCTCTGGGAAGGAGGTGGCTGTGGCGAGGCCAGCAAACCTCACCACGGCCTCTCACTGGGGCCAGTTCAGCTTTGCTTTCTGGTCCAGTGCCAGGAGACTGCTTTGAGTTGGGCATCGACTGATGGAATTGCACTGTGTTTTCCTGCCGTTGGTAACAGGGCAACATAAAAGCAAAAGAAAACTAACAGGTAAGGACAGGTAAGGGAATATTTTTATTTAGTTTTTTTCCCCTTTTCTTTTTTTTTTCCCCTTGTTAAATTGTAAAACTATCTTTTGGAACAGCTCATACAGCATTGTAGGTTACGGGTGATGCTACTCTGAAAGGAAGTTGACTTAGGGTTTTGGAGTGTAAGTAACTTCTTCCACTGTGTTCTTCAGAAAATTATGATGTTGCACAATGAAGTTGCCTTAAAGGTGCTTTTTAGATGTATCATTTACTGTACTGAAAATATCTGTAATGTTGAAATTGAGTAAAAAGTGACTTTTCCTATTAGTTTTGTTTTGCATAGAATTTGAGTATGTGCTGATAAATCTTATGTAAGGTTTTTTTATCAGCAAATGAGAAGCACTTTTTTTTTACTTGTCTCTTATGGTAGAAGACTAATTTTCTAAATGAATGGGGTTTTTTTCTGGCCCTGTACTGCTTACATTTTAAATCCTCTTGACAAGCAGAGCAACTGTTGTGCTTCTTCTGCATATGTATAATTAAAAGGCTGATTATATTGCCTCCTAATCTAGATTATCATCCTGAAGAAAAAAATGTGTTCCTTTTGCAAAAGGAATGGTGAAAGGCAGAGGTGCAACATAATACCAGCATGGAGGGAAGCATTACCAATTAATAACACTATCAGGAGAAGTAGTATTGTGTTCCTTATCACACGACCATTTTTTTAAGTTGCACAATTTGTAAAACTCAGCCAATTTTTCCTTGCTTGCACTTGACAGATGCTGTAAGAATCCTGAAAATGCACATTTGGTTTAGGGTGAAATAGGCAACCTTTTTGTTGAGGTTTGAGTCGTAATTTCCTGTTTGTGGAAAACTTTTTAAATTACGTTTTTACAGCTTTAAGCCATTTTAGTGTGTACATTGTAGCATTATTAAGTATACTAACTTAGTAGTTTGTTCACTGTTTTGTGCTAAGCTCTTGGGAAATTGATACTGAGATAGCAAGCTATAGTTATGTCACCAAATGATATAGCTGGCTCTGTGGCAGCATACTGTCTGGGTCCTTTATCTTTTAGAAGATCACTGTAGAGAACTTAGCATGTCCAATAGAGTTTATGCTCTGTGTGTTCCTCTGGAGATTTGCTTACAGTGAAGGAATGAATGGGTAAAACTAATAGTGTTTAATGCCACTATGGTGGCTATGCCAGGTAGCACTGGGAGGGTGAACTTCTAAAGCAGAGTGAATACTCTTTGTAGACTTCCTGGTTTAGTCCCACTAAGTTGCTGAACAACATAGCTGTGTATTGGACCCCAAAAGTGCTTCATTCACTTTTGTCAATAACAAAACTCTCCTAAACAAAAGGTCTTTTTATTGCACATTGGGCCTCACTGATAAATGGCAAATATCACAGTTCCAATATGAAATGTAGTACAGCAGCACTGCAGAATTAGTGTGTGGTTATTTCTCTGGATATTCCTCACAGCCTTTAAACTTCATGGAAGAACCACCATACCAAAAAACTTCTAAAATAGGGATGGTAAAACTGAAGAATTCAAAGGTTATATACTAAAAAAGACAATACTTTCAGAAAATTCATGCAAATTTTTGAAATAATCTTGAAATACACATAATAGTTATAGTAGATAACTGATAAAGGAGGGAGGAGAAAGGAATTTGCATTTGAAATGAGAACTATGAATACAAACCAGAAACTTGTAGTTTGGATAACCATATGGAAAGAGAAGTGAAATTTTATCTGTAAACTTAGATTGGATGATGCCCAGACAAGGAAAAACCTATGACTGATAACAGTTATCGATCTGTTGTAGCTCTAAAATCCTGTATGTAGCCAACCAGTCTCTCCAAGTAACTGGCTAGTATTTCAAAGTAAGAAAATTCCTGCATATTCTGTACAGGAACATGAACTGGTGGCTTAGAGAAGGAAGGAAGGAAGAGGTACTTTCTAGCAGATACCCCATGCTTGCTTTAATTGGTAGTGTCCATGCACTTGAGAGATCTTCATGAAATGTTTTTACTTAGAGTTACTTCACACAGCTCAGAAAATATGTGAACGCAGCAGGAGTCTCCACAGCTTTCCTCAAATAATGAAATGGGAATTTTAGGTCTTTTACTGCAGAGTTATCTAACTTCCTGCACTTCAGTCTTACTCATGCTCCGGAAACTCCCTAATGTAAAAAGCTGCGGTTCTTCCCTCTCTTGAGTGGCTCAAGAGGTATCAACCTCAGCCCACATCGGCACAATATCACAGCTGCTAATATCTTGCTGTGTGGTGTGGACCCAGACCAACTTAAATAGACTATTACTAGCCCATCTCTGCTTTCCTGTGTCTTGGCAAGAATAAATGTGTTGTTCTCCACAATTCACTAGAAATTAAGAGTGCTGTTCATCTTAGTGGGAGGAAGCTGAGAGTTTTGGGATGTGCTCCCAGAAGGCCCATCTGCACCTCTCGGGCAAGAAAAATCCAAGAACACCAGTGCAACTTTCCTCCAAATTCCTATCAGCTGCACGTCTTTCTGGTGTATCTATGCAGTGCTTTTCAAGTGCTTGTGAAGGTACAGACCCTTGTTTCTGAAACATGAGATGAACATAAACAGGAGGAACTGAGACATGGGAATTCAGGCTTCTCGTAGTGCTTAACTGCTCTTGAGGTAGAGAAACAGCAACACAGGAAATACGGGAGTAGCTGTCTAATAGAAACACGGTGGATTTGTACTGACTGACCTGCTTAGTAAAAGGCTTGCAGTACATTCTTAATTTCAACAGTCCTTAATGATGATATTTACCAATAATACACTCTTCTAATAATAAAAGCAAGCAAACAAAAACAAAAGCTCCAAGTCTACTTTTAGCAATACCATTTTTATTATATGTTAAAAGGAGAGTTGCAGTTATTAGTAAAGATAGCAAGGTTCATCTTCAGGAGCTGAGAGTGGACACATACTTAAAAATAATTCATTAACTGGTCTTGAGGTCCATAGCTAGCTAAAAAAATCTGCTGAGGTTTACAAATTGGTCATTACAGTGTCTGATGTTTAGGTCCTAGAGTGGATATGCAGTTTATAGTAATTAAGTGCTTGAAATAGGTAATCCAGAAACCTCCCTGTTAAGCTGTTTAAAGAAGTATCTCAACATGAACATCTGTACAGAGAAACAGTCCAAATTCTCCCAGATAAATTCAAAGAGGAGAGTCAGGACTGCAGCAGCAAAGCAAATTTACAAACCTCAAGTTGAGGGTAAACTTCTACTTCTTCCCTCTTCATCCCTTTATTTTTACCTTCTTTTTTTTTGGAGATTGCGAATTACTCTCCTTTTAAAACAAAGCCAAACTAGGCAGCAGCAGAAGTAGTGTTTGCTCATCTTTTATGTTCTATACAAATGTTGAAATGCATGTCCAGAAAACAGGAGATGTTTTTTGGAGGTGTTTTGACCTCCCATCTATGGCTGTGAGACTGCCCTAACCAGCACGTTGTGTGTTGGGACGTGCAGTGCTCCTCAGCCACTGTGTGGAAGCAATCCCGGACCAGTTGGGCTGGGGTGAGAGTACAAAGGGAATGTGATGTTTATTTTTTTTAAACACATTTCTTTCTCTTTTGCAGACTATGAAGATTAGGATGTTTTTTAGAGAAGAGGTGAATGGACAGTCTTAGGTAGAGATTTCCATTTCCAGCATTTATAATGAGGAACAAAATGTGTGTTAACACTTGTAGAAGCAATTGGTGATCCAGAATGAAGGGAGGCATAAGGCAAAGATGCAGGCATCTTCAGGAACCAAAGTTCTGCTAGAACTACATGTCTCCAAATGTTTTTATTTAAAAAAAAAAGTTTTCCTCCTAATGATTGAGTTTATGATGCAACTAATGTAATGCTGATCATAGTCTTAGATGCATAACAAATTCTTCACCAGATACTACAGTTTCCTAAATCACAACATGTTGAATTATACTACAGAAGGCTGGTCAGCCTCTGTCCCCAGAACAAATTATGCAGAAACAGAGTAGCCTGTTTAATTTGGAAAGCAGAAGGCTCTCCAGTTGCTGCTTTAGTCAGACCTTCAACTTTATTTGACTATGATAAATAAAATTTTAGTAAAAGCTTTTCCTACAGTTTAGAGTGTGAAAATTAATGAATTTAGAGATAATTTAAATACAGTGTACACAAAATTTTTCAGTATGCCACTGTTGTTGCATACTATGTAATACAGTATGTGATTTAAATGTTTATCATTCAGAAGAGTAGATTGTTTCTCTCCTGTTTTTAGTGATTGATGTTTTTCTTGAACTTAAGATGTAGCTAAATGCTGTAATATTCCTACTCTGTAATTCAGTCTCAGCCTACATGCATAGCTCTTAAGCATAAAACAAAATTCAGGGGTTTTGTCTAGGGGATTCTTTGCACTTCTACCCTATGAAGAATCAGGTCTCTGCTCAGAATATGCTTTTGGGGAAAGGCAGGTTGTGGTGACAGGCAGGTTGAGAAGAAAAGGCAAGTTTTGAATGGAAGTACTGCTGACAGTGGACAGGCTCTACAGAAGACCATGTTGCTTTTCTCTGAAGATGGTCATAAGAATATGCCTATGGGAAATGGTTAGGACTATCAAACAGTAGGTTAAAATACTGCTTTGGTCCCAGCTCTTGCATGCTTTGGTGTTAGGCTTTTAAGCCTTCTCTGAAAGGAAAGCAGCTGTTGCATGGCATTCATAAAGAACACAGATGGGATCTTGTGGGTCCTACAAAATACTCAAATTCCTTAGCCCTGATAGTGACTTCTTTCAGAATGTCAGTGCAGGCAGTCTTTAAATGGTCTGTCAGTTATCAAGATGAGCAAGTTCAAAAATCTCCTGTGCAATGTGGTATTTGAACATTCAGCTTCCTGCCAACACTGACATCCTAAACTGGCGTGCTCAGACATGAATTTTTCATGAATGTGGTTGCCTGCTGCTGGAATACACGCTCCCGAGAAGCGGTCATGTTCGCTGGCAAAGGCAGCAGTGGGAGACAATAAGCTCTGTATATGGTGCTTGTGTGCACATACAGTGGGTCCCACCACCACTATCAGAAAATAGAAGTGTAATTATAAATTTTCTCCTGTGTTGCAAGAATTACTGTACAAACATTTTTTCCCAAAATTCCACTCATACTTGAGTGAGTGCTGCACAGTGAAGTTGTGAATTGTGCTGCATGAGCAGGATGTGTCTGTTAATAAGTGCATGTGCACAGATGACAGATACTTTTGCCAAACAGAAATACAGATGTTTGTCAAACTGAGTAGTTTTGTCATAATTAAATACACATTTTTAATCAGGAAAAACAGCTAATCGTGTGTGTAATGTTTTGATAGTCTTTATTTTTTTGAGTTTTTGACATTGTGCCTGCTCCTACAGCTAATTAGGTCAGTAACGTGTAATACAATAAAGCTTTTGAAAAAGAGCTGCAAATGAAAGCCAATCTGGAAAACATCCATTCAGAGTAGTAAGCATACTCTAACTTCCAAATATAAGAGTTCTCCAGTACTACAACACAATTTACTCTTAAATCCATGCAGTTTTTTGAAGCTTCAGTTTGTGTAAATTTACAATCCATGGTGATTTTAGTGCATTAATTGATAATTCACAGCGCAACCCTATAATTTCTTAAGAAAAAATAGTCTTTGTCATTGACCCAGTATAATTATCTTATTGGTTAATTATTTCTCATTAATCCTAGGAAAAATTTGGCCTCTGAAATAGAGAAAAGGTAGCAAGATACTCAGAGATGCCAAAAACGTTTACATATCTAATTCTATGGTAAATTTTTCATGAGGAAGGAATTTCTTCTAATGTTTTGTGATGATATAAAGTAATGAGGTTTTAAGGAATGGTATATAGAATAATCTACATAAAATGAAGAATTTGAAATTATGAACATCTAGGCTTGTTTAGAAAAAAAGAAAATTTATTTTAAAGAAAATGTTGGGTTTGCTTGTGGGGGGGTGTTAGCTTTTGTTCTTGTTGTTGGTTTTGTTTGGTTGATTTTGGTTTTTTGTTAGATCTGAAATATATGGTAACAGAGTACTGATGCCTGGGGAAAAAAGGGCATGGCTGTCATAATGTGATTGATGCCTGGGGTGTAAATTGCTACAGATTAGTTCCTCTCCATAGAAGTGAATTTTGGTTTTTTCAGGTTCCCCACTCAGAATAGACTTAAGATGCTGGTGCTTAATTTTAACTGCATGAATGTTTCACTCCCTGCTCTGCCAAGTATGTGCCCTAGGAAGGCAGATAAGTACTATTCCATCTTGTCAATAAACTGCATAAAACACTGGTGGTTTTTATTGACGTGGAGCATCATGAGAGATTTATCTTGATTGTAGTAGCAGTCTGTCGCCGGAAGAGCAGCCCCCTGTCTGACCGTACCAGGCAGCTCAGATACTGCAAGCTGACAAAAGTGGACCTTATCAGGTAGAAATTGCCAAACAGTCCTTTGCAACTTGCTTTGTGAACTGCGTTTGGTAATTTTAGGAGCAATTGCATTGCAGTTTCTGCCCTAGAAAAATATATTCAATGCTGTATTTAGTGTTTGCTTCTTCATCTTTTCATGTTTGAGTTCTGGGTCAAAGTGGAGTGAGGGAAGCTCTCTTCCTTTACTGAGACAGTAACAAACAAGAACAGAAGAGAAACTAAGGGCAAGGTTACCCAGAACTGTTTTGTTTCTAGAATAGTATGCCTTTTTGTTTTCTTGAGGGTCATCCCACTTGCTTCCGAGTTTTTATTGCTCTAAGAAGGAAGAATTGAAATGGTGTGCAGAGTGCACAACAGAAACATGGCTTTCATACAGTGGGAGCAGATATCTGCATCTATAGAGTTTGAAGTACTACAAACTTAGAGTAAACGGGGTTGTATAAATGATATAAAGGTGAATTAAGACAACTTTAGGTTTTGTTGACTATTTTAGCACTGGGGTGGGGGAGGAAGGAATAAATGTGTCTTCTTCTTTGAACTTGGCTTTAAATATTTGAATTGTTGAGGAAGGTGGTGGCAAAGGATGGCTTCAGTCTGCAATTTGGATGCTCTATGAATGTGCATATTAATTCTGAGCAGAGATCAAAAGTTGATGTAAAGAACAAATTCTGTTGTTAAAGTTTAAAGCACTCAAATTTTAGGAGGAACCTGACCCTTCTTTTGAAGTCTTTTGTTTGTTTTCTTTGCAGAGGAATGGGTGAGGGAATCAACAAATAAGACATGTTTTAAAGTTCAGCACCTTACTGAGCCTCTTTTTTCTTTAAAGTTGAATAATAATGCAAAGCAGAGAAATCTTGCTGAAGAAATTGCTATCAGTTATTATGAAAGGAGGTCGTTCTCATTGTTTGCCAGATTTTTGTTTAGATGTGTAATGTTTGTTCTGTTCACTCCACTACATAGTCGTGGGCTCTTAAATACTTCTGCAGTAACTATTAAAAATAACTTTTGCTTTTGGGATAAAATCACATTTTGAGGAGCTGATAAGAATATTCTTACAAGAATTATTGGGAAATGTTATACTTTCTCACCATCTGAAAAGCAAGCATTTGTTCTGTAACAAAAATGGAAGATCCCAAGCAGCAGCTGTGATTAAAACCAAATAATGGTATGAGTTAGTCAAGATAAGCATTCTGTTAAAAATGAGCTGTTCAAGAGAAGATATTTAAAATGGAAACCTAACACTCTGTAAAATTCCTGTGGCTTTTGGCAGACCCATCACAGTGCTTTCTGAAACTAACAGGCGGTGAAGCGCTTTTTTTCTGGTGCTGGGTCTTAATCAGTGCTACCAAAGTCTAAAAGTGTAGCTTTTTCTTTTTTTTTTTTTTTTTTGGAAACCACAGCAGTCTGTAGACATGGGCATAGATGTAACTTTGTAAAAGGTCACATTTAGACTGATAGACTGAATGAAACAGGTTAAATTTATTTTTGGCAAGTATACTGTTGCCATCCACTAGGTCTGGTAATGTCTATCTTTCAGGCATGGTGAAGTTCTTTACAAACAAACTGCATGTTGATGAAACTGGTCTTTTCTTTTTTTAATTAATGCACAGTTCTAGCTACATGATCATACAGACACATTCAGGGTATTTTTTAATTTGATTCGTCAGTAACTCTTACCCTTTCCCTAATTATGCAGTGGTTTTGCAGGCTGTTGGATTGCATTCAGTCTGTTTTTGTCAAGGGCGCATTGGCAAATGATGACATTATTTTCCTGAGATGGACAGGAAGGCAGAAAGATAAACCAGCGTTGTTGAAAGTGTATGATAGTTACAAAGTAAAAAACCTTGAACCTTATGATCATAAAGATTACTTTGTCAGGTCATATTTTTCCTTTTGGAAGTCTGTTCCTGTTATCAGTTTGAATAGATAAAATACAAGTTGTTTCTAGGCATAACCTCTTTATAAACCACTCTTATCATTGTACTTTCAGCTATTATGAACAAAAATGTAGACCTATAAAAATGCTTAATGTTAACTGCACAGATTGCATATGTAAACAGCCTAAATATATCCATAAGTAAACTTGGACAAGTAAATATGGATAATCCAACCCTTTCAAACTTCTCTGGTAGGAGATTTGTTAGAATAAGTAAACTGCATATAGGGAAAGAGTTCTCTTTTGGCCAGCTGGCTATTTCTTTTCATAGCACAATTATTCACTCCATTCTTGTACAGATTTTGTCATTTGGAAAGAAAAGCAAAGAGATAGCAAAATATGTTTAAAAAAGTGTAAGGTATCTGAGACTACAGATGGGTTCCTCTGGGCTGAATGTGCCATTAGCTTCTGTAAAATCCAAAACCAAATTCATGGCTGAAAGTAAATGGGAGTTATTTCTCAGTAATTTTTGAATAAGTTGTGTACAGATGGTCTGGATGAATGCTGTACCAAGCAGCAGTAGGAAGGTGTTTAGATGTTGGTGGTGCGCTAGGAAAAAAATCAAAAGCTATGCTTTGCAAGTGTTATTTTGGTGTGAGGGAGGGATGAGACTGGAGTTGTTTAGTTTCAGAATCAACAGTACCAGCAGGCTTCTGCAATCACCCCTGCTTCCAGAATCTTCACTCACTTCCGTCTTTTCCACTCTTGTCTTGGCCTTATTCTTACTCAAAGTAAGCTGGGTCTGTTTTGGCTCTGCTCTGGCCTGGGTGCCAGTTTAGGGTTGTGGAAGAGCTAGGAAGCTTCCCAGATGATCTGGTGCTGCCCTAGAGGGGCTCTTGTGTAGAAAGATTTCCAAAGGCTACAGTTTGTCTGTGTTTAGTTGCTTTGTAGAGATGAAATATATGCAGGTCTGCTGCTCTGAGTTATGTGCAAATGTTATTTAGAAGCTGTAAAATGTGACTAGTTAAGCTTAGGTACTAATGGCAAAAAACCAGCTACGTTCTTGACACTCAGCAGCCCCACTTTTTTTTTTTTTTTTTCCCTTGATACATTGGCTCTATGCTTTCCGAGCATCAAGGGGTTTGGGGTGTTTGTGGGATCTGGGTTTTTGTTGGGGGTTCTCTTCTTATTATTTATTTCTAGTAGAAGTATTCAGCAGTGATAAAGAGTTTCCAACTTCTGTTGCTGAAACAATGGAATTGCTTTGAAAAAAACCTTTAAAAGTAAACATCTATTGTTCAGTTTTTTAAAACCTACAAATCTATGTGAAGTTTTTCTTCCTGATACTTTTCATCTGGAAATTGTTATCATTAGTTTCTTGGGGGAAAGCTTCATTAAATTTTTAACTTCAAGTACTTTAATTGGTCTTCAGTCCATAACAACCTTGTGATTTAAAGAAACAGATATAATAACCGTAACCTCTTTAGAAATAGTTACTGATGATTTATAATTGGAAAGATTTACTCACAGGCTTATGGTAGGTATTATTTTGAATGTAGGTTGAACTAAAATATTTATCAGTTTATGTATGAATTGTTAAAGAGGGAAGTGGTGGATGTTTTACCATACTTCTTAAACATTTCTGGCTTGATGAACTCTGAAGTTAGGTTTCAGCCTGGAGTCAGTTTTTACGGCTGTAATAAATCCCCCACAAAAATGGCCTGTTCTAGTGGAAGTGACGGCAGCCCTTACTCAAAATAGTGGCATGGACACCATTACAAAAACTGAATAAATACTTAAAGAACTGTACCAACAATTAGCTTTTCAAAATATGATGCTTTTTTAAAGCAAAAAGCAATAAAGAAAGGAAAAGATTGCTGGGCAAGTATGCAAATATTTCAGTACACTAAATAACAAGCAATTAGAAAGGGCTGTGATAGACCATGTCCTATTACTGAACTCTACCCTTTAAAAAAATGTTTCCATTTTGATTTTTAAGAATCACGTGTTGACAGAAGGCAGGGCTCCTGCCAGCTCAAGATCTGTGCAGCACAATGGGGAACAGTTTGAAAGAGCAGCTGGCCAAGGGGGATTTCTCTGCCTGTTCAGTGGTTTTGTGACAGTGACCATGAACTGTTTCCCTCGGGTCTGGGGAAAAAAGAAACTGCTGTTAGGAAAATACATTGCCCTGGACTAAACATTCCTAAAATTTAATGTTGTTTGCGGTAATGTTTAAAGATAATCTCAGGAAGAACAAGTATGGATAATGGCTGTGGGGTGTGAATTTATGATGCCATGCATTTATGATACCATGCAAAAGGGAATTTCTGGCTTCTGTGCTAGGTTAGAGTGTCACCAAATGCAGCAGACACCCACCTGCCTGATCAAAGTCCAGCAATTGTCAAGTTAACAGTATTGGATAGCATTGCATAGGCCCAGAGTTTGCGAGTTGGTAGCCCATCATTAAATTTTCTTTTCTTTATATGGTGGTGGTTAAAGTTCATGTTGGGTAGTTAATGCTGATTATTTAAGCTGCAGTGTGTGGGAAGAGGTGATTCAGGGTTACAGGTACCCTCCATTAATGTGAAGGTTTGTGTGGAATTCCTTGCTTTGTTGCAGCAATGCTGCATTGTTTTGGGCCTTGTTTCCATATACGCTTCTGAGCCCATCTGTAGAATGGGACTGGAGTTTCTTCCCTGACAGGTGTCCTTCCAACAGTCTCTTTTCAAGTCCGGGTAGAGTGGGAGAGAAAAGATGTGCAGGAATGTAAAGTCAAATGCGTTAGCCTTGCCCAGCTTCTAGTGTATGCATGCCTGTGTGTGATGCCTTACATATACACACCCGTTGTCTTTGGACCGGTTAGGTCCTGTTGGAGTTTGCACCCCTCTTTATCCTGCCTCAGTCTGAGCCATGAGTGTTGCTGGTGAATGCAGCCCTTGCCACTCAAGAATGCATTTGCAGAATGTATAGCTGGAGTTAGGTCAGTTCTGTTACTTTTCTGTTCATTCCTCAAAGTTACACAAATGCCAGGCTTGAACTGTAGAGGTTTTTCTCCTTTGTTTAACTCTTCACAAATCAAAATAATTGACACTTTCCACATTTTATTTGTTCTGAAGATCTACAAAGATTGTTAGGTTTGTGGAAAAACTCTATTAGATACTCATAATACAAACAACAACGGAAACATTTCTTGGCTGTACAAGAAATGAATTATGATAAAATAGTTTATCACAGCTGATAGCAGAATGCTGATAAGTGGTGCTGTTTTTTCCTGTGTTTGTCTGTGGGTTTGGGTTTCCATCCCGTCTCCCACCCTGTCCAAAGAGAGCACGGACAAGAAACTGTTGGCTTTGTAAACAAAACTAGATCTGTCATATGACACAGCGTTTCCCCAACCTGTCTACTGCTTGTTTATACAGGTGCCTATAGAGGAATGTGGGTATTTTAAGTAAAGCATCAGACCTGATAAACACAGAAGTGAAGGGGTCACATGCTAGAATTGGTGCTCCCCATCTACACTGCAGCAATTCAAAGCTGGAAAGATAGGCCATTATTTCCCCCTTTCTGTTTATTACCAACAGGGAGAATACAGACTTGTAAGTATCCTTTGACTGTGCTTGTGTATCTAGCTGTTAGACATTTTCTCCATGGCTCAGTTCTTCCCCTGTTTCAAGGCTGTATCTTCTTTTTACAGGAAGAATTTCACATACTAGATATACATGTGTGTTGTTTTTTCAATAATTTTTTTAAAAATCCTCATATCTACATTTTTAATCAGTGTGTCTTCCTGTTTTGTGGATGTGATACAAGCAAAAATAAATTTGGGAAGATGTGACAATTAATTTAGATACTGTTAGGATGGCAAAGTCTGCACTCACAAGCCTCCCTAATGCACACATCCCAGAGTTTGCTTTTGCACTTGGCTGTAGGGAGGTCATCAGGGACAGCAGGGTGAGAGATGGAGACTGTCTAAGCAGATGCTTTTGGTCAACAAACATCCTTTTCATGTCCTTTTGAAAACACTTTTTTTGGTAGCATACCGACATCACTACTAAGGATAGGAAGTCAACATGTTTACACTTGTTAATTTAGCATAGAATGAGGGTATGATTTTTTAGTAAATAACAAAAGCATGGTTTGAGGGCATTTCTAGAACCCTTGCTCATTCAAGATAAGCTGTGTAACTGTGTATGTTTGTTGAAGGCTTATGTCTGTTATTTATAAGAAAATAAGGTGTTGATTGTTTTTCTTCTATGTGTTTTCTTTCCTGCTATTGCTATAAAAATGTTGTGTGTGCTTACGGGAGTTCAGTTCCCGCTGGGTTACATCCAGTTGTATCTGCCAGCTGACAGTGACTGAGGCAGATCTCTTCTTCCTGACTGTTCTTGAAAGACTTTGTCTTAAAAGCTCCCTCTGCATTTTCAAGGCTTTATTTTCAGCTATTGACCTAGTTTTTCTGGACACCTGAAATCCTAAAAGAAATCAGTGCTAGGTGGATAAGTAATACAGGCTTCCGTCTTAAACGTTGGGCTTAAATCCTGAACACAGCATAGCACAGCTGACTCTGAAGATGGTGAGTGAAATACATTCATGGTTGAGGTGTGACAAATAATGACATTTTTTGAGTGTATGTGCTAGTTCTGAAATGTTTATGTATTTTGGTTAGTATTTACACTTCTAGTTAAGGCCTGATGAGGCGGAAAGTTACTCAATAGGGGAATAAATAAAGACAATAAAACTAGTGAACAGAAGAAGAGAGAACCTGAAGTAGCAGCTGGAATGACATTGTCCAGTTTTGCACAAAGGAGGCAGGTTAATACAGCAGCATATTTGAAGAGGCCTTTTCCTCATGGGTATTTCCGGCTGTGTTTCTTTATATGTGTGCAAAGCCTAATGTTTTTAGTTGTTACGACTAAAGGAAGGACTTCTGGTGTAACAGAAGAAATTGTATTTTTTCTGTCTAAGTTTCCCATTTCCACTTGAAAGTGTATTGTCAAGTGGAATCATATCTGTACAGCCATTTGGGGATCTGAGTATGAAAGGTTTATTTTTAAATTTATTCAGCTTGAAAAGACTTCTACTGTGAATGGATGTGTAGTTTTTTTTCTCCATACCTGCAGGTGGTCTGAAGACAAGATCTTAAAGTCACTTGAAGTTTTCATGAGGATGGCTTCAGCTTTGTGTTTAGGCTTTGATTTTTTTAAATACTTTTTGAGGTTTTTTGATTAATGTTGTTTTGGACAGCCAAAGTCTCTTTGGAAAGCTTGCTTTGTGTGGAATGTGTAGTTTCCCTGCTGAAATTAAAACTCAGAGGGGGTAACTGAATACTCCCTGCTGTCAGTGCATTGCCAGCCTGAAGAAAAAACAAACACACTTACTGAGAACAATGAACATTCCTTCAAACCCTGGGAGACAGATTCCCTTCCCCCCCCCCCCCTTTTTTTTTTTTTTTTTAATACCGACAGAAAAAGGTATTTTGAGGTGTTTTGGGGCCCAGGGGTGTCTCAGCCTTGTCATTATGTTTGGGTGCCTTGCTTGGGGCATAAGGGCTGCAAATGGTTGACATCTACATTTAGAATTTAAAGTGTGTCCTCCAGGATACTTTCCCTCTCTGCCCCCTGCCATGTGTGTCCTGTCCCATACCCCCTTCCCTTGACCTTCCTCCTACAATTCTAGTGATTTAACACTGACTTCCCTTAATGTTTTTTGTGCCACTTTTCTAACCTATTTAGCTTCAGATACAAGTCCCAGGCTGCCTGTTCTCTTGTTCTGCTCAGCCTGACGTCAGCATCCCTTACACGGCAGATGCTCTGTACTTGACGTCTTTGAACTGAAATCTTTACTTACATATAAGCGATTTCCACTGCTACTCCCTTGTTTCCAACCTAAATGAAGATTTGCAGTGATATTTTGGTATTCTGGTAAATTCTTGATGCTCAGAGGATATGTGAGCAGGTCAGAGGACAGGTCCTAATTTGAAAACTAGTTGTGTGGGGATGTAGACGTTTGCTCTGTCTTTAATTATCTGGGGTTTTTTTAAGATAAGAAGTTCTGAAAATAAAGTTTCTTGATTACTATTAATAATGAGTGTTTTAGAATGGTATAGAAGACTAAGCATTTTTCATAGTCTTCTTTTTGGCTTAGGTTTACAGGCCTAAAGATTTTTAAGAACATCTATCATGAACTTACATAAAGGGAGCTTTTATGTGCCTGCAATGAGATTGAGTGCTCTATGAGATCATCCTGAAGTACTTTCATCAAGAGATATTGCTATTTTTATTAGGTTGTTTAATTTATATTTTTGTTGCTGGACTCTTTCTAAAACCTGTACTGTGAGCTTCAAAATTCATGAAGTTACTTTCCTCTGGATTTATCTCATTGCTGATTGACTTTGGTGCCTCAGAAGATGGCAGTTCTTTATGGAGCTTTCTGCAGTTGGGGTGATTACAAGGAATTACTCTTTGTAAATTTGCTGGCATTTAATAATGTGGGACTCAGAGATACTGCAGTCAATGTAAAATATAATGAAGACATAAATGAAAGTCTTTGCTTTGAAGACAAAGTGTCAAATGTACAGGAAGATGTGGGATATGGGTTATGAGCAAGTGGGGGAGGAACAAAATTAAATACATAGATCATGAAGCCAAGCAACTCAAAAGCCAGAGGCTGTGTTGACAGCAAAGGAGATAGGAAGAAACTAGAAAGCCAAGAGATTGAATTGCAAAGTGTTCAATACCTACAGCTATACTTAAAGTCATAGACTTGTTTAGTTTGGAAAATAGCTTTAGGATCATAGAATCCAGTTGTTAACTAGCACTGCCCAGTCCACCACTAAACCATGTGCCCTATCTTTTAAAGGAATGGTCCCCACACATCCAATGAAGGATAAAGATTTTCCTTAGCCCTCCTTTGCTTGCTAATGTATTTATGAAAATATTTTTATTGTCTTTTATAGCAGTAGCCAGATTAAATTCTAGCTGGGCTTTGGGCTTTCTAATTTTCTCCTTGCATAACCTCATAACATCCTTGTAATCATAGTTTGAAATCAGTTCAAACTGTTGGTACTTGTTAATCTGTCTGATCAAGCTTTTGAGACTTGTTTTAAATTTTGAAAATGGGTAACTTGTAACGTGGGGTTTTTTGACTTAGGGTGGGAATTGCAAAAGCCTGACTCTTTTAATTTATCTTGTGTTTTTGCCACATGCTGTGAACAATTGTATAAAAACTTAATGCATTCAAGAGATGCCTGTGGCAGCAAAATAATCTTCCAGTGAATTTCTCTTAGTATCACTGTATTTTTAAGACAAAGGTGTTAATTAGCTGGATGGATGGTAAATTCTCAGGTATTTTCCTAAATGTTATGTGCCTGATGAAAATACCTTTTTTTTTCTAGGCCAGCTTGTTAAGCAATATTTTGGGATTTCATTGCCATGCCAGATTTTTTGAGTTGGCTGTGTTAATGTTATTGACAAAATGGTTAATATTATTGGCTACCTTCTCTAGAGAATCATATTTTAAGATGCCTGCCCAGAGCTCTATTTGCAAGTATGATTACATGTTCAGTATTGGACTGAGGTCAAGGTGACAGATGCTTTTCCCAGAATCACAGAATGGGACAAGTTGGAAGGGACCACAGTGGATCATCTGGTCCAACCTCCCTACTCAAGCAGGGTCATCCTAGAGCATAGATTTGCATCCAGACAGTTCTTGAAGATCTCCAGTGAAGGGAGACTCCACAACCTCTCTGGGCAATCTGTTCCAGTGCATGCACAACAAAGAAATTCTTCCTTATATTCCCAAATTTTCCTCAAGGTTTCCAGCTTTCTCAGGAGGTTTCCTCTCTTTCATTTCTTTCCTATTCTAATTGCCTCTGTATAATTACTATTTCTTTACAGTGATTTTTAATGTGCCTTCTTAATTATGTTAAGCACTTAATTATTGTATTAATTTTTGTTGAAGCCAGTATTGAAAGCTCATTAGCTTATTTTAGAGGTGTCACTATGCAACCTATATAATTCTACCATTTGTTACACGTGTTTGGTTTTTTTCCAGATAGAAGATGGGAGCAAAGCTGCAGCTGTGGACAAGTTACTGGCTGGGGATGAAATTGTTGGCATCAATGATGTGGGCCTGTCTGGCTTTCGACAAGAAGCAATCTGTCTGGTGAAAGGTTCACACAAGACGCTGAAGCTTGTAGTAAAAAGGTAAGCTTGTGTCGTTAGCTGGAAAACCAAAGGTGTTTCAGCCTATAAGCTACTGGGCAACTCAATTTGCCAAGATTTGGCAAGTTAATGACTTTCATTCAGTGTTATTAATGTGCATATTACGTGGTGTTAACCTCCTCCTTAAACACAGACCCTTTATGGAAGAAGATGGAGAGAGGCAGCCTATTGATCGGAGTAAAACCCGAGGCAATATATTCTGTGAATGCTGCTGTGATGTGATGGGTCAGGACACTGTCTGTGTCCTCCTGTAGTGCGGTGCCCAAAGCCGGCTCTCAGCTCTGCTTCCCTGCCTCTGGTGTGTGGACACGGCCAATGCTCTTTAGTGTATATGCTGTGCGGGCCAGTTGTGCTGTGAGGAGTGGGTTACATGGGAGGCTTTTGGAAAAGCATTTTCTCACTCTGAAAGTATTTGAGGTCTCAAGCCTCATAAGTGGTTTGCATGAAGAGTACTTTCAGTTAGTGGAGGGGAAAAGTGAACCAGTTTATCAAAACAGAACACATTTTTGGTATGAATACTTTGTTTTGTCGTTTTGACTTGCGACTTCTAAGTTTGTGCTATTTTTACTAACTTGAGTTAAAAATAGTTTCCATAAAATATTTTTGATAGAAGTGAACCACTGTTAAAGTTGGCTATATCTTGTAATTTCTGAAAAAAATTTCAACCAAGAAATCTGAACAACATGATCTTTCTTGGTAATTTCTTACTCTGGTCTATCAGAACTTTCTAATTAATTACTCATATCAAATTATACCAACCAGTCTTTCATGTGAGAATTTGTTAGAATCAAAAAAGAATTTTGATGCAATGCAGAAAATGCCAAGAATTTGAGCTTGATGGGTATGATGATCCAGTCTGTAAATATGACTATTTGAGGCTGTCTTAAATGGGGACAGTCTTTTTTGAAATAGCACTTATAGGTAAGAGAAGTACAAAAACGTGCTTTTCACCTTTGGTTTTAGTAGGTATTTTTGATAGAAGGAATTACAGGAACCTGGAGCTCTTTCACAGCTGATAGTTTATATCCTCAACAATATAAGCTTCTAGAAGCTCTCACCAAATTTTTGTAGCATTGAAGCTAATAAATGCAAAATAAAATACATTCACTACTACCATAAATCATGTTGATGTTCAGCAGTTCCAACTTGCACTGGCTATTTCAGTAAAAGCACTTCTGTTAGCAGAGGTTACATCAGCTGTCATGTCACAGAAAGGGAGAACTTAAGGGTTGAGAAGTTTTATAGAACTGAAGAAGAATCTGCCAAGACAGCAAGTCTTAATTACCAGGAAAAGCTTCAGACCAAGTAGGAAGATTCCCTCTTTCTTGGTGCTTTTCAATTTTATGACAGTAATTTGCTCAGAACTTGTGAATTCTGATCTATCTTTGGAAATGGCAGAAGGTTTGGTGCAGAAATACTCTCATGAGAGACACAGCTGTGTCATTCTTTTTACTCACTCATACCTCATCGCTCTGTACAACCATCTGAAAGGAGGTTGCGGTGAGATGGGGGCCATTCTCTTCTACTGTTACAGCAGTGAAAGGACAAGAGGAAATGGCCTTAAGCTGGGAGATTCAGATTAGATACTAGAAAAGAAATTTTCAGTGTTGGGGTGGTCAGGCATTGGAATAGGAGGGAGGTGGTGGAGTCACCATCCCTGTGGGTGTTCAAGGTGCCTGGTGCTGGGTGTTGTGGTTTAGGGGTTCCCATGGTAGTGCTGGGTGGACAGTTGGACTGGATCTTTTAAAGGTCTCTTCCAGCCTTGATGATTCTACGATTCACTTCATGTGTGTGATTTTAGAGAACTTTCCTACAGCTAATCTAATACTGATTTGCTGCTGGGGATTTGTGGCCATTCCCTGCAGGCAGCAAAGCCCCATTGCTATATGTGCCCTTGAGCACTCTGGTACAAAACTGATGGATTTTCATCAGCCCTTTATCATCCCTCCCCTTTTTCCTTCCCTAGCATATGTGCAACGGGCAAAAACAAACTAGCTGTTCTAGCCAAGAGGCTGAAACAGTGGCTGTTGTTAGAGAAAACATTTTTGTCTGAAATTGATTAACAACTTCCATAGCTCCCAAAAGAGGCAGTAGCCCTTTGGGTCATTGACAAGCCTGCATAATATTAGATAAAATTTCATAAAACTTACTGAATGAAACTAGCTGGGGCTTTTGTCTGTGGTTTTTCAACTTCGCTCTTTCTCTTGGAAAGTTGCCTTAGGACATCAGTCCTTTGACGGTCAGAAACCTTTTAACTTCCAGTCTCATTTTGTTCTTGGCCAGCTTGTTCTCATGCACTGCTGTCACTGTGCTGAAATAGCTTTTCTTTTTCTGTTGGAAGTTCAAATGATGCAGGTTTTTGTAAAAGCCTTGTTGCATGCTTTTGTTCAGAAGTTATGGTTTGAACAACAGTATTAGTTTTGTTTTGTTAGCCCTAAATCTTAAGCTGAAATTTTATGAGTGCTTTAAACAGCCATGTCTTTAAGCAAACCAGTTGCTTGATCTTTGTGTGAGCTATCCTGCAGGTCTGGATTGAATTGGGTCAGGGAACTGATCTGACTACAAAATTACTTGAGTAAGTAGGGTTTCAGCTGGCTAGGACCGCCACTTCTCAAAGGTAGTCTGCACTTTAATCAATTACAGCAATCTTGAAATGTCTGTTTTAGCATTTTTAGACTATTTCAATCTTCAGACCCACACTTACTGTTCCCTGGGGAGACTGAGGATAGTCCCACAGTTCTCTTTCATTGAATTACATGAAGTATTGATCTGCAAGTCATCGTAGCATCTTTTTGTGTGCTTGCCCTGTGTCCTTTGTCTAGCACTGCGATGTCTGTCTGTAGCATTCGTTTAACATTGTATTCCCTGTGGGTGTCAGTGTGATAATCTGAAGCACAAAGTAGACAGATGATTTGAAGTTCAACTCAGTCATTAAGCTTAAGAGAATCCTTGTTTTAATCATGTTGTTCTTGCTAATTGTGAGAGTTAGTGTGGATAGCCAGGATCTAGATTTTGTGTGGAAAATATTTTTCCCTGGGGTCGTCTGTAGTATCTATTCGTTGACTGATCCAGAAGTGAAAATCAAACTTTTAAAAATCCATTCTGTTATGCAAAAATTACTTCTTAACAAAATTCTGGAAAGAGAACTTCCTTGCAATTAATGTCAGTATGATTAATGAAGAAAAATCAGATTTTGTCACTGCTGAGAAGTGTGTCCATGTGAAATTTCTTCTCAAAGCTGTAGAGCCACAGCCCGATCCCATATTGATCTAACTGTATGTAGGAAACAGTAGGACATGTTAATGTCTGTTTAGAAGTCTAGTGTACCTACAGCGAAGACCAAGGGAAAATGTTTTAGTGAGAATAATGTGTTTCATTCACAACAATTATTTTGTGTCTATGACAAAGGTTTCTTAAGGAGCTTATGTTGTTCTGCAGTGGCAGCTGGCTTCCACAAAATTATATTTACCTGCTATTTTTGAAGAACATGATGCTTGACTCAGGGAAAATAACACTGGTTTCTAAATAGAAGTGTCTAAAGTACCAATGCTCAGCATAAACGTGTTGGCTCTCAGCATACATACTTTGCTGTATTTTCTGGAAACATTGCATAGTTGTGGTCTAAACCAAATCAGAACTGTGCAACTGGCTCAACAACAAACATGATGTTTAAGTAGTTTATATATATTGACAGTTGAACAAGCACAGTGTACTTTTGGTCCTGGATTAAAATAGGACTCAGGAAGCTTCATGTTATTTTCTCAAGTGGATTTGTAGAAACAATACATCTTAATTGCATGCTAGTTCTTCAGTGTAGTACTGAGTAATTTCTTGTGTAGATTCCTTTCCTAGGAAAATGGAAAGCAAACTGTGCTTAGGACATTTCTTACAGGAATTACATGTGAATTTCTTTTGTTTGGAAACAGTGTGCATATCTGTATACAAATTAAATTGGTCTGAGTGTCAATACTGAATGTTGATGTTGAGGCGATTGCCGTATTCTGTGTAATTTAATTATTTTGCAGATACTTCTAACTTAAATTCCTTTCTACTTATTGCATACCATCTTCATTCCTTTGCGTATGCTAGACATAAGCATGTATCACAAATCCATAGTAAGAGTAATTTTTCACTATGCATTCATGAGACACATTAAAGTGTTAAAAATTGGCACATAGGTGAGGCTTTCATGTGTGATTTACTAAAGGCAGGGTGAGATTTTTAACCTCTGGGAATCACCCTAAGAAGCTATATGGGTTGTCCTCTTGGCTGCTTGAGTCGTCTGTTAGCGGCAATTGAAATGGGTGGGTGAGGGAAGGAGCAGCCTCTTTTCCACAGGGTCTGCCAGTGATGAGAAGCTGGACTTTGTTTATTGGCCAGCTCTGCAGGTACTGCCAGTGCCTGAGAACATGCTTTTAAATTCTGGGGTTTGGCCACATTGTATATACATGAGGGCTTGTTGGATTTTTTTCTTTTCTATAGCATTTTGATGTTGTGCCTTCATGTTGCCAAAGTGCAAGCTCTTTTTGCAATGCTGAGGAAGTCCATTGTTAAAGGAGAGGGAAAGAGAGTGGGAGCAAACACACTTGTCATCAGAAATGTAGTATGAATACTGGCATTACTGTGCAAAATCCTAACCAGGGAAGTGACTGCCATGATACTTGTGCTATAAACACCTAGACATGGAAAGTTAGGGTTATCTTGATTTGCATGGCACTTCATGAAGACAGCCAACTCCTAATTAAAGCACAGAAGAAGGAATTTTTAATGAATGTCTTGAGGGCTCAGAGATTGTACAGTACTGTTTTAGACACCTGAGACCAGAGCAAAAATCTGTGAATAAAAATCGTTTGACAGTCGTTTACAGTGTTCAGATGGGAGATCACTGAAATTTGTCACATTCTGAGCAGAAACCTGCTGAACTCTACCAGTGACCTTTTCTGTAGTGGGTTTTGTGTAACTTAGCAAGGAGATGTAGTCTTACCTATTTATGACCTCTGGAGCAGCTAGCTGTGTACTTCATGGCTCCTTGTGGCTGCAGAAACACTCGGTGAAACTTGGCAATATAAGTTTGTGAGATGACTCGGAAAACTGAGGGATTTTTTTTCCGTTACGAGATACAGATGGGGGTTGTGAATTCTCTCTCTTACCTCTGTTTGGCCTTGATACTTCTAGTTTCATAAATACCAAAATGGTATAGGAAACAATCTACAAAATTACATGTATTTTTCTGCTTTTAAACATTTTGTATACTGTTTTGTCCATGGTTGTGGTTAAGCATTTCTCAATAAACCACATGCACTTGTAGAGAACCACTGTTGAGTACAAGTGACATCTCTTTTGTCGTTCTATTAAATTTCATTGCTTCTGGAGCCAGGGTTTGTTATGGCAAAACAAATAACAGTGGTTTCTCTTTTGTTACCCAGTAGCCATAATTCCTCTTTTTTGAAGGTTGACCTTGGCCTTAACTGACCAAGAACAGATTTTTTTTTTTAATTTTTTTTTTTAAATTCCTGTATTTTCAACAAGACTTTGGAGATATGTAGGAAACTGTAGTAGGTCTTTCCAGGGCCCTGCATACATGTACCATTGCTGTAAGAAGTGAGCAGGTGTATACAAGGTGACACCTTGGTACCCATGTTTCTTGGAACTGACAGCTGTGGAACAGGATGTGCTGGTGCAGATCTTTGGGAGTGGGTATTTGTAACAGATGCACACAGCTGTCAGGTTCAAGGCATGAACATTTCTGTGTTCTGCATGAACATTTCTATGCAGTTGGTGGAAGGGCTGGGCTCTGTTAAGCTCCCACTTTGCAGATTCCCTTGAGAAGTGGGTCAGTACATTGCTGTGGGCCCCCTCCTTTGCTGTAAGCAGGATGGCCAGGTGTAAATGTGTGACAGGTATGGACACATACACTGCTCCCAGCCAGGTCTGGTGATGGAGAGGAGAGCAAACCATGTGTTTCAGGGTATTTGACAGGGCATGATCAGGCTACGGCGCCTCTTTTTCTCCTTTGCTGCTGCCAGTGAGCTACCACTGCTCACAGTGGGGTGGCAGGAACTAGATAAGCACAAACATGGCACATCATGTGAACTGCACAGCACCTACAGGCCCAGCTCAGGAGAACCTTGGATTGGATGTCCTGTGCTTTAAGGAATGCCTAGCAGGATCTTTCTATGAAGGAATGTTTAATGGAGCATCTGTCAGATAAAACACTCTGTACACATATGCTCAGTGGGGACACAAAGAGTAGGCCAGCCCATGTGGAGGTCCCCTCCTGCTCTGGTTTGCCTTCCACCTTCTCCATGGGCAAACCCAAGGCTGGCTGGGCCTCCACTGTGCTCCTCATCCTTCAGTTGTGTGATCCTGCACTACTGGTAGAAAGGGAATGGACATGACAAAAGGAGGAGCACACACTTCCGTCTTATATTTTCAGCAAATTGTACCTTAGAAAAGCCCTGATGAGGACCATTTTCCCTGGCTGCATCACAGTCACTTAACCCAACACATTAATGGTGTGAATCCACATTCTGTTTGCTGTAACCCTAGCAATACCACCCAGGTGTTTGGATGTTTCCCATGCCAGCTGCTTTTTTGGTGGGGTTCACATCTAAAGAGCACTTTTATTTCTTAATTTTCTGCCCACCTCACCTGTTTCTTAGCTGCATTAACATGATTTGCTTCATGGTGTTAGTGACACACTGACAGACGCTTGAGATGACCGTAAACTTTAGTTCCTCCAGTTGTTGGTGTATTGTCCCTGGTTTCAAAGAGCAGATTGTTGTCTTGTGATTTTGGATGTTTGTTTTATACAGCTGTCAGGCTTCTCTCAAATACATATTGTCATGACTGGTAATGTTTTCATTTTGTGGCAATTTTCATAATTTATTTCTTTGCAAATCTAAAAAATCTTCCCTGTAAAGCTTAAATAACAGAAAGCCAGAATTGCAACAGATGTCACAATATTTTACCAAGTTTACCAAGTTAACTCTGGTAGGGCAATATTTGGTCTACTAGGAAGGCCATAGACATTTCCGTGTAGATAAAAGAAATATTCTATAATTTGAATATGCTTATTCAAAAGGTTACTTGTGGCAGTGCTATTCAGTTTTTTTAAGTCATTACCAAAACAGGGCAACATGGCTTTTTTGTGGAATGGGATATCCATCAAACGGTAACAACCTGTGAGTCATGACTGGGTTTTAGTTGTGGTTTTTTTCCTTCTATCATGCATGCACTTGTCAAAATGGTTAATTTTGAGCATGAGTAGTCTCATCCAGTTTAGTAAGACCACTGACATGACTGAAGATAAAAAAGTGTACAAGTGCTTACAGGATCTAACCATAGCTTTTTATAAGGTAATTCTGGAGTTATTCTGAAAACTGCTTTCCACTTCTGAATTTCAGTGTAGGTGTTGGAAACTCTTAATATGTAGCTCCTTGGGTGAGAGAGAGAAACAAGGGAGCCTTCTAAAGTTTGGGGGGCCAAAGACTTACTCATTTCACATAACACTTTTGCATGCACACACAGGCCATTTTTTGTGTTTGATAATACTGTAGATATCTGCAGACTCCTGACTGAAACAGAATTATAAACCCATCCATTAAAGACAAAATAAATAATCTTTTTATGTCAGAATGATCTTTGCGTGTTGAAGGCATGCTTCTGTGTATGTTGTATATGTTTGAAATAATTAGTTGTTTGGGATTGCTTTTAAGCACTTTGAGAGTGTTGGGTTTTTAATCACTAGTCAAGGACGTTGAAATGCACTTGTCCAATTTCAGGAGAGAAGGACTAATACGCCTATTTCAGTGTGTTGCACTTTTCTCCTTGCGGAAATTTTATTTTAGGTTACATATTTCACATCCTGAAGATTAAATGATTGACGGGTTTGAGAACTTGGCACTTTTTAGACGTTTCAGCATCAAGTAACTACCATGTTGAGTGTAGAAATTTTATGCTCTACTTGCTCAAGTAACTACATGTAACACCTTCCAATTTGAAAAGATTATAAAGAAGTTTTAAAATAATTTCTGAATCCAACCCTTAACTCCAGAAATGTGACCACTTCAAAGAAGGGCAGGAATGCAAGTGTGTTGCAGATTTAGTTACTGAATAACTGAAGAAATTTGCATCTTATCTCTTGCACAAGAAACCCAGGGTATTTTATGGTCATTGCTACTGAATCTGCATAATACTGGATCACCTAGCAAAACAAAGTCTTGCATGGAATCACAGCTACCACACTGCTGAGTTATATAGCCCTTGTGCTTTTAGTCCAGCTTCATGCTGAGTGCAGAGGAAGGTCAGAATGACAAAAGCCTAAGTTTGGGGAAATTTCTGCTGGGTTGCAGTTGAAATCAGAATCAGTTCTTTGATCTGGCTCATGGAGCAGCTTTGCCAGCAGGTGGGCAGTTGAACTGGGGGTGGCATCTGATGGGGAAGAAAGCACTGTGGGGGATGGTAACTGGCCTGGCATAGGTCATGTCAGAGCAAAACAGCTTTCTCAGATAAAACCTGAACCATACCAGCTTGTGGCATAGTTCTTTGGGGAGGCACAATAATTTGCATCATGCGGCTATAGTGTTTTAACCAAGAACGAGACGAAGTAGGGCTGGGCTGTCTCCTGAAATGCCCTGGGACAAGAAGAATTCCCTTTCCTCACTCTTGTTTTTGGGCCACCTTGAACATGGTTAGGTAAATTACAGCTGAAATCAGTGTGGGAAAACACCACACCTGTGTAGAAAGACCAGTATTTGGAATGTGGTTTCTGAGGAAGCTCAACTCATTTGGTATGGCTGTCAAAGGGTAAGCTTATTGTGGTGAGTGGCTTGGAGGCAAAACACACCCGTTGTTTCTGGCCACAAGCAGCACCAGGGTTTCTGTGGCTGTGTGCCCCAAGGATGTGGCAAGTTCCTTCTTGCTGAAGGCAGCGTGTTGGGCTGGCACAGACAACCATGTGCTTCTCTGGCATTCACTCTGACATTGCCCATCCTGGGCAAAGATGGCATGGGAGAATGTGTCTGAAGGCTGCTCTGCTTCCTGCTCCTTCACTTTAGCCATTTGTAAAACAGTCTAAAATCCCCCCTATATTTTGACTGCTGCTGCTGTTAGCCCTGTCAGAGGCTGTGTTTTTCTTCAGTGTTACTGAAGTGAATAACACTTCTTTTGTATTTACCTTAAAGGTTAATTTCTTTAGCACTTTACATGGCATGATAATCTCCAAGATACTTCAAAATAAACTCTGCCAGAACCAATTTATTCAATGTGTGAAGCATTTTAGATGTTTCATAATGATAAATACTCATTAAAAAAATGTTTTATTATCCTTCTGAGGAATTCTGATAAATCATGGTAAAAACTGAGGTAAGAGGATGACATCAGGAGTTTAATGCTATCTAGCCATCAAAAGGTAGCGGAATGTGCGAAAAATAAGGATGAGGGAAAAGTATTTATGTAGCTTATATAATATACCATAAATCCCGAGAGCAACACTTTTATCTCAGACATCCAGATGTGTCTGTCTAGTTCCCCAAGGCAGAGCAAGGAAAAACAGTTCCAGAATATGAGAGCTTTATCATGGTAGTCTATTGTGAATTCAGAAGGCAGGAAGATTTGTTATACCTCATACAAATTAATACCTCTTTGTTGACAGTGCATATCTTATTTATAAATGAAATTGCCGTTCCATCCTGCTCAAGCCTGTACAATTGGGCTGAGGAACAAGGAAAACCAGAGCAAACTGTGATGGTGAAATCCTGATTTCTTCAAGTTAATTACTGAAGTCTTTAAGGGCACTAGGGTTGATAATTTATTTGCATTTATTTATTTATTTCCACAGACAAAAGCAGAGCATTTTGCAGGCCTCTTTTTATGTAAAATGCAACATATTAGAGCATGGGGTAGGAAAGGAGCTGCTGTGCTGTGACAAGGCAATACTCCTTCCAGCATGGTTTCTTTTAAAAAAGGCGTTGTTGGCTATAGTTTGGTGGTGCTGTTTGCTCCACTTTTCAGGTGCAGGATGACTGGAAAATGGGAGGTCAGACCATCTGATTACCTGATACATGGAAGGTGAAAGCAAAGAGCAGTGCTACAGGGCTTATAGATCTTGCCATGGTTGACAGCAAGGCAAAAGGCGATTGTGTAGGCCTTTTTATGAATTTTAGCATGTGAAAATGGGCATTTAAAGTAGAATATGCTGCTTTGCTTTAATTTTAGGGATTTGTACAGATACCCATATAATAGAATTCTGTCAATAACTTGTCTGTCAAAATACTGGTTCAATTTGCCATTCTAAGAATATCTGAATATTAATAGATTGCTTTTATTACTACTTTTCTCTTTTAGAGCTTCTCCCTCTCCCTAGAAGTCTGTAAGTTAAGCATGTGTTTATATTTTTATTTTATTGTTTTTAAGTTCTAGGTCACTTCTTTTTTAGGGGTACTTTCTGGAAGTCGTTTCCTTTTATGATAAGATACTAGAAGCTGAAATTTCAAAAACAGGAACTCCTTCTGTTTTTCTTAGAAAAAAGTGCTGCAGTTCCATTTGCTGCTTCCAGAAAAATAGGCTGACTTTGTTGTTATCATTTGTTGGCACTTTTCTTGAAAAGATAAGTAAGAGGGGAGTACAAGGTTTTCAGATACTCAGTGCATAGAGATCATAAACAACAGCAAAGCCACAGTTTTGTTGTTTTGACTCATTGTATTGAGTTTTAGTCAGCTACAAGCATTCAGGAAAAAAAAGGTGGTATCAGAAAAGCTGTTAATTTCAGATGTCTCAGTTGGAGTGGGTCGTTTTAAAGGTGCATAAAATCCAAAAACTGCTGACTAATCTCTCTTTGAAACAAAGAGAAACATTCATTGCTCTATCTGGAATTCCACCTTTAAAAATGGAGACAACCAGAATATCTCCTGACTTCTGAAGATCACAGCTATAGCAATTAAATGTCTGAGGACTCCATTTAGATGTGCAAATAAGACGGCCTAACCACAACCTTTATTTTTTGTTACTCTGTGTAGTTTGAAGTCTGATAGCTCTCTGTGACTGAATCCTTTGCTGGTAGCGCTCTCTTGTGGCTGTTACTTTCATTTAAACAACTTAATGGATTTCAAAAATATGTATATTATTTAGAAATTTCTGCCTTAGGACACAACAGTCTGTTTTGGATAAGTGTTCCTAAATTAAATGTAGTAATATATATTTTAATAATGTAGGAAGGTCAGTCTAGGCAAAAGCATCCCAAGTGTGTGCTTACCAGAAGATTTCAAAGGGACAGGTGTATTGAGCATTCAGGTTTTTAACCGCTTTTTTTGGTTTATTTTTGGTGAAAAGCCATATGCCTGTGGAGAGATGGGGGGTAGGCTTACAGGGGAATGAAGTCTGCCTTGGCAGCCAGAGTCAGGTGGAGGAGAGACAGGGATGGGCACCTTCATTAACAGACTTGATTGCAGATGCTGCTCTTCTGTGGCACTGCTCTTGGTGATGAGCAAGTTACTTCCCACTACTTTGGCTATTAAAATGAATGAAAAAAAAGATTTGGGAAACTTTTCAAGTGAAACTGATATATGTGTTCCTGGTGAAAACTTGAAAGCTTTTCACCCTGAATCTGTGTTTTCTCATTCTGGGGATGGGAAAGGAGAAGGTGGGGGGTTAACTCTTGACCTATTCTGTTTTTTAATACAAAGTTTTTAGCTGATGTTTTCATTTTCAGTAAGGAGGTAAAGCCCTCAGGAAACTCAGATTGTGATGTGCAGGGGTTTCCTTTGAACTAGGGTCATACAGTTTCCTCTTTCAAGAGCAGTTACCAATGAACAGTTGTTTGGTACTACGTACACTTGATACTATTGGGATTGTGCATCCAGTGTCACAGCTCTATAAGCATGTCTGCATTAATACCAAGTGTGTGATGTTGGATGTAGGCTCCTTTTCCTTCTATACTGTAACCTAACAGCAACTGGAGTAATGATTCCAGGTTGTTTACTTAGTTGTACTCTCTTAGAGAGGCAGGTTTACACTTGAGATAAGGCCTTGAATGAGAGGGGTCTTGGCCCTTGACTGAAAAGTCTCTATTCTTCTGTAGGCTGAACTCTTGTGCATGGCATTTGTCTGATCACCCACCTTCATTCATCTTTGGATCCTATATGTCACATAAGCACTGTAATAGTCCTTGTTCTTTCAGGGATATTTTTAAAATTTCCACTAGTCTTCTGGGAAAGCTTTCATAGCAATTATGTGACTGTTTATAGCTGTTTTCCAGCAAATGTCCTGCCATGCCCAGCAGTCTTTGTAGTGAAGGTAAGATGAGCTTGTTTGCTGTTTTGGCTGCAGTCTAGCAGGACAGGTCAGCAGTATCTGATTGCAGATTAAGACTGAAAAGAGGCTTTTTAAATCAAATTAAAAATCCCATTAGTCAACTGGGTTTTGAGGTTCAGGTTTTCCTTTTCTTTAAAATTAAGGAAATACTTAGTTTTCCTTGTCTCTTACCACTGTATAAATGTAATTCTCATTGGGTTTTGGACAGCAGATTCAATAGTATCTACTCTATGCAATTTATTCTTCTGTTATGCAGAGCGAGGATGGACTTGCTGCTGGAAATTCAGGAAAAAAGTTCTTTTTTTCCCACTTGAATTTCTCTTCTCTGTTTTGCCGCATAAGTCACCAAGAATAATATTTGTCAGGTTGACTTTGCATCCTTATTCACACAGAAATAACTCCATGGTTTTTAGACTCTTTCTGAAACATTGTTAGAAAAGTGAGCCATTAAATCAAAGTCTGCCTTTCTCTGAATTGAGTATGCACATGTACACACATGCATGGGTGTTAATAAGCAAGGCATCGTGCTAGGTTTAGCCTGCCTTTATTGAAGGCTACTTCTGAGAAACCCTCATTACACTAGTTTTAACATCTGTGAGTAATCTGTACTCTCGCCTTTATATGAAGTGCAGTTGTTTTTTAATAGATCAGTCTGGCTGAGAAAGTTTTAGCCAGACACCATCTAACTTTCCAGCAGGTTCACACAGTTGAGCTATTGGACTTCTTTGTAATTTGTAATTCTGTCATGTGCTTGTCTTAACTGGATTTCTTATTAAAATCCAAATATGTATGCTTGCATAAGACAAGACCACTTCTTGCCCTTTAGCCAACTGCCTTCCTGAAGTTTGAGGATTTCTGTAAATCCATGGAACTTCCAGCTTTTCCTTTACAAGTATAAATGCATCCTGCTTTGACCTGTGAAAAGCCATTCATTTTACACGTGCAGGAAGGGGGTCAGTCAGGTAAGGGTGCTGTGGTCCAGTCTGCTCTGTTACAGAACAGAGCCAATAAAAATGTATAGTTGTTGTTGTTTAGTGTGGTGGGTCAGTGAACCTAAGGAAAACATGATCATTGTACATAGGCCAGCGTGTAAGAAGAAAGTTTATCTTCCTTCTGCTGTGCTGATCCTTAAGAGTACAGCATAATTAATTGTCTTCATTTTCCCCAAAGAAACTCTGTGCAGCCTGTTACTGTATCCTTTGTATCCTCAGGTGTGATGATGGTCAGCAGCCATGGCAAGCTTACATGTGCAAATCTAGCCAGCAGAAGGGGATTAGTTGGGTGACTATGGAATAAAGCTTATTTTTTTAGAAGACTTTTAAAATAAATTGTCCTTTGAAAGAACTCCCCAGATTTTGTAACATCAGTCTCCCTGGGGGATGGAAGGATGTACCTGCCACTTTTTTCTGTAGGTGATGATTTGCAGTGATGATTTGAGCCTGCATACTGAGGTGGTTTATTTCTAGGGATATAACAGACTGCCTCTCTTTTAGGGGAAGTGCTGCTCCCTGGGAAGACTGGTTGTTTTTCATGTGTAGGAAAAACATCGGTAACTCTCCACTACCATTGATGGTCCATCAGCTCTTAAGAGATTTTCTTTTAGCTTTGTCATCTCATAGGTGACATTAACTTCTTTACAATGCAGTGCCCCAGACCCGTCTATTCACTCGCCCATGTATTTGCTTAGAAGATAGGAAAAGGATAGAACATATAAACAAAAACAGTTTCAGCAGCATAATGTCAGTGCATTTTCCATGCGCTATGTCAAACACCGTTTCAAACGAAAATCAAAACTCCCCCTCCTTCCTCCTCCGTCAGGGACAGTCCTCTGGTTTCATTTTTTGGGCTTTGCTCAGCTTTTCCCCGCCGAGCTCCGCAGAAGCGTTCAGCGGCGGAGTCGCGGGTCTGACTAATCTGAAGCGCTCCGGCCTCTTAGCGAGGAGCGCTAACAAGGCTCCTTTGTGAGTCTAATTATATCCCTAAGCTGGCGGCCGCAGATTAGCGCAGGACAGCCGGTGGCAGAGGGCTGAGGAGTCCCATGCTCTGCTCCGCCGGCATCGCCCGCGTCTGCCGGGGACAGAACCCAGGAGGATGCCACCAACACCGCCCGGTGCCGCCTCTGCGCCATCGCTTCGCCCCTGGAGCGGTCCCGCTCCATGACGGGGGCCTGGTCCTTCGGCCGGGAGCTGTGTCCGGTCCCTGAGGGAGGAGCCTGGGTAGGTACCTAAGGCTGTGCCGGGGGGAGAGGCTCCTGCCGGGCTGGCCGGGAGGTAGGACACTCATGAGTTCTGGCAGCTCCTCACCCCTTCGTTCCATTGGGATAAGCCAGTGCTCAGGGTGCCTTTCTCTTGGCTTTTTTGTGTCTTTTGTAACTCGTTGGATGAAGGGGATAAAAAAGCTATGCATTGTTGTCTCAAATGCATCCGATTAAAATTTCATTCTAGGATTGTTGAAGTGGAGACAGCAGGTGTGGAAGAGGGGTGGTGACTTTGAAAAGAGTATTTCGTTGTTTGCTTTCAAATTTGCCTCCCATTTCTCAGGCAGACCTGGCTTCAGTGTGCTTTGCCTTGCTGAGCAAAACCACTCATCTGCTGGCCGGGCCATGCACTGGGGTGGTTTGCAATTGCTAATTTTTAAGAGATCTACAACCAGGTTTCTTGGGCTGGTCTCTCCATCCTAGTATGGGATGGAGACAAATGGAGTGGCAGAGTCACTCTCAGTAAAACTCAAAGTGTCAACCCCTGAGAGTTTTTAAGTCTTGAGCTTTTAGTGGTGTGAAAAGAAAATTCAGTGGAAGAAGTTTCCCAGGCTGTGAGCTGTTTGTCAGCATGGGCAGAGTTTACACAAGGGTGGAAGGGGATTTTTATGGAACAGTGCAAGAGGAAATGAGTATGTTGATGATAAATGTGAGGCCAAAATTGTTCTTCATGATAAATCTAGAGAAAGGGTTGTGGGATTTCTCCTTGAGAAGGAGAGGAATATGAAGTACTGAGCAAAGGTGGGGGAAAAAAACCCTTGATCTTTTAAACACAATTGCCTTACACAGTTTGGGGATGGGGGAGGGAGTTAAATGATTAATTTAGGGGGTTTTCGTCACTGCCAGGCAGTCTCTGCTTCCTGCTTTTCAAGAACATATGCTATGAAGGTGGGGTGCTGGAGCAGCATGGGTTCAGGATGTGTTTCTGTCTCTATCTTCTTAGTGGTGACCAGACTGGCCAGCCAGCTCCATTAGAGAAATCCTTAATCTAATGAGACTAATGGACCTTCTCACACTACAGGGCTGCTCAGGTAGGATCTGCCCACTGTATTTGTGGGGAAAGATCCCAGAAGAGTTAGGATCAATGTCTGCAGGTTACTGTTGGTTTATAATAATGCATAATAATACATAACAGAGCACTGGCACATAAAACGCATCACCCTTTCTGCTGACTTCACTGAACTTTGAGAAAAGCTATAAAATATTAAACTTTGATTAATCACTTGGCGCTCATGTGGTATTCAGTGTGTCTCAGTGGTTTTTTTCTATATGAAGATTTAGAACCTTTTCTATTCCTTGAAGTTGTTTAGAATTCCCTGTGTGGAGCTCTGTACCACCCTAGAAGGAGTGTTGAAACCCAGTTTTGTTTCCCATCTGAAGAAGACTGAATGTAGCACATACAATGCAAACAGCTGAGTACTCACTGTTAGACAGAGCAGTATTCACTGCTCCAAGTTTAATAATAGTGATGTAGACACAATTTGCATGTCAGTGTAGTCATAGTATCTGTATGATCTGTTGTGAGATTGTCCGTAGATAGATACCTTGGTTTATGCCGGAAGACTGCATGGATGAAGTCAGTTATTAAACTATTTGATCATTTCAGAGGGATGCTGATAGTTCATGCAGCTTTTTTAACAAACAGACTTTGGCAGCAGGAGTAACTATTTATGAATATTAACTAGAGCATTTTTTCCTGTATTTTGTCATCCATTGTAACTGATCTGGGCTTGGAAAATTTAGATATATTCTGATTTGATTTCTGTGTATCCAAGCACATGTTTCAACCTGTGGGCATTTATTATTTTATTTTTGCCAGATTTACTCTCTTGTAAAACTTAATCTTGATGATAATTAGGGTGACTAAAGATAGAGATCTGAAGGGATGGTGTGAGCTGAGCTGGAAGGAAAACGATCTATTGATGATTTTTGTTTCTGGTGTGAAGTGATCCTGTTTTCAGTTTTGCTTGGAAAATAGCTTCTATTTTGCTGTGAAGTGACTGAACCCAGCTTTCAAGTCTAATGATGTTAAATTGGGCACTTATCTTGGCGCATTCAGTTTCCGTAAAATAAGCCTAAAAACCTAATTCCCCAAGCAAAATCATTGCTGCTCCAGGAATCCCAGAAATGAGAGTTGTCTGGTCATTTTTGAACTTCTAGCTCTAAGTGATTGTAAGTGTTTTACGGCTTCCATATGTCTTCTCAAAATAAGAGAATGTAAATAAAGTAAGTTTGTACTTTTTCCCAGTGTATCCCAATCAGGGCAAAGAGCTCTGTTTCTCACAGAATGAAATGTCAGAAGATGAAGCAGGACATGAAACCAGCCTCAGCAGAGGATCTAGCTTCTTGCACTTGCCTCCTTCTTGCACTACAGCCCCCATCTTCCCCCTAGGGATGGAGGGCAGTGGCTGACATTTCTCAGGGTCAGGCTCCCACCCACAGGTGGGAGGTGGAGCTCTCAGAAACAGTATTATACCTGCCCATGCAGATTCTTTCTCCTTTCCATTAAGAGTCTCTACACAAAATGTTGGAAATACTTGGCCTGAATTAGTACAGGCATAGGAGGAGAGTAGCTCATGCTCCAAGAAGTTGCAGGAAAATATCTGCCCTTTATCAATGGAGAAATGGTAGATGGATGCATAAGGGTTTCAAATTGTCCTGCTGCTTGTTATAATGCTGTTATGGCTGCAGTCATCAGTTGGAGATTAAGAACGGGCTACAACTTGGAACTAACAATTAACTTCACCTGAAACTTGAGCTGCCCCGGGAGGTACGGAGGGAGAGGTTACCTTGGATGATTGTGCAACTGTAACCACGTTATGCCTTGGGCTTCTAACACGTTAAGGCAGCTGAGATTTCCTGCCCAAATTACGAGCTCTGTAATGTGCCAAAACTCTAATGTCTGTTTTAATCTGAAAATAGTTTTTATGACAATAAAAATCCTTTTTACAAACTGTGCCATATATCACAGAGTGATTTACAGTTGCATAGCTACCTCAATTCAGTGGAAGAGTATAAATTTTTACATGCACTTGTATATGTAATCCAGAAGGGGCTCCTCAGAAGAGGCAGTTTTCTTTTTATCTCTTTTTTCCATTTTTTTTTCTTCTTTTTTTTTCTTTTTTTTTTTTTTGTGGAGCAGTTTTTTCTTTCAAATCTCTGTAGTCCTTCTGAGACCAAGGTGCCTCAAGGGAAAATTTCTACATGAAAAGCTTATTCAGTTCTTTATTAATGTGGAAAGCACTGTAATTTTTTACAGTATTACACTCACCTTTTGTCTCAGTTATGGCTAAGCTGGAGTAATTGGGTCCTGGATGCTGTGTGATGTGACCAGTATTTATTTGGAAGATTACTTGAGAATTCCAAGTGTTATGAGAATAAGCTGAGACGCAATACTCGAGTACTTAACAAGTTCAATCTCTTAAATAGATGAGCAAAAAACCATTGTGGGCCTGTTGAGTTGGTTCTGTTTCTTACTCCAATGGGGTTTTTTGGATGAAAAGAACTATATTGTTTGTCATGGTGATCAGCAGTATTGTTCTAAATATTTACTTAATTAAGTATTTCATTAAATGTTCCTGCAGTACATCTGATTTAACCATTCCTTTTGTGAACAAGCCAGATGTAAATCCAGGCAGGATTTGGCTTCATCTGAAACAGAGTTCCGTTCAGGCATTTTTTTTTATTCAGGGAGGGACCCTGAAAGAAAGGAGGAGATGGTGTGTGTTGATTTTACAAAGGTGATTACAGATCTGCAAGGGTAAAAGGCATGGCCTTAAAGTACTTGCCATGGTGATATTTACCAGTAGTTTTTTGGGTTTATTGCTCACCATGAAAAGACATTTTACACATCTTAAGTTTAATCTCTCTAATATAAAGCGAGGGTGTTATATCTCTGCAGTTAAAATGTCAAGTCCTGATGTTTCTGCCTCACCTGGGAAGGCCCCGTTTTTTGGCTTTTTGGAGGGGTTTATGTAGTCACTGTATCTACTGCCCTTACTTGAAAGGACATTTAAGGCTCTCCTGGATGGACAGTCTGAATGCTGGCACAGAGTGTACTTTAGAAAAAGCATTTAAGTTGCTGCTGTCTAGCCACAGGACAGTAGGAACTTGGGGCATCTAAGACTGAATCTGAAAGAAAGGCAGTAGGACAGGTTTAACAGAAAGGAAGTGGCTGAGGCTGTGATGCTCAGAAAGCAGCAGAGAGGTGAATTTGTAAGTGGATTGTGGGACTGCAAGGTTTTAGTAGTGCTTCGGAATATTGGGAAGACCAAAAAAGTAGTGGCTGGAGTGCAAAACCATCAGCCTGGCCAGAGAAATTGTGCGCATGTTTTGGAACTAGAGAAGCCTAAAAAGTCACTTCGTATATATGTATATATCTATCCATCTATCTATAATATATGTGTGTATCTATACATGTATGTATATTGAGAGACATGTGCATGTGTGTGTATATGTATAACTTCTTTGAATCACATCTACTGGATGAGAGTGACAGTGAAGGTTTACTTCAAAATATATTCTGGAAGTTTTTTTAATTTGGGCAATCCTTTAATATACAATTTCTGCATGGAAATTTTCAGGGGGGCTTTCTGTGTTTTTCTTCCTTCTCATATTCTTTCACACATACATAACACTCTCCTTCCTTTATTTTTAAATAAATGAGGAAGAAATAAAGAGGGAGACTGTGTTCAGAAAAAGTATTCCACCTCACGTTCTGGATGCTTTGTCCTTGCTTGGTTTGCTGTTACATCCAAAGATACAGATGTACCTCTATGTCAGGAGACAGGACAACACTGAAAATGGCAAGGGGAAAGGAGCAGGGAATTGTATTGGACTTAACCAAAAGCTTTTTTATGGAATGGATAACAACTGTTTTAGCCTAAATTAGGATTACTCTTGCATATATTTAATTACTGAGAATGACACAAGAAACCATTCACATTCCTTATATAGTTTTGCTGCTGGACTATAGCTTTTTGCCAGATTTTAGATACTTCATTCCCATATTTCCCTGGCAGATAGATCTGCCAGTGGTGACTAACATAGCATGAAGTAATTTGAATTCCATGAATATAGTTGTCTGAGAGAGATAATACTGAATATATTGGTCTGTATAGGATGATGACTCCTTTGGTGTTCTATAGAAAGGAATGTTGTTTGTCTGTTTAAAGGGATGGTGAGAAAAAAGACCAAATAAAGTGCTCCTTCAAAAAAAATTTTTTTTTCTTCTTTTTAGAAAAATCATCCAGTTCTAATCATGAGCTCCCACAGTTGGGTGAGTTCTTCAAATCTACAGTGACAAATACATATTACAGCTTCTGGAATGAAAAACAGTTATGTTGTCAATTTCTTTTTATTTAAGGCCCCTGTGGGTAACTGCAGCCTCATGGTGGTTTTCAGCCTCCTTTGTTTTCCTGCCAAGGATTCAGAAGACTAACAAAATCCAAAAAATGGTTTTAATACATTGAATAAATGATTTAGCAGTTTCTTTACAGTAGCTTTTTGCACACCCAGTTAATTACATTATATGTTGGTCTTCTAGTGTATTTTAATTTACTGAACACAAGATTGGTGAACTGCAAAAAAACTCATGGATTGGGAAGACTTTTGTTCCCCCAGCATATACAGATTTACTAAAAAAAATTTTTAGTGAAGTATTGGTATGTCTAGCCTACTGTTATTGTAAAGGAGGGGAGGTGAAAAAGCTGAGAACTATGAAGCTGTTTGGGATTTATAAGCGGACATACAAGGGCAACTGCGCTGTCACTACAAATTCTTGACATTTTCTCTACATGGAGTAAAACAATGTGTGAGTGGCTTGCTGAGGACATTCCAAAAACTGAACCCCTCCTAGCTGATTTGCATGGCTGGAATGGGGCAGCAGTGTTCGTAACTGGTCTTCTGTTTCTGTAGGACAAACAAATGCAGCATGGTTTGGTTTATTTGGCTTTGAAACAATCTAAGGGCACCTTGTGAGCTGTACCTTGCAGTACGTGCAGTGCCCGAGCGTGCTGCTTGTTTGAGAATGCCAGTGAATTGTGCATTTGACCTTTAAGCTTGTACAGCTTTCCATTTTATTTCAGGGCTGCAGCCTTTCTGCATTTCCTTAGCCTTGCATCCTTGGCATGTCTTGTAGCCAGTTACACTGGGATTAGGCCAAATTTCTGGTTGTAGACGAGGTTTAAAATGACTGCCAGTAGTTTGGACCTCCTGCTGCAACTTTGGAAAAGTGAACTTGGACTATTTTAAAAACGAAGCTTTTTAACAACACAAAGGGCTTGCAGTGCTGCTGAAAAGCTTTGACATGCATTGTGGTGAATGGAGGGAGAAGAGTTTTATTTTGATAGCTGCTGTTCAGCATCACTACATTGACTGGTTCCCACATTCTCATGTTTGTACCTGGAAATGTGGTCTGCAGCTTTCTGTAGAAAATAAAGTGACTGAAAAGGGAATATATTTTTTTAAAGAATCTTTAAATGATCACTACAACAGTTTTCACTCAGAGAATTAGGGCTGACAATGTGCAACACTAAGAGTTAGAAAGAACAGATGCTTCTGCTTTGGGGTTTTTTTTCTGTCTTTGTACAGATTCAGCTCAGTTCTGACTGAAGCCACTGACTTATCCATCCTTTTACTTTTGGAAAATTGGGATTTAATTTCTAAACCCAGGTTTTATTAGGGTGAAACTCCACCTTGAGTACTGCATCCAGCTCTGGCATCCCCAGCACAGGAAGGACATCAACCTGTTGGAGTGAGTCCAGAGGAGGCCACCAAGATGATTAGAGAGTTGGAGCGCCTCTCCTGTATGAAAATACTAAGAGAACTGGGAATGTTCAGCCTGGAGAAGAGAAAGCTTTGGAGTGACCTCATTGCAGTCTTCCAGGACCTGAAGGGAGCCTACAGGAAGCTGGAGAGAGACTATTTTCAAAGGCATATAGTGACAGGCCGAGGGGGAATGGCTTCAGATTGAAAGAGGGTAGGTCTAGATTAGATGTTAGGAAAAAATTCTTTGCTCTGAGGGTGGTGAGGCACTGGAACAGATTGCCCAGAGAAGTTGTGGATTGCCCATACTCTAAAAGCATTCAAGCCAGGTTGGATGGTGCTCTGAGCAATTTGGTCTGGTGTAAGGTGTCCCTGCCTTCGTCAGAAGGGTTGGAAGGAGATGATCTTTAAGGTCTCTTCCAATCCAAACTATTCTTTGATTGATTCCATGATTTATTTCCTGTCACAGCAGATACAGATGAACAGTGGGAGACACTGCATTTGCAAGGACTGGCCTCTGATCCCCACTTCTGGTTATATGGGGAGCCCTGGCTGTCAATGATTACTGCTGATGTGGAGTGCAATCCTGCAGTCCCAGGGCTGCAGCCTCCAGGAGAAAAAACGCTGCCGTGTGACGTTCCGTGGTCATAGGAGTGTGCCGCTCTGCCGGCCTGAGGAAGGCTCAGTTAGGATTATTCCTCATTTTAGGAATAGGAGGTGGCAGTTCGGGAGTGACAGTGGCGGCCGGAGCCGCGGCCTCCCTGCGCACGGCAGCCGGCAGGGGGCGGGGCAGGGAAAAATAAGGACAAGAAAGAAGGGAAGAGAGCCTTTGAAAAGGGATAAAAAGCCGCTTTGGCTTCAGAGGAATGGCGCATCCAGCCTCTGTCCCGTGTGGCTGCCGCTGCTTGTAGGGAAAGGCTTGAGGTGTGAGCCAGCAGTCAGGCCTTCGCTCGTTCAACAGGGGGCTGGAATGAAACATTAACGACAAATTAGATATTAGGGAGAAATTCTTTATCGTGAGGGTGGGGAGGCACTGGAACAGGTTGTCCAGAGAAGTTGTGGGTACCCCAGCCCTGGGAATGTTCAAAGCCAGCCTGAATGAGGCTGTGAGCAACCTGATGTAGTGGACGGTGCCCCTGCCTATGGCAGGGGTATTTTAACTGAGTGATCTTTAACTGAGTGATCTTCCAACCCAAACTATTTTATGATTCTATGAAATAAATTCTGTCAATTGCTTTTCACCTGGATGCAGGCCCCTGGAACTGCCTGTCACCTTTTAGCCTTGGTTACTCCAAATGCAAAAGCCTGTATGGCAGGGTTACAACAGAGATGCTGTTTGGTAGGTAAGAATGAGACAATTTCTGTTGGAGAAGGTGGTGCTGGGGAAATACATGCTTCTGTTGTTGTAGCTGCTGGCCTTTTTTCTTTTGTAACCTATCTTCTATGCTTATCAACATTTTCCTTCCAGCAACTTCTGTAAAAACCACTGGTAGAAAGACACTTTCAGTGAAATGCTTTTAATAATGCTTCCATTAATGCTGGAGATTTTCTGGGTTGTAGGTTCAGATGATCTCATTCTGTCACTCAGAAGTAATACAGACATATTACATTAGAGTATAAATGCTCAGCTTCCAGCTTCTTTAGTTGCCTGCAAAATATTCCTGTTTTGAATCTTTTAATCTTTTCTTCTAGTCCTTCTATCCATTTGCTGAGTTTTGGAATCAATATGTTGCAGTCCCACTTCTTAGAAGAAATTGTTTCTTGAAGTGCAGGACAGATTCTCACCATTTAATTGTAATTACTATCAGAAAGTGTTGTTGACTATGCATGGAATTCATTTTTAGTCATGTTGTGAACTTCCTGACAAAAGCAGGTGTCTATGTGATTCCACCTTCTAGGTATCCCACCAGTATTTTTAGGCTGTTCAGAATATTATATCAAAAAAAGAGAACCTCTCAAAAATACTGTGTGTCCACAAATACAGAAAATTGAACAGAACTTGTAAATTCTTGTCCGCTTGACTTGCCTTATGCCACAACTCAGTCCAGTCTGTTCCTCCCCTTGCTTGGCTGCTCAGGAAGATGAAAGTGGTGGTGGATATTGTAGCACAGAAAATGCCGTCTGAAAATGATATTCATGTAGCGAGGAACTATCTTATGAAGATCTTGGGAAGTTCCATGAGGTACAGTACTGACTTTACGCGTGCATCCCTTCTGTTTCTTCCCAGTGATTGGATTCCTCCTACCATTTGTCAATCCCAAACTGTGACAGAAGCCCTCTTCCCAACCTTCTTTTCCTTATGCTCCAAACGCTGCTTGTATTGTGCTAGTTTCCTAGTCTTGTGTTTCCTTAGTGATACATCATAGAAAAGTAATTGTCTCACAAAAGATAAACCTTTTTAGCTGAATTGATGGCTAGGAGGTCTGTTGAATTTGCCTTAACAGGTATTTGTGGTTTGCTGAGTTGGTGTCAGTACTGTTAAAGGTGAGCAGTGGGGGGAAAAAGACATCTGACGTTCTGTGCAGCTGAACAGTGGAATGATAATTTTTTCCATACCTGCACACGGGCTTGGAGCTAGCAAGGACTGTCTGGAGCCCATCATCACATGGCTGAGCAGAATCTTTTGAACTTGTTTGCACTAAGAGTACTGGGGCTCCTCCACCCTCAGAATGTCATGTCCTACCAAGGAAGAACAACTAGAGATACTCTGCTTAACCTCTTTATCTTTTGTCATGCTGGGAAGAGTAGGCTTTTGTTTATGGAAACAATTACTTCTTTTTTTAGTGACAGTAATGATCGCTGCACTTCGTAGTTAAATTACAGTTTCCCTGTAGAATTGTTATTCTTCTTTTGTAATCCTGCATGCAGAGTTTGGAAAAGCAATTCATCACTGATTTCTTCAGATCTTCCTGAATGTGCTGTGAGAAGCCATGTACTCAGAGTCACCTGTTTTGAAGATACTGGCTTTAGTTTTGGTCTCTAAATGCAGTGGTTGTCCAAGGGCAGGATGAATTACCTTCAAAGAAGGTCCTGCTTCATTCCCAGGTGACTGGTCTAGACAAATGGCCTGTACTTGGCATCTGCTCACTAAAACAGAAGTAGCTGGATTCCACCCAGAAGGCTTATTTAACCTTAGGGAAAAAAGAATGCACTTATTTCACGAATGCTGAAAGGTGTAACAAACAGCAAGTCCTTGGAAGGCAGTGCAAGCTGTAGTTACTAATTCCTGAGCAGAAGGAAGAGCGTAGAGGAGTATGGAGCAATTTTGCAAAACAGTTTTGAAGGTGCAAAGCTCTAACAACAATTTACTGTTGTACTTCTTAGAAGGAATCTCTTCAGTTACGTGACCAGGAACATTTGGAGGTGATTTCCAAGTAGATGCTTGGGTACTTGCATGATTCACTGATGAGATGTATTCTTTAAAAAACAAACCCAGAAAACACCAAAACAAACAAAACCTCCCTGCATTTCTGGGGTGCCAAATATTTCAAGAGCTGAAGCAGAACTTGCTTGGAGTTAATATGATTGCTTGTATCACTATTATTGACTTGTATGGAACAACGTACATGGCTTTAATCCTTCCTGTCATTAACTCTTTTCTTCCTAGCTCCTCTCATATGCACCTACCTACAGTAAAATCTTACCAGAGCCCAACTGTTGACAAGTTGTAAAAGAGTCCTAAGTCTCAGTATGAGCTTTCACTATTAAAGCTCTGGATACGTGTCAGATACTCCAAAATTTATCAGTCTCTGTTCCTTGTAAAAAACACCCACCTCACCACCCATAAAAAAACATTACACAAACATTGGCATTCCACTGCATCTCAAGCGTTTTAAAGAAATGGTGATGTCTTTTCAAAACTGGCATGCATATAGAAAGTTTTGCTGTCGTTTAAAGTCATTGTGCCTCTGTCCTATCTGCGAAACGTTTTACTGCTGCCCTGGTAGATTTTTTGCTGTGTATCACCTTATTGAACTGTTTGCATTAAACTAGCACCCTCTGCCTCTGTTGTTTTCAGAAGGAATGACCTAGCCTGCAGGCCGCACTCCTGGCACGCAACCAAATTTACCGAAAGTCAGCCCGAGGCAGCCACGTCACACCTTCCCTCGTCTAATGCCTGCGCCTCCTGGCACTCGCGCTATCATGCAAGTTGAGTCTCTGCTTAAGTTACACACGTTCAGCTCTGACAGCGAGGCAGTAGTAACAGAGGTCATGTTGTTAAGTGGGGTTTTTTTAAAAACCAATGCAGAATGGTGGTATTGTACCTCTTTAGAGTTGCCTGTCCTTTCAGTGCATGAAGGGGGAGTTTGGGAAGTTTGACATATGGGTGAGTGGATTTCTGAAACAGTTTGTTATATGTGCATGTGATTGAAAGGTAAGAAACTAGCTTTAAAGGCAATCACAAGGTTATGATTCTTGCTCCGCATTTCCTTTCAGTGTCCGCTGGTAAAATCCTAAGGCAAAGTAACCATCAAAATTAACATTTATAAAGTGAAATAGGAAGTGGAGAAAAAATTGAAAAATACTGTTTCAGACAATTAAAAAGGCTTTTTCTAATGAGAGGGTACAGAATGCTTTACTGTTGTCTTTTAAGGTATTACTGGTTTAATTAGTTAAATTGTCTTTCTGTAATCCTTCTCTACATCTGTGATCTTACTTGTCTAGAGAGGTAATAAGACCGATGATTTTTCAGTCGCTGTTTAAAGCACCTTAATATTTGTTAGGTCACATTCAACACTAGTGGAGAAAGGCTGACACCCAGGCAGTTTTAGCTGTGAAACTCTAAACCTTAGGTAACGCCTGTTTGTGTCTGGGTACAGGTTCTTGTTTGTTTCCTGCTCCTAGGTGACGTTCTTTATCATTTTCATGAAAGGTTTTCTTGGTTCTTGGGGGGCTTTTGCGGGGGGGGGGGGGGAAGGGGCTTTTTTTTTTTCTGTCTTTTTTTTCTTTTTTCTTA
>VZRV01000480.1:1544587-1574149 GCA_013398115.1 Falcunculus frontatus | reverse complement strand
TGGGGGGGTTGGAGGGGGGGGGGGGGGAGGAAGGGGCTGTTATTTTTTCTGTCTTTTGTTACTTTCTTCTTCTCAGTTCCCATTGGGCCATAGTTACACTGAGCATTAAAGAACATGAGTCTGGTGTGCAATCCCGGTTTGAGAAGTAGAGTTCAGTTTTCTGTACTTAGTGCTGTACATTCTCCATCATTACTTCTTGAGGTTAATGTTTTGTGGTAGTCAAAACGAAAGAGCATTAATACTTTGGTATTTTATTTTTCATCTAATTTTTACAGTTGTTTTTACATTGTCTTCTTTGGGAACTTCCCACTGTTTTTAAACTAAGTTGCTATCTGCCCTTGAATACAGCTGACATTAGGTAGAAAGGGGTTTTTTAAATGTTTTTTGTAATACTTTATTAGTAGAAGTTTCAGAAACTCTTTGATTACAATTTCTGCTGTTTTACACTGATTTAAAGTTTGTATTTAAATATCATGTAGATGAGTTGATTTAGATTTATAGATTTTAAGACAGTAAAAGTCCTTGTACACAGAAACAAAATTCAGAAATTTCTAAAATCTTCCCTAGAGTTCCTCACTGCAATGCTACAGCTGAGAGTATTTCTACTACTACTGAGTCTTCTACACTAAGCTGTAAATCATTATATGCTTCCTGCTCTTCCTGGTGGTTGTCCTTGTACTTTGTGAAAGTAAAATGCTACAATATGTGTCTCAAGCTGTGTTTTGATAGGACCTGGGTGTGTCCCAATACTTAGAAAAGAAAAAAAAAACTGGCTCAATGCCAGTTTGAAATGAGGTTTGGTCAGGAAATTTTGGGTGTAAAGGAAGAGGGGGATGGGAATAGAGCAATCCTATCCCCGCACATATCAGAAATAGCCACAACTGCTGGCAGACACTAATATTAATAAAAACTACAGATTCTTTCTCAGATGCTGCTGGAAGATTTAGTGGCCTTAGCACAATCTAATACTACAGTTCCCACGTCCCAGCTATCCTGAACCCCATGGCTGCCTGTGCTGCCCACTTGAAAGGTGATTTGGGAGATTTGTCAGCCCTGGTGTCTGTTGTCCAAAACATTTTCAGTGGCAGAGCTGCTTTCAGAATGCCACTGCTGGAGGGGGCCCCGCATTCCCATAGTGGCAGCCCAAGGATTTCAGTATTTTGGGGATCTCAGTTGCAGAGTGGGGTTCTTTGGGCTTGCTGATCTGCAAAAAGAGGTGAGCAGCCTCAGGGATTCCCCACTTCACAAGTACATTTCACAAAAAGCTCAGCTGATGAGAAAGCACAGCAATCAGTAGCTGAAGGCAGAAGTATGCAAGGAGATAATGGAAATAGCCGGAGGAGAGGATATTTCTAGCCCAAGCATCCCATCCCTGGGCTATTTCTGGAATTCCGAGTCCTTTCCTGAGCTAAGCATCTGAGATCGATTGGTATTCAAAGCCTAAAATCTCTTCTGAATGTGCCTACCTGCATTCTCTCTGTGAGTGTGAAAATCCACTAAATCACTTGTAAAACATGGAAAGTTCATTGGGGGGGGTGTGGGGAGGGAAAGACAGCACTTTTTTGTGTTGGTGGAATGGGGGCACAGCTGGCCAAAACAGCCCTGTGAAGACTGTCCACACTATATGCTGCTAAGTTAAGGTATGGGCAGTTTGATTTGCTTTAGGGTTTTTTTGGTTGGTTGGTTTTGGTGGGGTTTTCTTTTTGCCAGCCTAATGAATTTGAACCTTTGAGAAGGTAGATGAAGCTAGAGGAAGACAGACCAGAAGAGGCTGTACCAGTATATAGGAGAGAGGGTGGTCTTGGAACCCAGCCCTCCACATCCAGCACTATGAGTTTTTTATCCTGTGACTTTAAAACTGTAAGCTGTCTTGGGAGCACTAGGCTAGGTCTAGATACCTCTCAAGGCTAGAGAGCTAGAAATGGTAAAGCTTTTGGTGCCTTTATTTCCCTCTGTGAGTCTTCTGTCTTTTTCACAGAAGTCTCACCGTAACAGCATGGTGCAGACTTTTTTCCTAGGCCATCCTGAACTATGTCTGAGTGCACTCCTCTGGGAGGTGTGTAAGTGAACTATCTTAAGTTGCTGAAAGTTTAAACTCTGCATTTTCTTGCAGTAGGATATACTATAACACAGGAGCCTTTGGGTTTTTTTCTGTGCCCTTGGTTGTGCAGATGAACCAAACAGCCTCCTCTACTTCATTCTGGTCTTACAGGTGTGGCTGTGGGACAAGTGTGCTTTGAGAAGGTTACCTAAACTGAGGTTTTGGGGCATTTAGGGTCAGGTGCATCTGATTTGTAATCCCATGCAGTTGCTGAGATGACATCATTTCTGTAAGGGCCCAGGAGCAGAAGCTTATGCCTCAGAGTTGGGAGGGGTGCTTACTGGCCATTATGGCCAAGGGATGGTGTTTGTAGGTTATTCCTGGACTTCACCTGCCAAACTTTGACCAGCAGTGTAGGTGCTTTTATGAATCCACTCTGAAAAAGCCATTGAGAGAAGGGTATCCTGGGATGCCAGCCAGGCTCAGGCAGAGAACTGGCTTTTGGACTCTCTTCCATGTCAGGGTTCACAGGAGGCTTGCCTTGCAGTTTAGGACCACAGGAGGCCATGCTTTGCAGTAACATGCCATTAGAAACCTTTCTGTCTTTCCTTTAAAGTGTTTGCTGCTTCTGCTGCTTTCCCTTAGGCGTTTCCTAGCAGGGCTTTGACCTCTTATGCTGATGATCTCTGCTCCACATTTGATACCAACAGATTTACATGAGACCTGTAAATTGAGGCTTTCCTGCACAAGTGGCATCTTTTTTTAAATTAATGCCAAGTATCTGGTTGAATTTTATGATCTTAAATGGTTCTATTTTATGACCTTAATGGTTCTATGATCTCCTTAGAGCTGAAGGGGGTGGGAATATCAACAATTCTTACATTATTCTTTGACAAAAGAAATCCTAGTAATGACCAAAATACTTTTTACATGAAACACAGTACCAGCCTAAAATGACAATTAAGACCTTTCTCAGGATTCAGCAAGATGTTTTAAATGCTGAAAATAAATGAATGAAAGAACATAAAACCCCACAAGATGAGGCCATTGCTAGTATATCTTGTTATGAAAATGCTTTTAGAAAATAAGCATAAAGCATATCTTCTCTTATTTCATATAAATTGCTTTTGACCATGTTGTATAAGAAAAGAAGTTTAAAAGGCTGTAGTAGTGGAGGGGGAAAAATGCAATTCTGTTAGTACTGAATTCCAAAGAACTGAATTGACCTTTGCAGTATTTTTGATGGAAGAAAAGATCTATATCAGTCTTTGTATTTTTTATGTGGACTAATCTAATTTCATTGCTAGCTTTCACGGGTCTCTTTACAGCACAGGATTTGATAGATGCTTCATATAATTATAGCTACAGGGAAGTGGAATAATTCTGGGATTTCTACCAAGGGGCTTTGCATGCAAAGGCAAGAATTTGAATTTGGTATATAATAACAGGAGGAGCTGCCAGTGAAGTTCAAACAGGGAGAGGTGATGAGAATAATTGGAAAGACTGTCATCTTAGCATCAATGTGTTGGATTGACAGGAGGTGGATGCTGCTAGAGAGAAAAGAGATGAATGAAACAAAACTCATGGGTTAGGAAAGTAACAGAAGCAGCAAGATTTTGGGATAGTGTCCTTGGCAAAAGACCTGAAGAAAGTACAGTGTTAAAGATTGTTTTTATAGAGGAAAGAGTGGCAGGGAAAAACTGGTGGCAGTAAGGATTCTTGTTTGTTTGGCCATGCAGAGCTTATGTTGCTTTGGCATCTCCTCCTTAAGTTTTTCTGCCCGTGTTGTGGAACTTGGTGGAATTGAATATTGTTGTACAAGGGTCAACCTGAGAGTGGTTTGAAACCACGCTGATAAGGTGCATGTGCAGGTGGTATTTGAGACAAATGCATTTAGTGCATCTCTGCTTAAAAGTTAAAACATCAAATGAATAGGCAGATGTGGACATAACTTTATGGGAGTAATTAAATGACAAGGGAATAACATCATGGGCTGAAGAAGTTTAGAGTCATATTTTGGAGATGAAGAGAGAAAGTACATGAGTCTAATAGCTGGAAGAATCAGGGTGCCTGGAAAATAAGCTGAAAATAAGCTGTTTGTCCTGGGAAAAAGAGGGAGCTAATGGAGCTCAAACTAAATTTTTCTAAAAGCAAAGTCAGCAAAAACAACAATTTGCAGAGGGAAAAGGGAGCCTTCAAGGAGATAAAAGCGTATTACTTACTGGTAAACTCACATAGGGAAGCTGAGTTACTTACTTAGGTTTCAAGCTTTGAGTCACTGGCAGAGTACAAAGCTGGAGCCCTGACTTCATGTTCAAACTTTGAATTTTGTTAGATTGTCTTTAACTGCTGTGCAGATAGATCTTAAAACAGTATTATTAAAATGGGTGGTTACAATTATGTTGTGGCATTTTTTGAGTGGTGTATTTATTCTGACACTTTTTTTTTGTTTGCTTCAGTAGTTGTTCTTCTCACGACCTGTCAAATTCATGGGATCAGTCAAGTCTATATCGCACTTCTGACCAATTCAGCTCTTTGGGAAGTATGGACAGCTGGGACCACACTCCACCAGTAGCCCAGTATGGAAGACTTTCTTCTGCAAGGTCTAATAGTAGCATTGATCATCTAGGGAGCCAAAGTAAGCGGGATTCAGCTTATGGGTCTTTCTCCACGAGTTCTAGTACCCCTGACCACACTCTGTCTAATGCAGACACTTCTTCGACAGAGAACATGCTTTACAAAGTGGGCCACTGGGAGACTGCTAAGCCTGGAAGCAAGTCTGGCCAGTTTTTGAATGACAGCAGTGAAATAGAGGACAAACCTGGGTATTTGCCAGCTCCCATCCATTATGAGAACAACAAAAATCCTAGAACAGAGGAACACCCAGATGGCAAGCTCACTAGCTCTGGAAGATCCAGTTTTGGACCTGTCTGGTACGTTCCTGATAAGAAGAAGTCTTCATCTCCTCCCCCCCCACCTCCACCTCTTCGTAGTGACAGCTTTGCTGCTACCAAGGGCCATGAGAAAGCCCATGGCCCTGTGTACTCAGAGGGTGCCAGCACGCAGCACTTTACAGCCTTGAACCGATCTCAGCCCAGGAGTGACTGGAGTTTGGAAACTGCAGAGCAGCAGCGGTGGCCCTCCAGACCATGTGACAGGAGGATCAGCAGCTCAAATTATAAATCCGATCTCAGTTCAGAACATGCTTTTTCTTCAGCTGGTGAAAGGAACAGTAGTAATGCAGGAACTGTGAACAAACTGCAGCCATCCTTCTCCAGCACCGACGTTAGGTTTGCACAGCCTGCTTACACTTACCACCACCAGCACCAGTACAGTGATGAAAGCACCTTTTATCACAGTGCAAGAATCTGTGCTGCACCTAAAGATCAGCAACATTATCTGTCCTACAGTGGCATTCAGGAGTTATCGACAGATCATTTTCATGGCTACAGTCCAAACCAAGCCAGTCTGCTCAACACTTCCTCTTTGAACAGTGCTGCTGAACAAAAGGTGGACAACACTGGACAAAGTCGATATTATTGTGTGACAGTAAAACAGCCTGCTCAGGGAAGCTCAAAGCCACTACCACTCAAGGATGACAGCTGGAAACCTGCAGTGGGAACTGATGTGTCACTTGGACCTCATGAAAATTCTGCAGTTATTACAATGGCCCAAAACCCAAAATACTATCTACCTCAACAATCTATTGAATCTTCACTGACAAGGTGTGAGAACAGTAGTCACTACCCAGTGGACAGAGAGGGAGATGCTAGGTGTGCTGTAGTAGAAGAACATAAAAAACCTAATCATACTGAAAAGTCTGGACAAAAGAAAAGCTGTGAGAACAGCTCTGAGGGAAGTGAAACTAGGCACAGTCAGCAGGAGTATGTAAAGGGCTGTGTCCTTACCACTGAAAACAGACCTGCTCAGAAAGATTTTAGGTGGGGGAAAGATGAGAGTAGCAAGATTTCTCCTCAGAAGACGCCAATGTTGCACTCTTTAGCTCAGGAAGGGAAAAAACACTCTGACAACAACCCAGAAGCGGTAACAGAACGACAAACCTCATTTGACACTCACCTGTCTAAACAGGCACGAAGGAGTGATCGTTTTGCAACAACCCTCAGAAATGAGATCCAAATGAGAAGAGCAAAGCTGCAGAAAAGTAGAAGTACTGCTACACTAGTAGGGTCATCTGAAACAGAGGAGTGCAGTGAGTCCTGGAAACCAGATTCAACAGAGGATGTCACCACCTCCCCAGACACAAACTTTACCAGCACCTACAAAGATCACCTCAAGGAAGCACAGGCCAGGGTTCTGAGTGCGACGTCCTTCAAACGTCGGGACTTGGAGCCCAGCCCTGCTGAGTATCTCCCCAGGTCACCTGAGCGGAAAACTGGTAGTTACAACTCTTCGGTACTGGCTTTGGTTTCTGAAGATGTCTCTGGGTTCCTTGAGGCTACACAAGCGAAACCAAACCCTACAGGGAGTGGCACTCATCACGTTCCTCGCATTGGAGCCAGGAAGAGGTTCACAACAGAGCAAAAACTGAAGTCCTACTCGGAACCAGAGAAGATGAATGAGGTGGGCATGTCAGAGGATGAATGCCGTGCTCACTGTTGTCCAAATATATCAGAAGAAGCCCTGGGCTCATTTGCAGACAGGTGGAAATTTTTTGAAGAAACAAGTAAGCCTGTATCTAGAAAATCATCACAGAAACCCGGTCCCCATGGTCTAGCAGAGGGACAGCCTGAGAGGCCAGATAGAAAAGCGCAAGAGGGAGGGGAGCTGTGGTATGAGAAAAGAGGTCGGGTAGCCTCTGCTGGGCTTGAAACTGCTCATGCTTCAAAAGATAGTGTCCACCATAGCAGCAGCAATAGGGCTGCTGAGAGGATTGGGAAATCTGCACAGCCACAGCGCCTGGGAACCTTTGCAGAGTACGAGGCATCATGGAAGGAGCAGCGGAAGCCAGTAGAGCCAAGGAGCTCAGGAAGGTACCATTCAGCTGATAATATCCTCGATGCCGGCCATGAACAGCATGGGAAATCCCAGTACGCCCATGAGAGGTCTAGATCATCCCCTTCCACTGATTTCTACAAACAGGTACAAGTGTCTTTTGTATTATCCTTTAAATTGCCCAAGGTGGTGGGGGACAGTAGAGGCGTGGAGGGGAAAAGAGTATTTTTATGAAAATTTCCATTTTAGGAACACTATGTAATATGGTATTTGCCTTTTGTCAGTAAAGCAGTAAATGTTATAGGTAGCTCTCTTTAGGTAAAATGAGGAAGATCAAAGTTTGTACTGCACAAGAACAGTTGGATCAAAGTAATTTCTTGTGTGTTGTAGTCAGATGGAAAAAACCACAATTGATTTGCTAATATCCTCTTTTTTGCAGTAGAGATCTAGGAAGTTCAAAGCAATTTTCATCCAGAGTTATTTTTTCATTGGTGTGGCTGTATTCCCTGTTTTAAGGTTTTGAATTCTCTGAAACTATGAAGAAAAGTGTTCCAAGTGTAAATAATACATACTTTTCTCTAATTTTTTTAATGGTCTAATAGTTTCCATGGATTTCCTCCTTTCTTCTAAACTTGCTTCATGCAAAAGCTACATAGGACAAAACTTCTGCCTACTAAAATTCAGATATTACAAATATGCCTGTTAATGTTAAAGCTACAGCAACATTGAAACTGCATAATGTTTTGTTTTATGTCATTTTGCCTGATTTAAGATGTATACATTTATTCCTTAGAAAGATGCCAAATGTCTGTTCAGCTTGCAAGTAAATATTAAGTTAATTTTTAACTGAGCAGGGCCAGGCAATGGTTGGCAGGTGGCACTGGAAGTAAACAGAGAAAGCAAGTCTCTTTAGTTCTGTGTTAAAAGATGTTGTTCAAAGCTGCTACAAGATTGCCTGATATGTATAAAGAGTCGTAGTGTGTTCAACCTGGGTTGAACTTCACCTTCTGCAAGAATAGAATTGAAGCAATGCAGTTACATATTACTTTTTCTTTATTTTTTCCCCTCTTGGTGAAAATATTGCATACATACATACACAGGTCACCTCTCTGTGTGTGTGTGTGTGTGTAGACATGGAGTAGAATGAGAATAGCTCAAAAAGAAACAAAAATATTGAGCTCTAAAAGTTGTGGACTGTCTTTCCATAAGTTGTGTCTTTAGGTTTGGCAGAAGTTATTTTTGAACTGTATGTGCGGACTTAACTATGTGGATAATTTATTAGGGTAGAGATTCCAAGCACTAAAAATATTCACCTGGAAGTTATTTTGAAAATTAAATTAACTGAATTATTAAATAATTGCTGACCCAGCAGAAAAAATCATATAATCTATTCCCTGTATGCATTTCTGGTTTATTAGTCAGTGCCTTTAAGTTCAGTATAGACCTCCTGGGGCAAAAAGCAGACACCTGTTTAGGCACCTGGAAAATACGGTGATAAGTGCATTGAAGATGCTTACAACAGGCTGAAGTAAATAAAAATGTTGTTTTGCATATATGATTCAGATTATTCCAGTGCTAATGTGCAATTAAATTTCCTGTAGGTTCAGTGTTTGTAATGCAAAGCTATGCTGTGGGTGGGGTTGTTTGAAGATAGTGAGATAATAACGTTCTGGAACAGCACTGTTGGTGTTTTACTGAGAAACTAAAGTATACGCACGGGGATTCACAACCTCGTGCATACTTGCATCTCCTAAAATGTGAGCAACTCTTCTGCAACTTCTGTGCCTCTTTTTTTTTTGTTTGTTTTTGCGAAATGGAAGTTGCAAACGTTTATATAAATGTTAAGCTCTTCTGTAGATCAGCAAAGCAGAGCAGCAGTGCGAACATAGCCAGGTCGGGAGTGCTGCGCAAGAGGTCACAGAGCACACTGTACTGCCTAAAACCAAACAAGCTTAAAACATGCTATGCTGTTGACTTCATGTATATTCAAACAGAGTAAACCCACAAATAAGAGGTTCCATAATCACAGATTTTTTGGGAGTCTGAAACATGATGACTTGGTCTCTTACTTGTACTATAAACCTCTTTTAGGAAGTATCAGTTGAAGTAAGGAGGCAAGCAGAGGATTTAAAGGAAGATGGGGAGTGTATTTTCTCTAATGTTAACAAACTGGATGAAAGGAACTGCACTGTAAGGTAAGTATTTCTTAATTTCTCTCTCTAAAAGATTTGTTTTTGACAAGTTTTTTTGACAAATTTCTGTGATCTGATCTTTTCCTGACTCAAACTGCAAGTCTTGCTGTGATGATTTCAGACTTTCTGCAGTGCCTTTTCCCTTGTTTCCCTCCTTCTCCCCACGTACTTCAATGTGCATCATAGAATTAATGTTGGGACTGAAATTTTTGGGGAGCTTAAAGAAATTGTCCTGATGATTTCCATCTACCAGTGCCAAAGCCAAGTCTCAATTTTAGTGTGAGCGTAAAGAAATTGTCGAGTGTTGAGCATATTACAGTTTGTTCGGAGGCAGTTGATTCTTATTTATGTGCATTAAATGATAGTTGCAGGGTTTTTTGGGAGTAGGTGGGGGGCCTGAGGTTTCCCGAAAGAGATTTCCAGTATTATCCTTGGCAAAGACAGCATGTTGCTGAAACATAGTAGTGCTGTAAACTGGACTTTCCTTTTCTTGTGCCTTTACAGAATACAGTAGATGAAGAGAAGACACTAAAATTTGTTTTACTGCTTCATCAGCTCCGATTTTCTCTGTTAATTCCTGTTTTAATTAATGTACAATGTTTTCGAACCCTTTTCCAAGGTGTGACTGTATGCACAGTGTAGTTAAAATCCTTTAAATATCTAGCATGCTGAGGGTTGCCCTCGTCCTGGCCCGTTGTGGTGTATGCAGTGATTTCAGCAATCGCTGATTCTGCGGCTGCTGAAGCCGAGCTGAGGTTGTGCACACGCTGCTATCTCCAGGTCTGACAGCTCTGGGTTTTGTAACAGAGTGAACCCATGCATAGGAAAAAAGAACCTCTCTAGGCTTTCCTCGGTTCTGTAATCTCTCCAGGGGAGAGGAAATTATGAACTGCAGCAAACGTACGCTCTAGCCGTGCCCATAAAAACTTGTAAAAAGTTAGTATTTATATGTGGGTTTATATGATTGTATTTTGCATTGCTTATGGCTCAGCTGAAGAGACCACCCCCTATTTTTGTAAATTTTTGTAGCCCTTTGTACTTACCGTAGTGATTCCCAAATGACCAGCCCAGGAGGGTGGGAGGGTGCGCGCACGCGTGGGGAGGGGCCGGAGGGAGGCAGAGGGGGGAGGCGGGCACAGGCAGCCGGGAGCAGCCGGGCTGCTGTGGGCGGGCAGCATCTCTGGACAAGTAAAATGATTTCCATCTACCAGCGCCGAAGCCGACTCGCAAAAGCATGTGAATAATACTCCTACGCCAGCATTTTAGCGGTGTTTGTGCAGCACAATTCTTGCTTTATAATCATGGAATCCATGAAAATCACGTGACTGGGCACCAGCTGCAGTAACTTTTTTTTCAGCTGGAGTCTGTTTTGACATACTATATAAGATGTGGTATTTGGCCATTTTACCGCATTACAGAAAGCTTTGTGAAATAGTCTCTTTTACAGTCTTTCTCTCAACATTAATATGCAGAGGGTTGATATGCCTTCTGTGTTCAAAAAACTAACTAATTACAATCCCTCATTTGGGCATTTAATTCCTGTGTTGTGAACTACCACTGCGTGATAGTGAATAGCTGCCTTATGGGAAAGAATATGTATTTCCATGCGCTCCTTTTTAAACAAGTCATTCTTGTGCTTAAAAGGCACTGGACCCATGATATGGATTGATTTTATGATTTTTGAGCTGCCCTAAAGCCATTTCGTTTTCTATTTTTAAAATCTAGCAATCTGCAAGTGGCTAGCAAATCTATCTAAATCAGGGTATATGCTAGAATATGAATAGTAACCAAACCCGAGGTCTCCCTTATGGTCATATTTAATACTTTCTTCTAAAATTTACGTTTGGATTAAATTGCCAGCAGCTGTTATTTTGTGCTATTGAGACCTGTGTGCTATGGTTGCCTTTGTGCTACCAAAGTCAGTGTGATGGGACTGAACACAGGAGTGGCCCTTCTGCATTTGTGGGGGTGAATTTGCAGGAACCCAAGCTGAGAGACAGCTGTGGAGTACACGAGTGCTTTCTCCAGGTTAGGGACTGTCCTACACTACAGGGTGCCTCTGGCCTCCCTCCCCTTCAGTTGTTTTGGGAAAAGAAAAAAAATTAATAACTTGAAGTAAACTTTGAATATTTATCACGTACAGCTTCCCTGATTGTTTTTCCGTAGAAATATGAGTCTTTTTAGTGCACTGAATCTAGGACGGAAAAGGGTTAGAATATTGTAACAGCAAATGGCCTTTTAAAAACAAACAAACAAAAAGATGCTTGGTTTTTTGGGTTTTTTTTCTCCTGAGCTTTTTGCTACAGTATTTTCTTGGCTGTTCTTTTTTAGCACAGAGTTATAAAACCTAAATTAACTCTACTTTGAAAAATTTGGGGAGGGGAGGGTGAATGTTGAGTTGATGAAGGTAATTTGTGAACCTCTTTCATCTTTGAGCTCTGTTTTCCCCCTCTGAGATTACTGAGTGCTTCCAATGAATTCAGGTTGTTTCATCTCCCTTTTTAGAAGAGCTGCAACATGTTCCTCTGAACTGCAGTATTTAATAGTTTAGGGTATTACTTTTATAGGAAGAGAAAATAGTGGTCCATAGCAGCCATTGTCATCTCTTATGGAAGAACCAAACCACTCTTGTCATGAACTTAAAGGAATGCAAACAGTCATCTAACATGAGATGAGTATTTTTATACTGAGGGGTTGATGTGATTCTATGTTCTTAACTTTAGGACAGCTTAAAAGGATTGTACGATTCTGCTGATCTGTAAAACAAAAAATGGTGCTTTTTTGTTTTTATTGATGCTACTCTTTCTATTTCAGATTAGTTACAAAAGCTTACCTTTTTACAGGTGCAAAGTCTGTGCTTCTTTAAACATCTCTCTTTCTGCATTTGTAAAATGACTTATACTGGTTATATAATTAACTTCCTTATAGAAGTCTCCACAATTTCTAAGCTGAAATAGACTTTCGAAAGGTTTAAGAGAGAAATGGATGCTCTGACCAGTAGTCTATGGCTTCCTGAAGTATGACATGCACTCATAAAAGTTATTCTGCATCAAAAGAATAATGCTTTATGATCTAATTCTTAAGATTGCCATCTACTAGAGATGTTTACAGCCATTGCTTTTATTTACTTTCTAAGAACATTTGACTCCTAGCTCTATTAATTCGTTCCTGTGATGTCTGTTAAAGTTACGTAACTTCAAAAAGTGAAATATGAGATCACAACTTGCAGAAAATATTTCAAAATTTAATAAGTGTCAAGTCTGAGAGCATGTACATGTCAAGTGTAGGACCACAGCGTTACTCAACTCTAATTAAACACTGCAAAATATTTCTTTCAGCGTTTTCATACCTTAGTAGTTACTCCTGTTTGAGTTGAGCTCTTGAAGACCGAGGAACAGCCTTTACAATACAAAACCAAAATAAAAATAATTCCTTAATGCCTAAGTTGTTCTAAATGCCCAGGTATAATGTTCTAGAAAAATCTTTGATAAGCCAGAAACAGGAGCCCATAGACATGTTCTCAAGTGTTTTATTAGGCTCTTCATAAGGAAACTGATTCTTCAGCACTTGGTGAATATCTAGGCTCCATGCTCACCAGGAGCAGCAGCAAATTATTGTGCAAGGAAGGAGGAGGACCTTCAGCCATGCAGGAATGTGAGTGACCTAGTGTCTTCTGAATTGAGTCAGATGGATAAGAATTTTTAAATGACCAGTAGTCCATTCGTGTACGTGTTTATTTGTATCATGCATATATGGGGGTGTGTGTGTTTGTATATACAGATACAGACATATAAAACATATGTATGTATATTGATAGTTATTTCTCTTAGCTTTCTCTGGTTTGTGACCCTTATAGGGTTGGGGCTTACATAGCTATGAGGACTAATTAACAGTGAGGAAAAAACCCCAACAATCCACAATACACATTTGGACAAATCAGTTCCTCATATTTACAATGGTAGATGGTGTAAATTAGTCATTGGAATTATTCTTAGAAACTACAGTTTTTCATAACTCCAGAAATTTTAAATTCTGTCTTTTGTTTGGGTTTCTCTTACTGTGGTGTCAAAAAAATTAATATAGTACCAATGTACAGTGCTAGGATCAGCTTAACTAGGAACTGAAGCACTGAAATACAAGATTTGAAGGCTTGGAGGTTTTTATTTGTAGCAAAAGGGCCATTTCCTTAAGTAGTTAGTGAGAACTTCTGTTGCCAGCGTTGTGTTGCATAGCTATTTTAAACTTCTGTTCTTTATTAAGGATCGTAGAATCCTGGAATGGTTTGGTTCGGAAGGGACCTTAAAAATCATCTAGTTCCAACACTCCTGCCGTGGCCAGGGAACTTTGCACTAGACCAGGTTACTCAGAGCCCCATCCAGCCTGGTCATTGACATCTCCAGGTGTGGGAAGTCCACAGCTTCTCTGGATAACTGATTCCAGTGCCTCACCACCCTCATAGTAAAGAATTTCTTCCTAGTATCTAATCTAAACCTTCCCTCCTTCAGCTTAGATTCATTCCTCCTTGTCCTATCACGACATGCCTTTGTGAAAAGTCCCGTTCCGGTTTTTTTGTAGCCCCCTTTAGGTACTGGAAGGTTCTGTAAGGTCTTCCTGGAGCCTTCTCTTCTCTAGGCTCAACAGCCCAAACTCTCTCAGCCTGTTCTCAATGAGATGTTCCAGTCCTCTGATCATAGTAGTGGCCCTCCTCTGGACATGTTCCAACAGGGCCACGTTTTTCTTCTTTTCTTACTGCATTAGAGCTGAATGCAGTAATAAAGGTGGGGTTTCACAAAAGCAGAGTAGAGGGGGACAATCCCCCCTCCCTTGCTGGCCACGCTGCTTTTGGTGGTAGCCATTTGGCTCTCTGAGCTGGGAGTGCACACTGCCGAGTCATTATTGAGCTTTTTGTCCACAAACACCCCCAAGTCTTTCTTCCCAAGGCTGGTCTTGGTCCATTCTCAGTCCATTGAACTTCTGCTTGGAATTTTCCTGACCCAGATGCAGAACCTGGCACTTGGCCTTGTTGACCTTCCTGAGGTTATTCATCTATTGTTGCAGTTAAACAGTCAAACTGTGAGTTGCTTTTCCTGACTGAACATTGTAGGACAAGTATGTCTCAGTCATTGCAGGACTTACCAAGACATTACCAGAGCTATATAAGCAAAATGTTTTCACCCTTTTCCTTTGTGAGGAAGAAATAGTATGATCTTGTGCAACTGCTTCCTTAGAAATCAGTGGAAAAATTACCTTGGCAGACTTTTCATGCGTGTGTTAACAAGCTCCACAGAGCTTTCTCTTCTCCAGGCTGAACAATCCCAACTCTCTCATCCTGTCTTCACAGGAGAGGTGTTCCATCCCTCTGATCATCTCCCTGACACTCTGGACTTGCTCCAGCAGGTCCATGTCCTTAGCATTTCTTTATCATGAGATACAGATTATTAAGGCATTTCTCAGACCAGTTTTTTTGCCAGTGATGTCATTGTGTGTGTCATATAGCAATGACACAGTACAGTCTGGGCTGTTACAAAGTTTGTATTTTGTCTGAAAATGGGAAAAACATACTGTGGCTTTTCCTGTGCATATAGAAGAGAGAGAGTCTAGCAGCATCTATTCATATATGAGAAATCCCCTGTAACCTTTCATCTTCCTTAGGTTTCTGTGAATACTTGTAATTAGTACAAGTTTCATTGCCATGAACCATTATGTCCTTCCAGTGTACTAGTGTATGTGACTGACTAATAACAGATATATAAATATCACACTCTGAGACAGTGGAACCTTGAATCACTGGTATGTGATGGCAGCTGATGGATGTTGATGCTTAAAAACAGGCTAAAGGTCTACCTAGGCAGATTTTTTTTTCTCTGGGTGAGCCAGTAGCAGATGCTTGGGGAACAGAAAACCAGAGCAAACCAGGAGCCATGCAGCTGGGTATCTTGTCAAGCCTCTGCTGGTCTCTGCCTTTGAGCTCTGTTTTATTTGGGGGATTTTGTTTCATTTTTTACTCCTGTGAAGTACGAAGATTGCATGTTCATAGAACAGTCTGTGAAATTCAGCTTTTCCTTCTTGTATAGCAGTAATTTCTGTTGTACATCACTGTGTACGTTGGTGACGTACAGGAAAATCTCTCCTGTGGGTTACTTTACATTTATTAAATCTGAATTTCATCTGTTGTTTTATGACCCATTCGTTCAATGATAGGAAATCTTAGTTTGGGGTCTTTCTTATTCAGAATCATTTCCTCATAGCAGCAACTATTGTCAACCTGGTTTTTCACCCCTTTTGTAAATCATCTATATCTAATGAGTTCTGATGTGAATGATGTGATGAGACAAGTGAGGACTCTCTCTCGTGGTAGTCAAATTTTTAAGAGCCTCAAGTGAGAGAAAATTTAATTTTCTAAACCACCTAAAAATCCAAAGTCTCGTCATCCAGCTCACTCTCGTCCCTATGTGTAGTGACTCTTTCTAAGATTAGTAATGCATTTTTTCTACACATGCCCAAATTATTCTTTGTCATCTTTACTCATTAGTGCAGCTGCTGAATCTCTTCATAAAATTTCTTCTTCTTTGCTTAATTCAGATACTAAGTTTATGATTATGAAGTTCTCCAGATTCATAATGTATATTTTTTTTATTCTTGCTCTCTTTCTCTCAGTCTCTCTCTTCAGCACCCTCATACCTTCCCTCCCCGACACTGGGTGTGTCAATGTGCTCAAGCAGATGTTCACATATCAGAGGAATGGGTAGCTGTGCATCACAGATCCCAGTTCACCAATTTCCTGTGGAAGTTTCAGGTGATTGTCATACGGCCCAGGTAGCTTATGAATACCCACTTTTAATGGTGTGCAGCATCTGAGAATAGTTCCTGCAAAGGCTTTTCTTTGCTTGTGGAGTTGTGAAGGGGAGATAGTATCACTTTTTTGCTGCAGCCTTATTTTCTTTGTATTACTATTGTACTTTTATCCCTATAATCTGTTTGGCAGATATCTGTATTTGAGTAAGTGCCTTTTTTTCCCTTTTTTTTTTGTCCTAACATGCTTAAGAATTTGTAGCTCAGCTCTACATTTAAAACTCTTTTTTTTTTACCGTATTTTGCTTATACATCTGCTTTGCTAGATTAGTTCTGGATTTTCCTCATTTGAGTAGGACTTAAGTTTTCTGGTGGATGTTCCTTTTAATTGCTGTTTAATTCAACCTTTGGAGGGGACAGAGAGAGGGAAGGAAGAACTGTGGTTGGGTGTTTTGGTAGGTGTTACACATTTTCTCTGAATTCCATATATTGTATCTTCAGTTGCATGTTATCTCTTAGCATTATACCATCTGGCTTGTTCTTTTTAAAAATATTCATCTCGTGTATGTTAATGCCATTTTCAAAATTAAATACCACAGTGTGGATTCTTAATCTTTCAAAAAAGATTTATCTAAATGCATATGGCCAGTGGCACAGGGTAGCTCTTCAATTAGCCAAGTTTTGAACCAGATTCTTCTCATACCTCAGGATCAAGGCACAAGTTGCATCATAAATTGTCCCACTTTTGTAGTTTTTTTCTTCCTCTTATTGTCCATTTTTAAACTTTCGAGCTGAGAGATGTGTGGGCTACTTCGTAAGCATCACAACTGCATTGTTTTGGGATTTGGGGTTGGTTGTGGCTAAATGAAAATGTTAAAACTTGCAGGCTTCTGCCACTGCCTCCCCATTCCTCACTCTCCTGGCAGCACTCAGCCGGTGGCTGTCAGGTGTGCGTCCTGCAGATTTCTGTGATGCTCCACTCAGGCTCACCAGCAGCTGCTGGATCTCATTAAATGGGTGCTGGACTGTCTCCAAAACCTGGGCTTGGTTTACAGTACACTACAGTAATACAGCCATGTTTCTCCCCCATCCAATTTCTGCGTTCTCCACACCCTTGAAAATGTGGACTCTCCCTCTGCCTTTATTAGATGAACTTTGAATCCCTGTTTCTAAACTTGAGGGTGGCTATACCATCTCATACATCCCTTTTTTTTCTACTTGTAGCTTCTTACTGCCAAGTAAAGTTACTTTTGCTTTAATTGCTCCTGGCACATCTGTTCTCCTCATTGTGCATGCAGTGACAGCTAAGGGTATGCGAGGCCATCATGGACTGATAAAAGGAAGTGTTGGAGAGTAATTTCTTCTTATGGAAAGTTTCCTCCCCTGCCCCTAAAGGTAAGTCTCACCAAGCATGAATAGCTGGAAGAAGTCCTAAACATGATTCTGCAGGTACTGAAATTGGGAGTGAGCGAAAGAACAGCACACAAAAATGTTTGTGGAGAGAGAAACAGAGGTAAATTTGTACGCATTAGTTCATTTTTGTTTTCCGGTTTGATTTTACTGCTTTCCCTGGAAAGAGCATTAGAATGAAAACCATCTAAAGATGTGCATTTTCGTTGCATTGCTTGAAATCCAGCTGTCTTCCTATAGCCCTGTTGATGATAACAACAGTTGAGTAGGGATATTTAGAGCTAATGTAAGATATAGTTTCCAGTGGTTATAGTTACAAAAGCATCATGTGCTGATGCACTGTAGATTTTATTTTCCTTTAAGTTACTTGATGAAAAGCATAATTGGAAATAGGTGACTGATTTGTTTCCACAGTGCAGCGGTTCATACATTTCTGACATATGGACTGGCTTTATGGTGTTGTGGTACTAAAAGCTAGCCTGTGAAATGTTCACTTTCTGCTGTAAGCCCTTAGGCAACATGGTTATGATTTGCTGTCACGCAGGAAACTGTTTATGTCAGTAAATGTGAGTGAAGTTTTTTGCTAAAAAGTAACGTGACAGCTCTAGCTTCCATTTCTCTGCATGGGCCAACCAGACTTGCTGCAGTCTGGTAACCAGTTGTATTGTATTATGCAAACTGGTGTTTTTTCCTGAAGTCATTCTCGCTCTCTATTGAAATCAAATAGGCAGCTTTGGGAGGCAGAAAAATTTTAGGGGAGGATATTAACTGGATATCTAACTGCTCTACGTGATTTTGTGTGCAGTTTAAATAACATTTTCCTCTTAAAGTGATCATCTTCAAAACGATCTTTTCAAACATATCCACACTTTCTCTATTAAGTCTTTAATGTGTTCTTGTAGAAAAATTGAAAGGAGCTTGAGCTTTGCTCTGATGAAAGCCACGATGCCTTCTGAAGATGGAGTGTGGGGGTGGCAATGTGCTCATGCAGCATGAAAGCGTTTAGTTCTTTCCCTGCAGAGTCTCCTGCAAGAGAGGGCGCCTGTGCACACAACACATGCAAAAAAATTCAGGCTGGAGGGCTGTTGATGAAGACTCTCCTCTAAAATTAAAGACTTGGTTATATGAACGTTGTTCAGAAAGGAACCTAGTAACACACTGATCTTTTAAAATCATTCTAAATAGTTAAAACTTGTAGAGCTGTAGTTGTGGAAATGCAGATCATTATTTTCACAAATGAAAAGAAAAACCCTTAAAAAATTAAGGGACTTTTAAGTTTTGTTTTGGTTTTTTTTAATAACCAAATCCAGGAGGTGGGGGTGGGGAAAGGGAAAAGCTTTGAAGTCTCTGAGATCTTTTCCCTGAGGTCAGAAGTTTCTGGTGATGTAACATACAATACAGACTAAGCCTTCACTTATCAAGGTTAAAGTTGACAGAGCTTGTATGAACTTGTCAATCATAGGAAGCAGGCAAAAACAAGCCAGCTGTTGTGAGGCATGGCTTTGAAAATCCTCTGTGTTACAGTAAATGAGACGCAGAGGTTGAGACAGATTCAGTTCTGCAAGGCTTTCAAACTGGCTGGCACATTTGCAAGGATGGGAAGCTCACAGATCCAGTGAATATGGGTAAAAAGCTGTAAATCCTGGTAAGATTGTCTTGTCTTTAGTGTTAAAGCATGAAAGGAATGGCTAGAGGTGTATGCCTTGTTTACCATTTTTTGTCAGCTCTGAACAGAAATTTGCAGTATTAATTCCTACAGTATTTCTTTTGTTCTTCAGGTCTTTGAGCACAGGCTGCATCTTCTGCCCCTATCAGCAGAAGCTACAGTAACAAATTAGCAATGATGCAATGCTTGGTACAGAATTTTATTTTGCTTAGTGTAATCGACTTCTGTGTTCACTGATGGGTTGGGAGAATAGGGGGAAAACGTGAGTTAATTCCAGCTAAGATGCTCTCTGTGCATATGCTTGCACACACGCGCTGTTTTTAGCAGCTTTTGTTTTCACAGTTGGCATCATGTACACTGGAATTAGAAGGCAGTGCCTTTCGAAAATACTTGTTTTCTGGACTGAGGGCTGCGGTGCCGTTGTTGTGGCTCAGGGTGCCAGGCTCGGGGTTCCTCTCGGCTAGGGGTGGTGCGAGAGCTTTTCATCTTGTTATTTTCCTGGCAAGCCTGTTACTGTGAGTACAGGCTTGCACGAAGACCTTTTCCACAGCAGCAGGAGCTATTAGCTGGGAGTGTAAGAGAATTGGATGCGACTATTAGAAGCAAGCGGTGAGTGTGGCTCTGAGTGAAAAGATGGCTATTGAAATGTGTGCATGTGCATGCTAATTAATTTAAATAACTGGTTTAGGATTTTTTTTCTTTTAGAGATGAACTAGCTATGTGTTCATTTTGGTGAGAGAATGCCTGAGAATCCCAGGTGACCTAGTTGTTATTCACAAAGTGTTTCATTTTATAGCTTGTCTTCTGTTACCTAATTCTTGTTCAGCTGCGAGCAGCTGTTTTCAGTAGTAATAGCAACAAGAAAATAGCAACAGCATTATCAGGACAAAAAAGTCTAAATAAAAAAAATATCAAAGGAGTGGCAACTGGAATGTAGGGGGTTTTTTAGTTAATTGACAAAACAGTCAGTCTTCTTTGAGCTTTTTTTAAATGTGACTGTGATTTCCTCATTAGCAGTGTTGGAAAATATTGTCTTTTGTCTCTGCAATGGTTACCATTTGTGTAATATGATGGTTCTCGATACACTGTTGATATATTCTGATGATTGAATTTGGTGTGTAAGTACTGAACACATTAACTGGTTGACTTGAGTAGAAGTCATTTTAATTCCATGCAAGTAATCCCCTGTGTGCTAGGAGAGGCATGCAATAGATAAAGCAATAAGAATACAGCCATAAAAATTATCTTTTATCATTTATTTTTGATGTGCAGCAGAATGGAGGAGGGGCTTTTGTTTTCTGAACTAAGGAAAGGAAAGCATCCCTCCCTCTGCTTTTTCCCACAAGATTCTTCCCTCCTGCATAAAGGCCCTTGTTCTGCTATAAGAAATATAATTTTAATCAGATTTTATTTGTGTTGTGGGCGTGTGCCTTTTGCTGTTACTCATGACTGGCCTACATTCATCCATCAACATAACTTTGTTTATTTACTGCAGGATTAGAGTGGATATGTTGTTTGTTATTTATTTATTTCTGATTTTCATGGGGAAAGAGGTAACATTTTTAGAGACACAGAATGAGAGATGAAAACACATTGCAGTGTGTATGTTGCCATGCAGGCAGGACAGGAGAGAAATTCTGGTGAGATCGATGGACTGGCAAGCAGTGTCTGTTACTGTATTTCATTCTGTGATAAAGCCAGGTGATAATGCAAGGGCTATTAAGCTAGAGTGACATTTTGCTTTATCACATTGGGTGCAACAACTAAGCTGTATTTAGTGTGACTGGCTAAACAGATAGCTGCCACTGAGGCGCAGATAATGTTAACAGGCATTCAGAGACAGGATTGAAAAACCAAGACTTGCACCATGATAAATGGGTTGTAGTGTACCAGTGATGTGCTGTGGGATATACTTGTGAAATATCTTGCTAGTTTTGTACCCTCAATTGTCTTCTGACAGGCCTTTTTTTTTTTTCTTGAGAGAAAGAAAGCATTCTCTCATCATTCAGTATTCATTATTTTTTTCATCTTAACACGTGCTTTGGTTTTAGGACTGTTTGCTTCAGTAGTGCTTCTTGGATGCTAGTTGCCATCATCTGTCTCTTCAGACAAGGCAGTGGACAGCTCTACTTCTTTGTAGTGGCTTATATGCTGTGCCTCTTCATGGCATCACTGTTAGGGTGCAGCCATCATGGTTCTTTAGAGGCTTCTTTATGCTGTGCATTTGTCTTTAAAGATTTCTAAATAGCTTCACAGCCCAAGCTCTCATTTAGCATCTTTGGAATATGCTTCATGTGTCACTATCTGATGGGTAGTATGTGCTGTACTGACTCAGTAGTGATAGCAGATAAGAGAGCTCATCAGAAAAATGAACAACCAGTAAAATAATTGCCCTGGTATTGGATGTCCAAATTGTGGTGTTGTGTTGTCAGGATCTCCTGAGTACTACAACAGTAAAACCAATTTAAGGGCTTAAGTGGTCCTGGGCCCCCTGAAAAAAAAAGCATGTGAGACTCAGATGAGGATTCAGATAACTAATAGAAGAGAGACATCTACATGCAAGTGAAGTGCTAACTCAAGTTGTAGTCCACAGAGAACTCCGGTTTCATTCTAAGTTGGCTAGACTTGGTTGGCTAAACACAGGTGTCTAGTGAGACCTGAGATAGCCCAGCATATCTCACTCGGCTTCCAGCTGCCACCTCTTAGGGGAACTGATGCCTTTGAACCTTTAAAGTTTCTGAAATCGTAGAAGACACCTGTGGTTGGATATCTAAATTGATCCCCTAGACAGTGAAACCAACGCATGATTTGCTTGTAGGGACTACTGTAGGGTGAGCTGTAGTCTCAGGCATTAGTTAGTGCATGTCAGTATGGATTAAAATGTGGCATTAGACCTCAAATTTTTTCTGAATTTCCAAGTCTTACCCTGTGCACCCCATTCTAACTTCAAAGCACTGTGTTGTTGTCTCAAGCAGAACCATACTGGATAGAAGAAACTACCCTTTATTTGTAGACTATTGCAGAAGTTCTTTTGGATCCCAGTGTGCCACATGCCAGACAAATACACAATGAAAACATCGTTTCAGCACATAAAGTTCATAGCTTAAAAAGTAACGTATTGGCAAGGGCTGTGCCTATCAACAGGATTTGGTCATATGCAAAGACGGTATTTCCCAATTGCTTTAAGCCACGTAATTATCTGTTTCAAGCCAGGTCAGGTCTTTGATCCAGTTTTCTGTGGGGCTGTACAATTCCTACTGCTAGTACACTGAAAAGAGCAGGAAGATGAAACTCAAAGTGTCTAAGAAAGAGACTGTCTCTTGTGGCAGAGTACCTGCATGAGGTCACTTTAAAGGGACTGCAAAACGGTGGCCTTGATTTTGAGAGTGTTTTTGTTACTTAGGGTGAGGACTTTTACAGAGGAGTCATACTGAGGTATGAAGGCCTTTTTCCAGTGTAGCTTGTAGTTCCTGAGAAGGAATTTAAGTTAAATCAGAAACAGCCACTCCATTTGCTCTTGTTTGCCAGCAAGTTAGTGCAGGACATATCGTTGCTTACATAACCATGCTTATGTTTTATGGTGAAACTTTTGCACAGAGGTCAGGTCTTTAACAAATGATACATTTATCAAATGTTGGCTAATGCATTTTTGCAAAGCTTATCTAGTCTGGGATTTTTAAGCTGGAGCGTCTCGTGGCACTGTTTGGGTTGGCCTGAAGTGTTCTCAAGAAACTGTAAATCAGACAGATAAAAATCAAACACGTTGAGTTTATTGAAGTCACTTTCATTTGTTGAGGTACAACATTCAATCAGATCATTCTATCTCTCTATCCAGATTTAGTCAAATCTTGAGTATGGGGCAAACGAAGAAGGTGGTTTGGAGTTGTTTCTTATGGCAACCAAAAATGTTATTCTTCTGATAGGCATCTATACATAAAGATTCATTTTTGTAAATGCTCATTGACTCCACTGGCAAGCTCCTATTAATGTGTGTGTGTATGTGTGTATATGGTTTAACTTTCATGTAAGAGCTCACGTTACTGTTACCGCTCTCTGGTTTGTTAGAATAGCCTGTTGTATTATTGCTCAGGGAACTGGGGGTGTCCAGGCTGGGGGTGAGACTTGGGAGGTTTTTGCCCATCTTAGTCTTTACATGGCCTTTACATTTCAGTCTTGAGTGTGTATGCCCCAAGCTAACGGAGCCAGAAGGAAACGGAGAGATGTACTTGGCCGTTTAGGTAGAAAATACTTAATGCCAGTATGGAGATCCACATTCTCACCCCCACGGCATAAGTGGTACTGGCGTGGCTATGGCCACTGGGAAAGTGCAAGACACGGAGCAGAGCTCCTCCCACACTCACTGATGAGTGCTCAGCCTCTTGTCTCTCCACACAGACCCCCTCTGGGAATGTGGAGCCCTCTGCTAAATGACAGCTTCTCAAAAATGTGAAGGACTCGTTTGTGTAATGAAGCAATTCCTTCCTTTCAGTTAGAAGCATACGTTGATTTTCTGCCTCCTGCCATTGAGATATGAAAGCTCCTATAGCAAAATACCAAAACCAAGTGCAGTAGGAAAGGCTCATGTTAGACTCCTGTACTAGACTCACCCTTACTGAATACCACTTTGTAGCAACAGCTTAAGACTCTAATTACACTTCCTTTGCAGCTCGAGTTAAGTGACTGGTGTAAGTTGTCTGATGATGAAAGCTGTAATGTGCCATGCCGGGAGTGGGGAGTGTGGTGTGAGCTTTCCCAGTTCCTGTTGTCTCAGAAAGGCTCTTGCAACTTGGGTAATTGTGGCATTGTATTATGGGGGTGGGGGAGCTTTGGGTTTGAAGGTAGCTAAGAGTTTAATGTTTTTGATGTTGGCTGGTTTGTTATCTAGAATGAAAATAGTAATTAAGTCAATTGTCGTGTTTTCAGATGATTTAAAACTGTTCTGTGTCTCTCACTTTGTGATGTTTGGTTATAAATGATGAGTTCCTTTCAGTGGTATGTTATCTTTGCATAATCCTATGGGCCTCATTTCCAAACCAGCTGTATTCTGGGCGTATTATTACATGATGCACTGGCAGATAAAAAGCAGTTTAGCGGACTTCTCAGTATTGATAATAATGTAACACCTTTGCAGGTTCTTGCCACTGTGTTCTCCTGGGGCTTGAAGCTTGTTTTCTTTTCCTCCTTTCTGAACAGTAAGCTTGCATCTCTCCAAAATAATGTGATGAGCATGTTTTGCATGAAGATCCACTCACACTGAATGCAGTTTAGCCTTAGTGTTGAATGTAGCCACCAGTTTTCCTCAGACCCATTTTGTGTGGCACTGGAAAATTTTTGATTAATTTTGTGGAAGCTGTATGAAGGCACGTGTGTAATCTCTGGATTTTATCTCTGTGTTTGCAAATATGGCATCTCTAAATTTCTCTGTGCTGTAATTCTTCATGTCCTTTTGCTCAGTTTTGGAAGGTGACAGGATTGCTAAAGCATTCATTGCATCTGGGCCAGTGTAATATATGTGTGTATATATATATATATATATGTATCCATATATTGGTTACATGTTTTGGATATGCACGTGTGTCAGATCAGTGGTGTTCTCTGTCCTGTTTGCTTCCACCAGAACTCCCAATCCTGATTTGCATGCGAAGTTCATGGTATACTTTGCAAACTGGCTGAGGTAATGCATGTAATTGATGTCTTTGCAACATTTTGTGTCATACCCTTGATTTTTCTGTGCCTCTGAGACCATCTGTTGAACTGGTTATATTATGGTTTATGGATGTGAAGGTGAATTGGGAGGCCTGAAGAGTTTTTGCACAGGTTGACTAGAAGAAAATTGTGCTCTTCATGGGTTGTCTAGACAATGAAAAATGCTGGTTTAAATACATTATTTCATATGTAAGGCCTGCAGTCTTCATTTGGTGAATATTTCCGTTAAAATTAGCAGATCTATTTACAGGCCTGGTTCTGCTTACATTGAATTCACTAGGGAAAATGAGCTGACTCTTGAGATGCCAAGATGCCACGTAACCAAATCTGAATAGTGTTGGTCTTTCTGGCCTTTTGTATAATTTTTTACTTCAAAAAACTGTCCTTAATCTGTTGTTGAAAGAGGATTCAATAAATACTGTTTTGTAAATCAGAATTGACTCTGAATTTGTCAGACAACTTGAAATTTTTATTACTCTTAGGTAAGAGTAATATGAAGAGACCCGAATATCAACAGTACTAATCTCCTCAATCATGTTAAATTGAAAATTTACGAGTTAAACTTGAATTTTGAGATTTAACACTTCATATGAGAGAAAGATTGTGTATGTGACTTCTCAGGAATCCACATCTAATCAGTTGTCTTTATTTAAAATACTTCATTTTAAATATTTGTTTAAATTTAATTAAAATAATAATGCAGTGTGTAATTACTCCAATTTTTTTTCTTGTTGAATTTATAATCGACTTTGAGCTATTAGGTTTTTTTATGTGCTTTTATCTCAAATTTTGTTTTCCTACACACTGGTGATAACTGCCTGTAGACATTCTCAAAACTGGTACAGTGATGTTAATAATGTGTTTATATTGAAAAATTCAAGTAAATCTTATTTTACAAATAGGCTGAGAAAGATACCTTTTTCACAGTCACCTCAAAAGAAAGCTTGGGCAGTGCGTGACTACAGGATTACTGTTTAAAAATACAGAGTAGCTCTCTGAAGCCCTTGACTTCTTTGTTGTAGCTTCTTTTCTAAGCTCATAGTGTCTTTTCAGCCTCCTTTAAGCAGAGAGCAAACCTGTCTCCTCTCGGGGCTCCAGAGGTACTTTTCTCCTACCTTCTGCTTCTTCCCCAGCTTGTCTTTACATGGTGAGCACAAATGTACTAAGTGTCTTGTGGCAGAGGACAAGCATGGAGCTGTGAAAGGCTGTTTCCTGACTAGAGAAACAGAGAGCATAAAACTGGAATAAACCCAAAAGTATTTCTGTCTAAGATAAGGCCCTTTTGGCCATTGTCTGTCATTTGTGCTGACAGGGCAAAAGAAGTTCAACCTTAAAATAAGTCTGACTGGAAAATACTATCCTTTGTAAATTTTCTTTTCTGCCTTAATTCAGGAGATACTAATTTTCCCTTTCCCAGTTTTTAGCTTCAGCAAACATTTTGTTAGCACTCATTTCATTTTTCAGCTGGTACACAAAAATTCAACCTCCAGATTCATAATTAAAGTTGCTGGTATTCAGTTCGCATTTTAAAATGTTACTGAAGTATTAATATTGCACCTAAATAAGTAACTTGTTTCACACACTTTGTTACTGACTCTGGAGCTAGAAGAGAATTAAATTTTGGTATTAGAATTCCTCTTCTGGAGACAGTTCTGTTTTCTACCACCATTTGGACATTTGGCTGTGCATTTAACCAAGCCGTGCACACTGCAGCGCCTCAGGTTACACAGAGGTTGTGTTGGGTCCTGTGGCACTCCATACCCTAATTTAGCCTCACATTACGTTTTGACTCATCATGTTAGATTAGGTACACCATGTGTGCCTGTACACTAGAGGATGTTTTTGTGTCGTACAGTTACCATCGATTGGAGGAGTTGGTGTTAGATGTTGGATGTGATCTCGGTGTTCAAGCTCCCTGGATTGGTGCATTGGCCTTGCACTGAAGGAAATAAATCAGCAGTGTACTAACAGCTTGTTCTTTTCTCTAGGCAAGCTGACACAGGGGCCCTGAGGGAAAACCCACGAGACAGGAGCGATCAGCTGGACCAGAATTTAGGCCACAAGTGGAAGTCTTCTGTCAGACCTTTGCATGTGCAAGAGCCTACAGTTCTGCCTCACGAGAGTCGGGGCAGGTCTGGGACATTGCCTAGTGACTACCGATACTCTCAGGAAAACGTGACTGAGAAGAGCAAGGATTCTAGCCTGCCTCACCTGCCCTACTCTGAGCCACAGACCGTGAATGAGAACCACTCCTGTCAGTCCTGGGGCAGAGGAGAGGAAAACCATAGGATAGAGCCAGTGCTGCTGAACAAGAAGCGTGGACCTGCTCCTCAGAGGCCACCACCACCTAAAAGAGATAAATACAGGCGACCAGATATTTCTGTACCATCTCTCGGCACCTCTGCTGAATCTCTGCTGGTAGCAGCCAGCCAGCCCTTTCTGTCCTCATCCCCCAGCTCTGCCGAAGCAGCTTTCAATGGAAAACTGAAGAGTGATAATCCACAGCAGCTCCAGCAAGTGTCACCCTCAGAGAATGTTTGTCAGCACTTAGAAGAAAAAACACACCTTAAGTCCGAGTCTTCCAAGTACCGGTATCTTCAAAAACCTGGCATGGAGTCGTCAAGGTCCCCTTCTCCCCAGTTTGCACCACAGAAGCTCACTGATAAACCTCCTGTGTCCCTACAGGATGAGAACCCAGCCAGGTACTAGATATAACTCCTTTATTATTTTATTAACACTTTTTGCCCAGTTAGACCTTATTAATGGTTGTCTGTTCATTTTCTTTACACATCCTTCAAGTTCATTAAGCATTGAGCCATTGCAGCATATCTTAGAGACCACAGACTTGTGTGAAATTCCTTTTGGTACCATTACTGTCCTTCAGCTGGTCTGTGGTTTCTTTTAGTTGACTTGTGCTGCTCAGGTGTTACAGCTGGTAGTTAGTAGAAAATGGAAGGGTTCTAAAGGATTTTCCACTGTAAGTCCAGGCAAAGTCAGAAAAGTCCCTGTCATCATTTCCGCTACCTGAGTCTGTATATAAATATGAATCAGTGTAGGGACAAAGCAGGTGTGGGAAGGGAAGCTGGATCCTTTGTGAGAACATCTGTTTTGAAAACACACAGAGTAATATACACTGCCAAATCTTGACTGGTTTTATGTTGCTTTTAGAGTGAAATGTGGCATTTCAGGTTATCCGTGGAGGGGTCCTCAACACTTTATGTTGACAAGGACTGAACACTCAGTAGGAGATTGTCAGTCCTTTCCCAGGGTAGATAAACTCAGAATCAGACAACTGACTGAAATTAACTGATGGCTGCGTCTTTTGTGCTGCTAACATCATAAAAGTTTATTCTCCCACAAGATAACAAACTCTTCCAGGAAGCTCGGGAATCTTGGTTTTCATAAATCCTTCAGCACTATAATTCATGGTTAAAGAATGAAAATAAAACCTCTAAGCTGAATTCAAGCAGAGGTTGCTTCTCTGAGCAAAAGCGGTTGGCATGGCTTTTCTCTACTCTAATGTAAATGGTTGAACGAACTCGGGCTGTTTTCCATTGTGCCTTATGACATGAAAACATGAATCACTTTTTTTCCTAAATAGGCCTTGATGTTTTTCCTCTTACGACTGGAGGAAAAAATGAGGTTTCATTCTGCAGCTTTTTTAACATGAAGTAATATAATTTACAATGAAAAGTGCAATATGTCATATGAACCCTAGAATCCATGTGCTAAGGTATATGACAATAATTACTTCCTTAATATTTTGCTTTGACTTCCTTAATGTATTACTTTTTGAATAGATATGAAGGATGCATAGAAAGCCAATTGTATTTATCCTTCCTTTTTGCTAAGCTTTAATATTGAAATGAGCACTGAGGTGTGCCTAATTATATGCCCATATGTGAATGATAAAATACTTACCCTGCAAATCTTTTGCTAGCATTTAAAATTCTCAGGTCCAGACAGCTCTTGTTTGCACACCATGTATTGTCCCCAGTTAATAATTAAATTACTCACTAAAACAGGTTCGCCAAAAAGGACGAGTGTGGCAGCCATACCTTTGAACTTTTTATATGGTATTTATTTCATACATAATAAATAATGAATACATGTCATAAATAATAAATAATTAATAAAATATATTAAGTAGATTTATCTTAATAGATAGGTAATCAGATTTGGCTTATTATTTCTGTTGTCTCCTTGCGTATGAGCTTTTGGACACGTCACTTTGCCTGCTGGGGGCAGCTTTTGTTTGATAATGTCAGCATGTAGCTTTTGTACTCTTTTTAAGAAAAGTGTCCTGTTCATCAGCAGGCCAAGGTGAGTGTGCATGTAGAGTTTCCCACAGTGATTTAGGTAGAACAGTGTGTGTGGGGCAAATACCGGTGGTGTGCACAGCCCAGCTATTGCCAAAGACAACTGTTTAGCATCAACAAAGCTGAAAAGAGTGCATCAATAGATTTCCACTGAACCTACACTCAAGTCAAGGAGGGACTGTCTGTGGTTGGACTGAAGCTTTGGAATGTCCACAAACAGAGTGGCTGCAAGTCAAGATTTTATGCTGCCTTTCTACAAAAGGAAAACCTTCAGAAATCAGGAGGGTAGTGATTGCAGAAACAGAATTTTTGAAGCACCTGGTGTTGAACTGTGTTTGCTTTTACTGAAATCAATTGATTTGATGATGCCTTAAGTTTCTGGAAAATCTTTGACTAGGCTGGGAGAAATGTACTCAAAGTCTCAAAACAGATGCCGGACATTGTAGGTGAAGAATTGCAGTCAGCTCACTTCTTTTCCAGTCC
>VZRV01000480.1:1496740-1544510 GCA_013398115.1 Falcunculus frontatus | reverse complement strand
CCCCCCCTTTATGCATTCATCTTATAGTTCCCCCAAATTCCAAAATATGTTCCTCTTCGTGTTCTGGTGGAGTTTAAAATGTGTGGGCTTTAACTAAAATAAGCAAAAGAAAGGGTTGGGGGTGGTGGCTGGGCACTGCCCGGCTCTGCTGCATTCAGGAGGAGAGTCCACGTCTGCAGGTGAGGAGCTGGGTCTAAGCAGTGGACACAGGAGTGAGCTCTTTAAAATGACAGTCCCCTTGAATGAAAACAGCCTGAGCAAATGGGACGGGGAGGTTCAGCATGGGCTGAAAAACCTGCCCCAAGAGTTGGATTAGTATGTGAAAGCAAGTCCACAAAGCACTTGTGGAAAGTAAATACCTACTGGGGGGCTGCACGTTCATTCAGGGGCAAATATACCTTTAAAATACAAGATACAACTTCTGAAAAATGTCAAGTCAAACAGATTCTGCTGTTACCAACAGCAGAAAAGTATAAGCTTATTTTAGGGGAAGTGACACACCCACACTTAGAGGAAAAAAGCTGTAGCATGTCTTGGTCACTTATCTGAAAGGCAGCAAGCTACCCAGCCAGATGAAAACAGATATTTTAGTTAGTAGGCAATGTTCCTTTCCTTACTGTAGAGTTTCCAAACCCACATTATGACAATAATTTTAAACTTTTTGCAAACTCAGACTAAACTAGACTTCAGTTTCTTGTATGGTTTACATTACAGTACAGATGTTTCTGTAATGTTATTTAACATTTTATTGTCCAGTTTAAAAATTAAGTTAGTCTCCTCTTTAAATAGCTTTCCTTACTGAATGGCTGAGGTGGCCCTTTGTGCTATGCAGTACAGAACTTCTGCTACAAACTTCTTATAAAGAATACCCAGAATTGTATGCTGTCCTCTTCAATGACTGGTTTCTCTTCTTTAAGTGAAAAACTAGGACACTATGGTAGGATCTATTTATTAAGCTTCTATGTCATATGTGAAATTTTATAAATGAAGTTTTTTTTTTAACCATGTCATTAAGGTTTGAATGATTTCCAGGTTTTCCATGTGTGATTGTTTGTTATTCTTGTAGCTCAGCAAAAACCTAGCCTGTGGGATGCTCCCATCTGGTCTGTTGTCTCTTCCCTCAGAAGAGCTGAGAATTTATGTGAGGGCATCACAAACTCCCCAGGCAGCTCAGCTGCCTGTCAGGCCAAAAGCCGAGGCTGCTGTTGGATCTGTATGAGGCAGTGAGGTTGAGCTGAGGGTGCGTTTTCCCCTATAGCTGTGGCAGCAAAGGGTAACAGGAGGTTCAGCAGCATTGTCTGAAATCTGCCTGGCTGCTGAGATTGGATCCTCATGTTCATGGAAACAAACAGAAGCCCTGTATCGTGAGAATTGTACGAGGCTGATGTTAGGATACCTTACAAATGAACTAATATTACTATTTAAAACTTGTGGACAGAAGAGAAAACATGTAGATTTAGGTTTTGAGATGCAGTGCTAGGAATATTCCATTACCTTGCTCTCTTACCTATATTTTTGTGTATTTGGGCTTCCCCTCTGATTTGAAGATATAAATTGGGATTTAAGGTTCTTCCATTTCTAAGGATGAATTTTGTTTATTTTCCAGAATTGAAAGGGTTATAGACAACAATACTACAGTGAAAATGGTTCCCATCAAGATAGTTCATTCTGAGAGCAGCGCGGAGAAGGAGAGTCGGCAGAGCCTTGTCAGTACTATGGAGCCTCCTGCTTTACCCAGTGGTTTGGAAAAGGACCAGATTAAAACACTCAGCACTTCGGAGCAATCCTATTCACGATTCTGTGCTTATACCAGGCAAGGTGTAGAGCCAGAGCCAGAAGCCAGAACCAAACCAGTTGACCCTCAACCAGCTGAAGAACCTGGGAGCAACTTGAAGGACAGCAGTGCTGCCACACAAGCATCCAGCTACGTAAAGGCCAAAGAAAAGACCTTTGAAGACTGGAAGTCAGAAGAACTTGCCAGAGAGATTGTGGGAAGAGATAAATCTCTAGCAGACATACTAGATCCTAATGTGAAAATAAAAACAACAATGGATCTGATGGTTGGTATATTCCCTAAAGATGAACATCTCCTAGAAGAAGCTCAGCAGCGCAGGAAGCTTCTGCCAAAAGTTCCCTCTCCAAAAATTTCAGAAGAGAAGTGAGTATTACTTTCTGTAAGCCAGTATGTCCTTGTAAGCTTCTATCCAGAGTGTGTCAGTATTCCATGGGGGCGGGATGTCAGAGCCTTCCTTCTGTTGAAGGTCTTTTCTAAGACTTTTATGATAGAATAGTAGTCAAGCATATACTACTAATGATACCATTAATGACAGAAACAGAATAGTGTTGGACGATATGAAAAATTTCCAAGACACAGTTGAAAGCTAGTTTTTGTCAACTTAAGAAATAATTAACTTTCACCATTTCATAGTGATTACATATTTTACCAAGATCATCCAGTAACGGCATAGAGAAGGAACAATATTCTCACCTTTTTTATGTGATGAAAATTTAGGAAGACAACTTGAAGTGGGCATGAGGCATTTCCTAGAAGTGAATGAGATCAAAGAAGGAAAATAATTGAATTCCATCCATGTGTTTGTTCTGTGGTTTTTGTTTTCTTGATATAAATTGTATCAAATTGTATCCTTCTTGAGAAGTTTTTTTATGATTCCCTAATCAAAAAGTTAAATACTTACATTGTACTATCCCAGTCCAAAAGGATGCTATCTGACACAGATTTTTTTGCACGACTTTGTAAAATGTAACTTTCCATTTTGTTTCCAGATGAGATGTCTTTGATCCATTTCACTTCTTGCAGTGGTGGAAGGTCTTCTGCACGATTTCAGTTATAGTTTTTGCTGAGCATGTACTGAATTCATACAAATTTTCTTCACAGTGTTTATTATCCTATTTACATAGGTAATGGTTTTCTCTTGAACCCTCTGCTTGCTTGTGAAATGACGGCTCTAAAAGATTCTCCTTTCTTTTCTTTGATTAGTCTGTCAAGGCAGTTAATGAAAGTTTTGCCTTTTTCCCAGGAAAGAGGAGCAGAGTGCACCATCTGCCATCTCCCTGACAACCAACTCCACTTACTACAGCACATCTGCACCAAAGGCAGAGCTGCTGATTAAAATGAAGGACATGCAGGAGCAGCAGCAACAGCAGCAGAGTGAGGATGATTCTGAAGATGAACTGGATCATGACTTGTCAGAGAAGAAGGTAAAAGACATTTCTAAAAGTGTAATGGGAGGCTCTGAGTTCTGTTCATTACATTAACTGTGAATTTGTTTGACTAAACACCCCTCAATAAAAGGCCTTCTAGATGTACGGATTCAGTTGGAGAAATCAGCCTCTTTTGATTCTGGGGAGGGTTTTGTATGTTTTTGGGGATGATTTAAGTGTACACCTGTGAATTTAGGAACTTGATATTAGCTACTTCTTGCAACTTGTCGCACATTTTGGAAAGTCTCAAGGGGAGAAGTTTTGGGGAACTTACTTTAGAATACCGTTTTCCATTTGAAGTTCTTCTATATTTCTCACTATGTACAAAGAAACAGCAGTTCTTATATATCCCACTGAAGCTGCTGGTGGTTTTAGTTGTTCCAATTTTTGAAATTTAGGTGCAGAATTTGCGTTTGTCTTGAGAGAGAAGGAACATACACATACCTTCTTTTTTCTTTTCCTCCCTCTTTGTTTTCATGAGCAGCAAACTATTTCTCCTGCCTCCCAAATTACTAATGATTGTGGGAGATAACTAATTAGCATTCAGTAGAAGTTACTCGTCACAAGGGAGGGAAGCAGTCTTCTTATTCATCCCCATCCTTTCGTGTTTTATTTCTGATCGAAGGTCACCATAATTCCCTAGATACTACAATGATGATCTGACATTTGTGTGGTTGGAGAAAGTGTTGTCCTACAGTAAAATCATTTCATTCACCTTATTAGTGATTTGGCACAAAATATTTTAATCATTGTTCTCAGTACAGATAAGCGGGAGGAAATGTTCTATTTGATCAAGTAAAGTGATGTAGTTTAGGTCTGTTTACCTAAGCCAGTAATGCAGTGGTGTGCAAACCTTTTCTGTCCAAGTCAGCTCTTTCCTTAAAAATCAGCTGCTGTGGTGTACTTGATAATCCAGTCCCAAAGAAATGACTTTTAATTATTAGGAATATATTTAGTCGCTAAGAATGAGAGATTGCCACCTCTGGTTCAGTGCGGGCGTGGCTGGCACACTGCATTTGAGGGGGCTGTTGAGTTTTCTGGTACCTCTGTGTTATTTCAGCCTCCCTCTGCTGCCTCTGCATCACATGGTTCAATGTGCTGTGCACTGCCGGGGGCATGGTGTGGCTGCAGCAGGAGACCTTCTCTCACCCTCTTGCTAGACAGCTGCTGAATCCAACAGCTGTACTACTTAGGCAAATTAAGGATTTCATTTCATTTTAAATAATTTGGTTTTATCTGGTGCCACACACGACTGTCACATTCATGATTTTTGCTAGAATTAGTTTCATTCTCATTAATTACAGAGTAAGAGGGAGGTGAAATTAAACCTTTCTTGTTTGTCCAACAAACTAAATACTGAAACTTTTATAAGCAAGAGTGCCATTTACTTCTGTCGATTTCCTAACAGGAAAATCATGTTCACCCTTTTCATACTTCTCCATCCATACCCCCAGCTTCAGTATATACCACTGAGATTATATGATTATCTCATATAATCATATGAGATGGGAAGGTTTTCACAAAGAGCTTCTAAAGCAGAACCCTCTAATTTTCTCCTCTAAGTGTACATGTTGTAGTACACACACCCCTGCTGCTTGCTTCTCTCCCTGCTCTTCCGCATGGGGTAGGATAGAGCACTCAGTTCAATGGGCTTTCATCATGGATCTTGTCAGAAAACATATAAAACTCGATTTAAGTGGGTCACAGCATCTTTATTAAATGGACAGAAGATGAGAAGCTGGGCCAAGCTGTATATTTGGCAACTGTTTAACAAGGGATTGTTAGGGACCTGAACATTTTAATGGCACACTTTATGACTTCAGTAATTTTAGAGGGGCCATATGCCCAGAACCTGTTTCTTGATTCCTGGAAAATGGTAGTTCTGTTACAAGATTTCTTAATTGCAGCCCACTGTGGAATGATTGCTGTATTTGTCATTCTCTGCTCTGCAAACCAGAAATGTGTGGTGCTTTTTTTTTTTCTTTTGAAATAAGTATAGGAATTTCATATAGGCTTGTTAATTTTTCTTTTTTTAAATTTTGATTTTTTTTTGGCAAATCCCTGTATTCCCAGCTAGCAGGAATGGAATGTGTATGTCTTATGTACTGAGTTTAATGTAGGTTTACCACAATTATGAAATACTGATCAGACGTTGAAGATGCTATAAGAGTGTCTCTTGTAGCAAGGAAAATCCGTGAGTGGCTGTGTAGGAAGCTTCCCCTTTGCCCTTAGGAAAATTTCAGCAACTCCTGAAGAGTGTAAAAATAATTCACGTATACCAGTTTTTTTCTGGTTTGAGGCTTGAATTCCTTAGGAATGGGGTGGTGAGCTGAAAGCAGAATATAATTTACGTAAAAGCATGCCAAGCAGTGAGCCACCTGAGCAGTGCTCTGCTGAGCCACTTTCTGCGTTGCTAGTCAGATCAGCAAGAATGACTTTATTGTTTTCTTGTGTACTAGTAAAGAATTCTCAGCTATACATTATTCATCTGGCCATCTCAAGATGTAGACTGCAGCTCTTCTGGCTGAGTAGATATTGAACATAATACAGGTTTTCTGCTGGTTAGCAAAAGCATGTAGTGAGTTCACAGTTGCTGCATGCAGAGGCTGCTTCATCTGGGTAGGAAGCAATCAGTGATCATAATCCAATTCTTAATAGATATGACAGTCTTAGAGAATATTTATGGTCTTCTCACCTGAAAAATTGTTGCTTTAGAGGTTAGCTTCAGATGCTTGGGATGTTATTAAACAGGATGAGGATGTTACTGGGAAAATGGCTTCTTTCTTTTTTTAAAGAAAGAAACTGAGAGCGCTGATCTGGACTGGCAGACCAGATCAGTAAATGCTGAGCAGCCATGTGGCTTTTTTTTTAATTAAAGAAAGTTGCAGCACAGCTGCAGAAGTGAAAAAACTTGAGATAATAACATGGAGCACCACAGTATCCTGCTGTGTTTCAAATGGTGAAACAGCAGCATAGTGCATGTCATCTGAGGGGAACGAGAGCGTAGCACTGTGACCTACATAATCCAAATCAAACTGCATTTGCATTGAGAGAAGGGGGAAAAAATAAAATCCTGCAGATTAATCAGTCAGTAAAGCAGGCATCTGTAGAACTGCTTACTACCTTAATCTTTGGGCACCCAAGCTAACCGATAACCCAGATCCAGATTAACCTGGACTGAGTACATTAAATCAAAAAGGAAAAAACCAGTATGGATAATCCATGGGTTGAATTTCTACTTTTAAAAAGGCTGTTACATTTTCAGGGTGTAGTTGCTTTCTGTTAAGATGGCAGACTTTGTTTTGTGTTGGTTTTTGTTCCCAAAATAAATTGGCAATGACTGTTCAGTGGCCTCTGTGAGCAGCAGCTGCTATCAGTATGTTTCTCAGTAATCATGAAGGCTTGTAATCAGATTTGCATTTAGAAAGCAGAGTTCCTAAAGAATGTCATGAGTAATTAAAAAAAAGCTAGGGGTACTGTGAAAGAATGATTATTTTAAAGGATGTAATTTTCATTCAAAATTTGCACTGAGGTGTATGTTTAGAGAATGCTTTGGAAATTTTTCCTACCTGAAATTAGCTGAATACCAAATAGGCATCTACATTTAAATGAATGAGGCATTTTTAGGGTGTGATTCATCTCAGAGTTGACAACTAGCTGAACTAACTTCCACCCCTTGTGCACCAGTGAAAGCTCATGGGCATGTAAGAAACAAAACCTCTTGCCCAAATACAGGGAAGTAGCACAGAGGGACCGCAGATGATCAGAGGAGATCTGGATTCTTGGTGTGGTTTCTGCTGGTTCTGCACCTCACGTGCTTTTCTAAGGCAGTGCATGTGCACCTCAGGCAGTGGGGACTATAGTACAGAAGCCCCCTAAATTTCAAGTGAGATTGTGTATTTGCCTGGCCTGAGACAGTGACAGCCAGAGATGCTTCTTTGGTCCTTTGGCAGAGCCACTTTGCCACAGCTTTGCACAGAGCTGCTTTGTGCAATACAGTAGATTTTATTCCCTGCTCTGTGCTGTAGGGATTATGACTACCCTACAGAAATGTTGTAAGGCACTGTTAATGCTAAGATTTTCTGAGAGTGGAAGGACTGCTATTGGAGGAATGCTAATATTATGCAGAAAGGAAAAGAAAGCTTGAGAGTGCCCTAGTTTTAACTGCATCATGTGGAAAATACAGGATTGTTTTTCTGGTACTGTGTATCTTCCTAAGTGCAGCTCTTCAGCAAGGTGTCATGGACCTGGTATTTAGAGACATAGGCATGTGCTGTACTTTCTGCTACTCACAGCAGGCTTTGAAGCTGCTCAAAGAAGCAGCAGGAATGCTTGTTGGTGGGGTGAAAAGGCTTCATCTTTTTCCACAAAGGTAATTTGCTTTAACACAGGTCTCAAGCTGAGCATCGTACAGCTCTGTTCTGAACCTTTGAATGCAGAGGTATTGACCTTAGATACAGACATGTATTTATTTGTAATGCAGTAATTGTCAGAGCCTCATGGAAGCTGGAAATGTATTAAAGTGCCAGCTGACATGACTTTCAGAAGTAGGGAAAAATGAAGTAGTGCTAATAAATTCTTATCTCCTTCATTTTCCACAGCAAGAACTAATTGACAGCATTAGTAGGAAGCTGCAGGTGCTGAGAGAAGCACGGGAGACACTTCTGGAAGACATCCAAGCAAATAATATCCTGGGGGAGGAGGTAGAGGCCATTGTGAAAGAAGTCTGCAAACCAAATGAATTTGACAAATTCAAGATGTTTATTGGTGACCTTGACAAAGTGGTCAACCTCCTGCTGTCCCTGTCCGGTCGTCTGGCCCGGGTGGAAAACGCCCTCAATAACCTGGATGACAACACCTCTCCAGAAGAACGGGTGAGAAGGGCCAACAGTAATATCCCTGCATTTAGGGAAGCTCGTGTGGGGATTTTTGCTTGGTTTTGTTTATCTGAATTGCAGTGCTTAACATGAGGGATAGTGAGTGGATAAATCTCATAAGGCCATTTTTTTACGATTTCTTAAAGCTTTTCTCTTTTCCTTCTTTTCTTGGAATACTGGAACTACAAGTGGCTTGCTGACAAAAAGTGGGTTTGGGGTGCAACATACTGGAAAACAGACTTCTTGGCAAAAGTTTAAAGAAAGAGGGGATACACATCATAAAGTCACCCCAAGACAGGGGGAATCTACTGATAAGAGCATAAAAAGGAGGCAAACAAAAATATTGTAACAGTTCAAGATGGGAAAAGGAGGGTTCGTGCTGTAATGCAGAAAGCTTGCAGGCTTCTTTATACTCAACAAGGATCTTGATGCAAATCTCTAAGGTTGTTACAAAGAAAATGCTTCTTATCTACTACAGCTTCCTTCCCCAATGCCTAGTGAGGAACAAGAGCAAGAAACAACAGAAGGACAAGCCTTTAAAAGAAAGTGGGGCAGGGGAGAGGGGAAACGGGGAAGCATTGCAAAAAGAATTTTTCAGTAGAAAATACGTTTTACCCAAGCAGAATAGTCTGGTAGTGATGTGGAGGACTCCCAGCAGAAGTGAAATTTTCAGGAGTAGGAGCATTCAAGGTGCTCTTAACCTGTTGGATCCCACCTCTGCTTGCAGAAATTTCTTTCTAACTTCAAATCCCATCAGGCCTTACCTGGGAAGGAGATACATAGCAATGCAGATATGCACCAAAGGAGATACGTAGATATGTGTGAAACTTAGGCTAAAATAAATAGAGAGTGTGGAGCGGGGGTGTGTATCAAGTGAGTTTAACTTGTACGGTTAAATGAATGTGAAGTAGGATTTTTGGCTTGTAGCTGTGGATTGAAATGCCAACAGTCCACCTAAGTGTTGTAACAGGATTTTTTCCACGGGCTGTGGCTTCATGTTGGTTCTTCAGCGTGTTGCATTGTTTCACACATAAGAACCAGTAAGTGCTGGGACTGATCTGAAGCTGTGCTGCTGCTGTTTGGCCCTAATGTACTTGATTAATGGCTATTCAGACCTCTCTCTGGCTGAGGGGGAACGGAAAGTATTTGACAGCTTATTAAAGGGCAGATCAAAGCTTCTGACACTTGGAGAAATTTAATCCCTCATTAGATTTTTTTCTACGTGTGGTTGCAGTTGCCTAATGGGGAAGGAGCTACCAGATGATGTGTGCACATAGGAAACACAGCTTGAGAGCTGTGATAGAAGTAGCTTGTTGGCTGGGTGTGGAAAAGGAAGACGGTGAGGAGGTGGTGTAGTAAGGACAGTCAGAAATTGTCTATATGCTCTGATGTCAAATTTATACTGACAGAAATCCAAATCCCTAACGTATTTTAATCCCCATTCATCTTCACATACACTGACACCAGTCTTGCTATAGTAATATCAGGAGAAATCCATCAGGACTGAGATGAGCGCTGGAGGGAAAGACTTGGGGTGTTGGTGGGTGAAAAGCTCAACATGACTCAGCAATGTGCACTTGGCGCCCAGAGAGCCAAACATATCCTGGGCTGCATCAAAACCAGCGTGGCCAGCAGGTCAAGCGAGGGGATTTTGCCCCTCTGCTCTGGGAGACCCCACCAGAAGTGCTGCATCCAGCTCTGGGGCACAAAACACAGTAAGGATATGGACCTGTTGGAACACTTCCAGAGTAAGGCCACTCAGTTGATCAGAGGCCTGAGCATGGCTCCTGTGAAGACAGGCAGAGAGTTGGGGCTGCTCAGCCTGGAGAAGAGAATACTGAGGAGGTTTTAGAGCAGCCTAAAGGGGGCTTGCAAGAGGGCTGGAGAGGGAGTTTTCACAAGGGCATGTAGTGATAGGACAAGAGGGAATGTCCTCCCTCAGGTGAAGGAGGACAGATGTTAGGAAGAAATTCTTTCTTAAGGGTAGTGAGGCACTGGAACAGGTTGCCCAGAGAGGTTGTAGACCTGCCCTCCTCCCTGGAAATATTCAAGACCAGGTTGGATTGGGCTTTGAGCAACCTGGTCTGGTGAGAGGGGGGTTGGAGCTATGTGATCTTTAAGGTGCCTTCCAACCCAAATTCTATGATTCTATGAAATACATCTAGAAGTGTTGAATTTAGACTGGTGCTTGTGGCTTTTTTAGTTGTCCTTTAGTATTTTGTAGGTCAAATGATAACATGTGGTGAACCACTAATGTACCATATAAACAAAATGGGATTTTACTTCTGTTGTTGGGGAGCGTATTCCCAGTGATCACTGGGTTTTTTTTTCCAAGCTGATGTTGTCTAATAAACATTGCTCTGATAGCTTTCCACTTTTTAGGAACCTGCAACAGCTTACCAGACTTTCTAAATAAAAGCATTCAAATAATGACTGCTGAGTTAATATTTTGACTATCAGATGTTCTGCTATAGGTCTTTTTTTGCCACAGGTAACAGTATCAGATATTTCAAGTTCAGCTTCTGAAAGGGCCTTCATCTGAAGAGCTACCAGCCGCCTTCCTCTTACATAGCAAGGCCAATGTCTTCTCATTGCTTGCCCTTTGTGTTCATGTCCCCTTGCATTCATCAAATTCTGGCTACTTCTGCTGCTGCTCAGCATACACATACCTGCAAGGCTGCCCTGGGAGCAGTCTAGCCATACTCCTGAGTTTGGGGCTGTCTGCTAGTTGCCCTGGTGAGCTCAAGAGAATTTTTAGTTCCATCTCTTTGCAGCAGATAATTCTGCTTGCAACTTGCAGTGGGATTTTTTTTTCACCTGGCATAAGCTCAAAGGAAGATTAAACTGTTTTTTCTAATAGTGTGTGATTTTTGTGACTTGTCTTCCATAGCTGTCTTGAATCCTGAGTTAATTTAGGCTGTGTATTTTAAGTACATTGAGAGCGCATATCTGAAAACATTTCACTCCTGAGCTTTGGGCTGTCTGTAGAAAAAGAGTCAGCACAGGATGCATGTGCAACCCTGACAGGTAGGTTTATTAAAGCTCACTGGTCTGTAGTCCCTTTCGTCTCATACTTCCATCTTGAAAAGACTGTTTTATACTTTACAAAAACACTTCTCTGTAAATCCTTCAGGCTTATTAAATAGCATGTGTGATTTAACAGAAGGTGCAAATTAAAAAGATGGGCGCTTTTATTATAACAGACTGAGGTTTATTTGAAGACAGCTTCTCAAAGAAAATTAATCTCTGAAGCAAAGCTAGAAGTTATGGATTGGTACCTCTTAGGGGCACTTTTTAATTAAGTTCAGACATCTGTACGGAATTCTTGATGTCAGAGTGAGCCAGCCATACTCTGTCACTGGAAAAAGACACTTGTAGGCAGACATCTGAAATAGGTTGGATTGATGATGTTCATCTTTCCATGTACTGCCAAAGGAGTGTAGCCCCATGATTCAGGTGGGACTGTTGGCTGTGTAGACAGGTGATGCTGGGGAAGAGGGATGTAGCTGCTCTCCTCTGCTATCCTCTTCTTTTGTGTGTTCCTCCATTCAGCCTCCCTTTTTCCTGTTTTGTCTCTTGTGAAGGCACAAAGCAGAAAGTTTACAGCCCTTTTTGGAGAATAATGCTTTTTCATTTTTGCGTCCTTTTTGCCCTTCTGTTGTCTTGCCTCAGCTTTCACTCTTGTTCATGTCTAAAGACCACAGGACTTCACATCTCATAGGGAAGGCTTGTGGATGCAGCAGAACTGCTAAATACACAATGTCAGGAGCTGTATAAGAACAAATTGCTCCATTAATTGGTCTGTTTCTGGGTTCTGTAACCACAGCTGTGCCAGTGCTGTGTATGAAAGATGTAAGACATTGCTGAGCGAAGTCTTAATTTGAAGAACAGTTTTTCAAAGGCAGTGGTGTTGTATACAGCTATTTAGAACTATTAAATATTAAAGGAGTCTTTGAAGTAATGCTTTTGAGGCATATAGAAAATAATGGTGCATCTTTCCTTGATTTACTATATTTTTTATTAGTTTGTTAATGCATTTTATTAGTCTGAATTTTAAGGAGCATTCTTTTTCCACCTTTCTAAATATTCAGGAAGGTCTCTGTAGATGAAACAGACTTGAGATTTAAACAGTGAAGCTGTTGTCCCAACCTAGTGAACCCAGTGAATTTATAACTGTTTTTCTTTTCTCCTAAGCGGACATTGGTAGAAAAGCAAAAGCTGCTGACCCAGCAACACGAGGATGCAAAGGAACTGAAGGAAAACCTGGATCGTCGAGAGCGCATTGTCTTCGACATTTTGGCAAACTACTTGAGTGAGGAGAACTTAGCAGACTATGAGCACTTTGTGAAAATGAAGTCGGCCCTCATCATTGAGCAGCGAGAGCTTGAGGACAAGATCAAGCTGGGGGAGGAGCAGCTGAAGTGTCTGACTGACAGCCTCCAACCTGAGCGGCTCAAATAAGGGCACTGAGTCCAACCAGCTTGGGAAAAATGGGAAAGAAGGAAGGGATAGAGGAGTTTCCAAGTATACAAATGAGTTATATTGGCTTGCCTGAGTGTCTGGTAGAGAAACAAGTGCACAAGAGAAAAATAGCTCTCACAACAGCAATAATGCTCTCCTTCATTTATTTTTGAATGATGTTTTTAATTTTTTAGAATACATTTTGTTGCTGGACTTTACAGCTGTTCCTCATTGCTTAACTTCCAGAAAGCTCCATAGAAGAGGACAGACTCTTAGCCTTTCTGCTTAGTATGTTCAAAGTCTGTGGCAGTTGTGCATGCAAACAATGGTTTTTAGAATAGTTTGTACACTTCCTTTATGTTCAGATTGTGCACAGTCTGCTGGGAAACCCTACAGCAATTCATGAATGCACACACATTTAGAAGCTCTAAATTTAGTGGGTTTTTATGTTTTTTTAAAGACACATTAAATAGGGAAGCGTGCATCTTATAGCTAATATATTCAGATTGCTGAAATGCAGTGTCACTGATCCTGTGGCATCAGACACTTTTTTGTAATATTGTATATAGGATGGCACTTTCCTCTTGCAGAAAACAACTTTAAAATCAGTCTCAGTTAAATGCTTCTTAACCAGCTTGCAAATCACCTGATGCCTACCTTGCTGAAGATTTTTTAAAATTATTTTGCAAGACATATTTGTATACCCTCTTAATGCAATGCAAGTGATTTTCTTTACCAGGTTGTACTTGATTTAAGAAATGGGCTGGAAGTACTGTGCTGATTTTATTCAAAACATTTTTCATCTAAATTATTTAGAAGGCTCATTTGCTTTTTTGTGCTTTTTTAATGCATGTTTTTATTCTTCTTGTCCCAACCCCACTACACTTCATGGAAATAAATGTAGGTTAAGGACACTGCTTCTGTTTTTCTTCTGGTTGCTCAACATTGTGATGGTTTTATATAGACAAGTTACACTGAAGTTGACCTACATAATGCTGTTCGTTCTCTTTCTCAGACTACCAAATGCAATATAAACAATTCTGCCATGTAAATACTGTGCATTACTTGGAGCAACTCTGCTTTGTAACTGTGAACATAAGTGGGGCTCTTTGCTTGTTTTTTCCATTGAACAGTGATAAAGGAGAGAATGTTAGTTCACAGTATCAGATCACTGCTTGTGTTCTCCTAATACTGCCATTGACTTAGATAATTTCCAGTAGCTCTAAAAAGAGGTGCTAACTCATGTTTTCAGCAGTAATGGGTTATGCTGACTTGCTTAGATACCTACAGTGAAATTCTGTAGTATCTTACGTGTCAAGTTCTATGTTAAGATAAAGTTTTGCAGGCAAAGAAAGTCTCGGAAGACTTTGTGTATATGCCATTTCCAGTGTAATAAGGAAAACATCTCTCCTCAGACAGATAGGTTCCCCAACCAGAAGCCATTTTCAAGGCTGATGTGAATGCCAGTCTGTAGCTAAGTAGGTTGAAAATACAAATAGCTGTTGAAAAGAAAACAAAGAATTCTTCCCACTACTCCTGCAGTATGGCAGCATTCGCAAGAGTTTTTCTGTCCTCTTACCTGAATCCTCTCTTTTGCGGGAAAGAACTGGAGAGGCGCTGATCAGTGAATTCCTTGTGAGCTGGGAAACTGGGGAGCAAAAATTCTCTGGAACCAGTTCCGTTACAGACAGATGCAAACATTAAAAGGACTGTTGCCCCTGCACACATCCTTATTGTGCACTACTTTGTATACCTGGACCAAATTTTAATTGAAATGATGTTGATGTGCATCAGTTGAGGTCAAACGGAGCTACCGTTTTGCAAGACCTACAGCTGACCTTAGTTTCTCCCTCCTAGTTCAGAAATGTAGTCTTCTGGCATCTCACAGTTATTTGCTGCTATGTTCCTAGGACAAGTGGTCCCTTTGTCCTTAAACTTATCCCTTAACCATAACAAACCCAAAACTAAACATAAATTATGCTTGTCTTTTAGCTTGGAGAAAAGTGTGCATTGTTTTATCTGTGGCATTTAAAAAATTCTACATATTGTGGTTACTCTGAAATGTGTATGTGAAATGTGAATAATAATATAATTACAATGTGTTTGTATACAGTACTTTGGTTTAGATCTCTGATAAAAGGTAGCAATATTGTGAAAGCTATATCTATTACCCTTTTCACAGCCCAGTTGCGTAGACACTATTATCTCCTTTCCTTTTTCAAAACTCTTGAAAATCACTCACCCTGGAAACGTGAAGATGGTGGCCTCCCAATGTTATATGTAAATCTGTAAATAGCTGTACTGTTGCTTTTTGAAAAAAATCTGGTGCTAATGTTTTGCCTTTGGCATCCTGGGGATGGCTGTTTCTTCATCCTTTGTTGTTCTCAATTCTAGATCTCTTTGTATAGTGAAAGATTTCCACAATGCTTCTCCAGCTGTTTGGATCCTGCAGCCCAGAGTGAAAATGTACAGTTTTCCTGCCTGACACTTAACATGTACCTACTGACAAATGGTATTGCTTGACTTTGAGAAAATAAACTGTATATTTCAATGTAGAGTTAGTTTTTGTGTGCAGTCTTAATGTCAAAAGCTACGCCTTTGCTTTGCTTTGCAGTGTTGGCCGTCTCGTGGTGCCTGTCAACAGTGCTCTGAGCTTTTCAAGGCCAGGCCAGTTATCTTGTGGTCTGACATAGTTTGTTGTCTTTGCACAGCTTATTTAATGTGTTCAGTAATCGATCATTCTCAAGTTCCCAGTGTAAGTAAGTACCGGAAATGTGTCCGTGTCTATTTAGTATTTTAAGAGTGTGAATATGAGATGGCAGAAAGGTAAAATGTGTTACAAGGTCAATAAAATAAATGGGTCTCTCACCACTTAGAGAGTACATACCAGGGGAGCAGTTTAGACTTTCCTTCTTGGGCAGTTTCACTGTTTCAGTTTCAAACCATGTTTAGAATGGATACTTCATTCAGAAATATGTAAAGTCAGTGGTATGCAAGATTTTTTGCCAGAACAGATCACTTCTGAGCTCTCCAACTCTAAGATACTTTCACAGAAACTTCAGTTCAATGGGGGTTCTCAGATTAACTGCAGAATATTCTGCCTCATTGGGGAACACTGGCAAGAATGCACAAATCTGTAGTAGAGGTGACCACAGATCACAGAACCATAGCTTGATCCTGGAAATTAATTGTCTGTGATTGTCTATGAAGGTCTTTATAAAATCTGGGAAAAGGGAGTTAGGGAAAGAAAAATACTTGGGTATTTGTTGGATTTTTATAAACTCCTTTTCACCCTTCTTCTCCCTCTCTCTTTGTACACGGACCCACCTGTTTGTGCCTGTTCTCGTGAGTTTTCTTGGTATAATCCAGGATGGCAGCTCCAGAGGAGTAAGTCTAGTTTTTCTGTACTACTTGAATTTTTTTAGAATTGCCTTTCTTTAAACTGAAATTCAGCTCTTTATTTTCTCTCATGGAGTACTTGAGACCCTCAGGTTTCAAAGGAGTCACCATTTTATGATGTTCTTTTCCAATCACGTTCTAGTGATTAATTTTGGTGTACTTGTCTCAGTTTTTACAGCTGAAGTAACCTATTCGCAGTCCAGTAGCTCTAGCAAGGCCTTATGATACGCAGTAGAAAGCAACTCGTTTTAGTGGTGTCCAGTCCTTCATTGTGAAAGTTCAAAGGCTTATTCTAATTAAGGGCTTCTTGGTTGTGCAGGTTTTTTAGAGGTTAAATTGTTTTTTCTATATACTTGAGCAGATGATTCCCACAGAATGTTATGAAAATTAACAATTGCATCTTTAAACTGGATTATATATTGTCAGTTGTCAGCAGTCATAAATGGGTGATAACATTTACTTACCACAGTTCCAGTCTGCAACCTAACTAATTATAGTGATCCATATACTGTAAGATGGATAACCCATGTGAATTAGCAACTCACCTGTGAAATCTTGGGTTTCATTCTTCCTACCTGCTGTTTCAGTAATGTTTCTATGAATAAAGTTGTTCCATGGGAAGTAGGTTAACTTAATGCATTCCAGAGGAAAATGTGAATTGAAATAAATTGGGTGCAGTTCAGAAGCAGAAGGTAATTCTCACTCAGGCTACAGTAGCACACCTACCAGCAGAGCAGGTAGGACGGGCTACATCAAACACCTTTTTTTTTGGTTGTAACCATGTGAGTTAGTGGGCTGTTGTGTATCTTAGGCTGAGTTCTATTTTAGTCTCAGCAGTTGAGCCTTTCCTGAGCACAAGGCCAGTAAAATGCGAATTTTTTTCTCCTATGTTAAAAATTCTCACAGTAGCTTCATTTTTAGATGCTTTGATACCTGTCTTGGAGGCACTCTCCCAAGTTTTGCAGGGGGAGATGGCCTTGTGACTAGGATGTGCCTTCCACTATTGCCAAACACGTCAGTGTTAGTGGAGTCTGGGTTCTCCCTTCCTCTTAATTCTCCTCCATGCAACGAACTGCTTCCTGGTAAAATTAACAAGAAATGTGTCCACGAACTGTCATTACCTGTTGCCTGCTGCTGCTTCTGACTGCCTTGTGCTGGCTGCTGCCATGGGTGGGATACCAAGAATATCTGCAGTGATTTCTGCCACCTCTTGTGGGGTGAAGCAGAGTGAGGAATTCTGTTTATCTCCTCTCTGGGTGTCATTTGTTAACTTAAAACAGTGCCACTAGAGAACAACCAGATTCCCAATGCATTTAATCTTTTATTGGAATACTTTAATTTGCTGCTCGTGGTTGTCTTAACACAGGAGAGATTTTAATTGAAGCAAATGGATTTGTGACTGCGAAGCTGAAGATATAGAGGGTGGTGGAGGATACAGAAAAACAATTATATTTACTTCCAATAACATGAGATCTCCAGCAAAATGGCATCTAAGAGGCCTGCATGCTGCATGTCCCAGTTAAGAACTATCAAGAATTTTAGGTTTATGTTCCTATATTTTAGTGGAGTTAGTGAAAGAAAGGCTTTTCTTAAGTGCATACCAAGCTGCAACTGTGTTAACTAAACTATTCATTCCAAGCACCTCCTGTAAGATGAGCCAGTGTTGGCTCTGAGGAAGCTGTGGTCTGACACAGGTTACCAAGAATTGTTGTTTTGCTGCTGTTCCTTGTGACAGCAGCATTTGCTGGGCTCCATATGGAGAACGTGTTCTGGAAACAGGGTAATGGATGTCTGCTTACAAGAGTTTTACCAAAACATTGTTTCAGTAGAGCTGTGAAGTCCAAAAGCCTGAGAGGAATTAACAAAATCTTCATGACGAAGATTATTTTCAGGCATTTAGTTTCAATATCTCTTTCACTTCCCAGCTATCTGCTCTTCATAGTATTTGTTACTGATAAATTACACTTGTGTCTTTTCTAAGAGCCTCAGAGACATATAAATACAGTGAGCAGTCACAGGCTAAATAAAAAGCAATGGAAGGAAGATAAGACTGTTTATCTCAGTATCTAAATATGAAAGGTATGAGTCCTGTGAATACTATTCATAGCCACTCCCAGGAGTTGCAGCTTCAGCAGCTTTCTCACGCAGGTATGGTTCCTCCAGAGATAAAATGGGAAAACAAGCTGTGATGATTGAAAGTGGCCAACACTGACTGGAAAGGGGTGGAGCAGTCATTCTCTTATTAGTGGGGTGATACATATCACAAGGAAGTGAAAAGCAAGAAAACCTGGAAGGATCAGTGCCCTGAAGGAAGAAAAACTAAACCAGTGGTAAAGTGCTTCAGGACTATGAATTTCCTGTTTTTCTTTCTCCATACATGACACGGCAGAAGTTTTCTGTCTCCATGTGCAAGGGCAGACTTTTTGGTTACTATAATGTAAAAATAGCTTAAAGCATCTTTGAAAATTAAAGATACGGGGAATAACTCGGAATTTCAGAATCTGAGGTCTCACTCTGTAAGACCATCGTGTTCTGTGCATTCAGTGACACCCCTTTCTTGGCTCAGGAGACACTGGAACATCTCTCTGGCACTAAGGAGCCTGGAGGAAGTTACCCTTTGAGGAAGAAGTCATCCTTTCTCTGTGGTCATCCTAAATTCACTCAACAGGCCAGCTAGCTGGACATGCTGAGATGCAGAAGTCACACAAGCTGGGAGATGAGGGTATTTACAGCACAACACACATTTACAGAATGAGTGACCTGGCTTGTTCTCTGGGGTTTTGCTTCCCTAATTGCCACCTCTTTGGAGCTCAATTTAATACCAGGCTTCTGGTTGAGGGCAGAGCAATACCCAATTCCTTTTTAAGCTGGATCATTGTGTTCTGCCAGGAAAGCATGATTTAGAAAGCAAGAAGCTGAAGATCTAAATATTCGGCCTTGCCATCAATAGGGAGTGGAGGATCTTGGGTTTCTGTTCCCAGGACTTTCTTGCATAGTTCATGGTAGGCCATCAGTGAATTTGAAAGCAGAAATGCTCCATGGAGAAGTGAGACCAGAATGTGCCCCAGTGCCCTACCAGATCGTAGAGTGGCCTGGGTTGGAAGGGACCTTAAAAATTATCTAATTCTGACTCCCTGCCATAGACAGGGACACCTTCCGCTAGACCAGGTTGCTCAAGCACTCAGCCAATCTAGCCTCAAACATTTCCAGGGTTGGGGCATCCACAGCTTCTCTGGGCACCCTGTTCCAGTGCCTCACAACCCTCACAGTGGAGAATTTGTTTTTAATACCTAATCTAAACCCTCCTACTTTCAGTTTGAAGCATTGTCCTGTCGCTGGATGCCTTTGTAAGAATTCCCTCTCCAGCTCTGTCATAGGCCCTGTTGAGGTGCTAGAAGGTCTCCCTGGAGCCTTCTCCAGGCTGAAAAGTCCCAACTCTGTCTGTCATCATAAGAGAGTGGCTCCAGCTTTCTGATCATCATCCAGGCCCTCCTCTGGGCCTGCTTTAAGAGGTCCACGTCTCGCTTGTGCTGGGGATCCCAGAGCTGGACGCGGCACTCAAGGCACAATCACCTCCCTGGCCATGCTACTTTTGATGCAGCCCAGGGATACATTTGGCTTTCTGAGCTGCAAGCCCCCTCTTCTGGCTCACATGCAGCTTTTTGTCCCTTCAGATGCAGGATACAACATCAGGCTTTGAATCCAGCCTTAAAGGGCTGTATAATCGCAGCGTAAGTGCCAAAGGCTGTTGAGAACCACTCCCGGCCCGGTTTTTTCGAGTCTGAGGTGCCTGGGTTCAGACACTGATGCCAGAATCCGACTCTTTGGCATGTATGGGGGGCTAGATCGGGATTGCAGTTTAGGTATAGAGCTAGTGGCCTAAATAAGGAGCCTGATTGGCCTTGATTCCCTCTATAGCTGAGCTGAGATAAGGTTGCTGAAAGAGCTTAGTTCAACCCAAATATCTTTCCCTTCCTCACCTCCTTCTCCTCTTGGCAGACAAAGCTAATTTAGGCATTGAAATCAGAAGTGGGATTAATCCATGCCTTGGGTCCCTAACTCAGCACTAAATTCTAAAAGCTGAGGTGTTGTGTGCAGCATTAATTGCAGCTCCATTTGTCAAATGCCTGCACACGCTGAATCCTTTTGATTTTACTACAGAAGATATGTCTCTGGCATTTCAGATCTAGGGATTCTAATAAGGCTCTGTTCTCCAAATCCTCTGTGTATTTGTATACAATTAAGAGTTCAAGAATTTTTTTAAAACCCACTTTTTTTCCTATTTTTATGCAATAGGGAAGAAAAAAACCTAGGTGAGTAAACTTCATCCTTACACTGGTTTTGCAAAGGTGGAGTTACTTAGACCAGCATTTTTTTGCAATGGGCAGTTCCACCAAACCAATAAGAGATGATTACAACAGAAGCCCAGTGATAATGGTCACCCTTTGCAATATATATGGCAAACAATGAATAGGAAAGTTATATAGAGAAAAATCGATAGTCTGGGCGTGTTCAAACAAATTATCATTTCATTTGGTGACATGCAAAGCAATTAATCAAGGAGCAAATGATGGCAATCACTTGGACAATGACATATAGAGCAGACTCTCAAAACCTGTGTGGGATCACAGTGAATGAACAGTTCACATGAACTCTGTGCTCTAGGAAAAAAGGCTGAAACAGAGGAACACAGGAAAAGTAGTGATATTGTGATGCAATATTGCTGAAAACTTCATAAGATTTCTAAAATATTGTGTCTAACCCCACAATCTATATCCAATGCAAAGGACAGGAAAATTAGAAAAGAGACTCATGTAAATTATTAGAGAGTAGAGAGATATGTCATAACAAAGAGCACTCACTGATCAAAACTGGGATTTAAAAGTTGTTGTGTGTGTGCTATTGAGCATCACATACAGCACGAGACTCGTTTGAGCAGAGAAAGCCCTGTCAGCACCCAGTGAGTACAAGTGAGATACATGAAAATAAAAATTAGGTGCAAATGTTCAAGGGTGTCAGGAGTGCATTCCTGTTGTCATGAATGATGGGGAAAGTGCAGTGTGAAGGTTGGCCATAAAGCCTCTGTAAGTCAGGAAACTGGGAATGGGAATTTTATGGTCACTATAAATCCACCTTCTGTGTTTGCTGTTCTTACATTACATGGTCCAATACCAAGGTGTTACTACTTCAGTAAATATTTAGATTGCCTACAGTTATACAACAGGGGTCTTAAAAGAGCAGCAGTAATCATAACATGGCTTTTGGAGCTGACAGGTCAGGAGAACGGGTGGGAGTTTGCAAGCCCTTGGCTTGCAAATGGGGCTTGAGCACTCCAGGCAGCATAGCTCAGACAATTTTTTTTCTTCCATTACAGACCCTCTCCACACATGCACCTATAGGAGCTGCCACAAACTCTTCCCCTTTTACTGGTTCAATTAGTTACTAAGTTAGCTTTTGTTTTTTCTCCTGTGTTCAGGGTTTCCTACCAGCGTTCCTGTGCTGACCAATTTAGCCGTCCATAAAAGCATTCCCCTCTTCATCAGAACCTTCCAGGTGGTTGTTCCCGCATTTTGAAACTGTCCTAAGCTCCAGCATGTGCTGGAGCATTGATGACCTTTCATCTCTGCCTTGTTACTTGTAAGCTGGCTATGGAGGGCTTTGAGGGAAAGCAGGGGCAGTTTGACACTTCTTTCCCCCACTGCCCAAGTAAATGACAGACCAGCACAAGGATAAAAAGCAGAGCTGTCCTGCCTTTGAATTGGAGATGCTGGAATAAAATGCTTTTGAAAAGCAGCTTCCCTTCACATATTTAAGGAATTTGCCCTGTGTGGAGCTCTTTACAGAACTGCATCCCTTTGCTCTCCACTGGTGCCCAGCTTGTGGCTGTTAGGGTTTTCATAAGAAATCTGTTTTGCTTTCTGCAGTATTCTATTTTACTTGTGTTCTGGGTCACCAGAATATCTCTATCTACTTCCTACTGCATTAATCTAAATAGGGTACTGGTCAGATGAAAGATCACAGTCATTGTTTAGCTATTACAGTGGCCAGGAATTGGGGCAAAGGTACAGAAACCCTTTTATGGTGTCAATAAAGACCCTAAAGATCTCCTACTTCAGATCATGGCCATGATCAGCTAATGAGAAACCAGTTATTCATATCGTTCTCCTAAACCAGTACTTTAATACTGCCCCATCATTTGTGCAGGGAGTTGCTTTGTAAAGCAGTTAAACCCCCATGCTCTGTTAACAGCTAAAAGTTTCTATTGACCTCTTACTTTCATTCCCTTTAATGAAAATTCATTGGTATTTGATTTTCTTGTCACTTCTAACAGCTCATAAGAACAAGCTGCTAAAGCAGCTCCAGTGAAATGACAAAAGCCTGGTGTTGTAGCACTGCAGCTCTCTCAGAAACGCTGCCAAGGCAGAGTGAAACCCCAGTGTGACGTGTTGATAGCATTCTCTCATCAGGTGGTCTTTTCCACTGGCTCTAAAATGTCAAGTCTGAGGGAAATGTCTTTGTTAAGCTTTGAATGACCTACTTTTGGGTATCTGGGAATAACCAGGAGCCTACCCAAACCACAAGAGTGCATCTAATTTTAGCAGCCCTTCATTTCATGCATACCAGCTTTTGTGTTCTGCATCTCCAGGAAAAAGCATCAATTTCTTGCTGAGCCGAACACAAATTTTATTGGTTTTAAATCAGCCCCTTGTCGAGTCACAATCACAGTGAAATCATTCCTCTTAAAATTTTTGAGCCTGTAATAGTCATCTCAATTTTGCTTCAAAAACTAATAGTGAGCCCATTCCAAGGGATCTACGGTTGCTGGTCTCTGAAGAAAAGGTCTAAACAACCCATGCTGGAGATAGTCTGGGCAGCTGTGTTTTGTGTGTTCCCACTTCCCCCTGGTTTTTAATTGACCAATAGTAAAAGGGTCGAATTCTTTGTAGGAAGTTTCTGTGAGTCTTCCAACTCAGTTATAAGGAAATCTAGGGAAAGTTAAGGACAAAAATAAAGGGATGTTATTGTGACAGCAGGGGCTCTGAGGACACTACTTGTGGTGTAGATGCTGGACAAAAGGTCTCTGATGTAGCTTGGATAGAAGAAGCATTAAAAATATGTGACCATTGTTAGGGATATTAGGGCTGTGCAAGATTGAAAGGAAGCAAGTCCAGACCTGAGTGAAGTACAGTCTCCCTAGCCTGTAATAGCTAAATTGGACATTGAACACTGTCTCTCTTTCTGGGAGGGATAACATATAATCCCTCTCATATAATGTCAGAGTCCAGTGTAATTTGAGGCTAAAACATGTGTTTAAATCCCACCTGCACTGGGGGCAAGTGGAACTAACACAGAGGATAGTAAGGACTGAGCTTTGTGCACGTTTATTTGGAACTTCACAAAACAGAAGAGAGATCAAGGCCACCCAAAATGCAATTACATAATCACAACAAACCTATTAGCAAGTTCTCTGGAGCCTGAAAACTTCCCAGCCAATGGGATTAACCATAAAAACAAGCAGCACCTGCTGACAGCTATAAACAGGGTCAGTGTAGTTTGGGATTGAGCTGAGTATCTGATAATGTGTAGTGCTTCCCTGTGGAGTCTCTTGAGGCTGGCAGTGGGCTGCCTCTTCAGAGGCAAGCCTTGGGCAGCCTGGCTGCTGCAGACCCCCAGCGTTAGCCAGACTTGGCAGGATGGAGAATGAAAACCACTCTAGAAGCCAAAGCCAAGTTGTTAAAAAACCAAGCCCTCTGCTGTGCTATGACAAGAGCAGCCGTACCCCAGGGTTGTGTTTAGGGGCACGGGAAGGAGACTCCAGTGGCTCATTCATTCCCCCAGCTTCAGCCACCTCCATCTGCAGAGAAACACAGAGCTATCCCACATGGAGGCCTCCCAAGCCCCTCTCCTGAAGGCTTTCTTCCCCCTTCCCAAGGCAGGTGCAATGAAGTGCAGGGGGTTTTAACCCTTTCAAAAGCCCATCTGAGTTTTGGGTGTTTGTTAACTGCAGCAGTTTTAAAGTTTATCTGTGCAGAGTCCAGAGGGCTCTTTATGGGATTTGCCTCAGCAATGAGGTACCAGTTGTGGTGAGGTTTTTGTGCACTCTCTGAAAACACATCCTCATCTTTTAAGTGTCGTTGCTTTCCAGTGTCATTTAATGTACTGTTGACAGTGTATTTCTGATCCGTGTTTGAAGAGATCTGGGCAAAACAGGCAAGAGGTCAGCTGCTGCTGGGCTGTGAAGCACTTAATGATGAGAGATGTGTTGAGTTTGGTAGAGGTGTTTGTCTCATCTCTGAATTCCCCACATTTTAAAAGACAACTTGGTTTGGCCATAAAGGTAAACAGTTAGGAAAGGTGTTTATGGGAATACTTTTCTTAGGCTCAAGTGGTGGTTTTAGAGGTCCACACTTAGGTTCAGTGTTGGATTTGGAGAGTTGTTAGTCTGATGATCTGCTGAGGGAGTGACCGAAAGTGAGGATGCACCAGCTCTAATCCCCTACATTCACTGATCACAGACTGGCAAGCTGCTGCAGGGAGGCTGCTGTGCTTCCTGGAAGAAGTAACCTCTGTCTCAGAAACAAAAATTGAGAAAGTCCTTAAACCTGAGCCTCCGAGCTGTTTACGGGCTCTCTCAGCTGCCTACGTGGTACCACTTGCTGAGCAATGGATCTTGCACAGCATCTTGATTTCAGGCTGGTTTTTCAATGTGTAACAAATAAAAGGAAAAACAACTTGAAACAAATATTTCCTGCTCTGTGGTATTCAACAATGAAATTGTAAACCGTAGAAGGGACCGGGCTTGATCTAAAGGTCTTTGAAGTCAGCAGAACTATTTCCACTGATTTCAATGTGCTTTGGGCCCAGGCCATAGGAGGAAGAAAGCAAATGTTTTCTGTCTTAAAAAGTATAAACCACTGGCATTCAAGGAACAATAAAGTCTTACATTTAAAATGTGTTCCTTTAAATAAGGTGGTCAGAAACTTAGTTAATTTCTATCTGCTTCCTAATAATATGTCACTTTTACACTAAAAAGGAATATGTTTATAGAACTCATAATCATACACTGAGAAGAAAAAACACTTAATACTGTAGTTTGCTTCCTATCTTCTTCCATTCCATTTTGTGTGTATTGTATTTCTCACTAATGTAATGATTATGCTGCTGGTTGTTATCACAGATTGAGCACTGTAGATTTGAATTAAACTTCACTGTACTGATGGTGGCTGACAAATATCTTGAACTCATTATTTTTCAGTGCAGTTTAATCTCTAAAACATTACAGTGGGTTTGGTTTTGTTGTTGTGTTGGTTTTTGGGGTTTGGTTTTTTTTGTGACTGAGAAGAAACAGGTCAGAGATCGAGAATTTGGTGAGCAAAGAATTGTTCTTCTGAGAGTGGTGTAGGGGACGCCCCTCCTATTGCAGGGTGAGACAAAGAGGGGTGTGCAGCAGCTTCATGTGTAAAATCAGCAATGGTTTTGCCTGCAAATTTTGTCTCACACAGTTATTAAATGCAAGAAAAGGAATCTATCTGCCAGCTGCCTACTGCCCAAGGATGCTGTCCTTGTGAATCAGCAGCCCTGTCAGGATGTCAGGAGGCCATCCTGGAGTCTGGCAGAGGACAGCAGCCCTCCGGGGTGTGTGGGTGGGTGGGTGTGTGTTTGTGTGCTGGGCTTTCTGTCACGCAACAGCAGAGCCTGAGCAGCTGAGTTTGCACCAAACCACCCCCATTCAGCTGTGAGCAGCCAGAGAGGAGACCCCAGGCTGGTGACCTGCAGGAGAGGAAAGACTCTGTTGTCGTGGCCAGGCTGCATTACCTGCACAATGAACTGGTGAACCAGCATCAGCTTCAAGATACAGCAGAAGAGGATTAAAGGTGGTGCAGAAAACAGGAGGATATGAATTAATGACATTTTTCAGCCTTCTTTAGTGATGGCAATGACCAGCCATTGTGCATGTTACAATGTGAAGAATTTTTCAGTGAGAAGAATTTTTAATGGGGCTTCCCCATTTCAGGGTATTTCTGTGAAATAAACTTACTTGTCTTTTAACACCAGGCTTTGAAATGTCACAGAATCACAGAATATTCTGAGTTGGAAGGGGCCCACAAGGATCATTGAGTCCAACTCTTAAGCAAATGACCCATACAGAGATTGAACACACAATGTTGGTGTTGTCAGCCCTGTTCTGTAACCAGCTGAGCCAGTGCATCATTTGGAGTCTATCAGGGTTCAGAATAGGCTTCAAAGAGGAGAAAGCAGAAGGGAGTTAAGAACATTCTTCCAATTTGTAAGAGCCATTGTTTACATTCATGGGAAAACCATGAAGCAAGGCAAACATAATTTTTAAAAATGTGGTTTTTTAAGCATCTGAGATAGCCAGCATAGTACTATTTGTACTAAAGTGTGGGTGCTGCCAGCCAGAGAGTCCATCAAGAGAGCAGTTCAGCTTGAATTTACTCCTTGGAAAAACTCCTCCCCTATATTTCTTCTACAGACCTGCACTAATTTAAGTTGCATAAATACAGGAAGAAAAATCTAACAAAAAAGAAAGGATTATGAAATAACTTTTTTCTCTTTCACATGGGAATTCTGTGTCCTTCAGGCTGTCAGACTGGGGCATCATGGTGGTCTCAAGCTGGAAAATCATGTAATCAAAAAGGTAGATTTTCTGAAAGTGTATCTTACAGAAAACTGTAATTCCCATGAGAGTTATCTGTATGCTTTGGTAAGTGTTTTAAAGCAACTAGAATTAATGGCATATGGCAAAGTTTTCATATTTTTATAATATGTTAATGATTAACTGACTTCCTACATCTTTGTTGACTTAGTGGGAGAGTGACAAGGAACTGTGAGGTACCTGTTTGGTAGCGTAACAAGTTGGACAATTTGCACGGGCATTTTTTTCCACCTCCCTTTTGGAACTTGCTTCATCCAGCTGACACTGCTTCAAAGCCTTAGGCAACTCTCAGACTCAGAGAAGTAAGTGCCCCCTTTTTTTTTAATATTACTTATTTTATGAAGTGCTGATAGAGAACAGATGGGCAGAGATTTAAATATTTATTTGTTTTCTATAAAGAATGCTTTCCCAACTGGGAACTGAAGAATTAAATTTTCAAGCATTAATTCATAGAAATATTGTTAAGAAGAGACCTTTGTAATTACCGTATTGTTGGGGTTTTTTTAAACTCCCTTTCTGCTACAAGACTTACATTAAACAAAAGCTTTGGTTAGTAAACCATATTCAGTATAGTCCAATAAAGCTGCATCTAGGCTATAAAACTTTACAAAAGTAGGATTTGAATGTTAATTTAAAAATGCATGTGATGCCTGGCATCATCGAAAGCAAAAATATTTGCTTAAAACGTGAAGTAAGTGGAAACAAGTGAATTTCTGCTTACATGGGCTGGAAAAAACAATTTTATGCTTATTTTATATAAGAAGAGTTTATCATGAACTTTCTCTTTAAGCTGGTTACAAGCTGCAGTAGAATTCCTAGTCTTTTGGCAGACAAGCAGACTCAGACATTGCTTCTCTATCAGAACCTTTTTAAGCATATTTTATTTTAGCTGTGCTATCATTTACTAGGAAGCAAGTATAGTCTCCTATCATTTTGGAAAGCTCTCCTTGCACCCACTTCCCCCCATCAATGAAGGAAACCTCGCCAGCAGGTTGCTGTGTGCAGGTTGCTGTGTGCAGGTTGCAGTGTGCAGGTTTTGTGATCTCCCACTGCCCCTTTAGCAGCCGCTTCCTTACGTGCCCTTGGCTCAGGGAATGCTCCTTTCTCCCGACCGGGTGCCAGTGCAGCACTTCCAGTCTGACATTCAAGGTGCTTCAGGAGTTCTTAATTTCTCCTGCAGCTCCAGGAAGCATTAGTTCCTGTTCTTTTGGCCAGAAGTTGTCTCCTCTTGGGTGACATCTTCCCATGCCCCAAGTGTGTGTTCAGTGCCCTCATCTTCCCAGTTGTGTGAGTTCTTTGGGACCTGGATGTGGTTGCCTTATTTACACTACTGAACCTTTAGTGCTCTTTTCTCTGTGCCAGACACCCAGAGTAGGCAAGCTTTAGGGCTCCCTCTGCTTTCTGAAGCTTCCTGAAAGGATCTCATCCAAACACAACCAGGTTCTCTCCCTCCAATGCCTCTGAAAGCGGGAGCCCTCCTTCTCTCAACCCATCACATGAAATGATGAATTTAAAGACAAGTCTTTCAGGTGATTGTGTGGTTGGGGACACTCTCTTACACCACCCTACGAGTTGGACATCCATCCCTGGCACAGGCCCTCATCCTTCCAGGAGGGAGCCTGAGACTCAGTAACCCAAAAGGCCCAATTATATTTAAATGCATGAATTAAGAGAGTTTGATAGCTTTTTTTCTCTCCTGCATTTACCTGCAGGGTTTTTTAAGTCATTGTTTCAGGAACTTAAGGCAGGTTGAGTTTTAGAAAGCTGATCTGAAACCCAAGGGATGGATGTAGACTACTGAATGTAATTAAAACAACTTTCTGGGAGACACAGTATTAATTCCAGAAGTGAAATGCATTTGGTGTAAATGAGGTTTCTCCACCCTCAGAATCTACATCATAGCCCCAGCCTTTCATCACTAATAATTACTGGAAGTAAAAGAAGTCTTGACAAAATTTCAAGAATAGCTCCATTTCTGTTTTTTCCTGCTGCTGAGAATATCAGGAGGTAGGACTGTGGCCATAAAGAACTGATCTATTCAACTTCAACATTTCATTTTAGTCTTTTTAAAGGTAAGCCTGATGCACAGATGGCCCAAACCCCCCTCTATGAAACCACTTGGCAGTTGTGAGAGCAGCTTGTTTTTACTTTTTTCTCCTAGAAGCAAGCTTGCAGCTGTAGGAAAGTCAACATGGCTCTCAGGGGTCCTCTCTGTTTCTTGAAGCTAAGAGTGGAAAAGTCATGTCTCATTCTGTCCCTGAACTCCATGTGCAATGGTTTAACATACTTTTCATAAAGAAAAAGAGCTACTCACTGTGCAATGCTTAATTTAAGTAAAAGTCAGCAAAAAATACAAAAGGATCCTTCAAGTTTCTATTTTTGGATGAATACACTGGCATGTATCATCTTTTACTAGTAGCTTCTGTCTTTTCTGTGCAAATTTGAATTGAATGCTAGCAAATTTACATTTAATATGCACTCCCCTATGAAGACAGGCTGAGAAAGTCGGGGCTGTTCAGCATGAAGAAGAGAAAGTTGTGTGGAGACCTCACAACAGCCTTCCAGAATCTGAAGGGGGCCTACAGGAAACATGGAGAGGACTCTTCATCAGGAACTGTGACAGGACAAGGGGAATGGCTTCACACTGAAAGAGATTAGGCTTAGATTAGATGTTAGAAAGAAATTCTTTACTGTGAGGGTGGTGAGGCACTGGAACAGGGTGCCCAGAGAAGCTGCAGACTCCCCATCCCTTGAAGCATTCAGGGCCAGGTTGGATGGAGCTCTGAGCAACCTGGTCTGGTGAGAGGTGCCACTGCCCATGGCAGGGGGATTGGAACAAGATATCTTTAAGGTTCCTTCCAACCCAAACCATCCTAGGATTCTATGATTCTGTGATTCTGTCTTGCTTTTACTTTAGTAGGGTATGTAGTTAAAAACAGATCTGTGAAGGAAAGCCCTTCCAAATGAAGGAAATGAAAGATGTATTAAGAGAGAAAACAGCTTTCAGGTGAGAAGTCTGTAGAAGCAGCTCTCTGTTTTTTAGCTACTGTTTCTAGACTTTCCAAAGACCCTCCCCAGAAGCTGCTGGAGTGGTTGTTGGATTGAACTGAGCAGATTTTAAATGAAAATGCAGATGAAATCATGGGATACTGAAAGATGGCACTGCAGCCACCTCTCAAAACCACTACGCACTTCTTTGGGTGAAAAGGGATTTCAGTCATGCTTTTCATCCCCTGACATAGACACCACACAGACCTAGCTTGCTCCTCCTGGCCAGATTGCCTTTGTAGGCTGATGCCATGCCATGAAGTAGCTGATCTGCAAAGCTGGAATGCTGAAATCTGATGCTCTGAGTGAGCTCCTGAATCAAGAACAGCATGCCAGTGACACCACCTAATTGCTCAGAAGATCTCCTGTAGCTGACTGAATATGAGTTCATTTGCCTTAGGACATTTCATCTAGTGATTGCGTTACATCACTGAATTATTCAGAGCATACAGGTAACCTTACTACACTAATTAACTTAATTCAAAATATTTATATAATTACTAAAGCATGAAACCAGCTAATGCTGTCTCTGTTAGCACAGCCTGCTATATGATCTGGGCTTTGAACTGTATTTTATCTAATATAGCTCAAACATGCAGGGACTGAGCTTTCACATTCTTCTCCCAGCAGGCTGGAAAGGGCATTTGTACAGGGACCAAAAGTTTTAATGAAAAAAAATATTTTGGGGGTTTTTTGGGGGTTTTTTTTCTGTGGATGACAACTTGGTGACGGATCAAATTCTTCCTTTCCAAAAAGGATGCCTCTGTCCTTGAAATCTACAGGAATGGCACTGCTGGTGTTTGAGCCAAATTCAGCACCTGCATCACCCACCTCCTGAGGATGGGCACTTGTGCAGGGTCACCCCCAAGGTGTGACCTTTTTCGGAGTCCAGCTGAGGCACAAGCTGGCAAAGCCCTGGCCTAGGCGCTGCTGTAAACCCCAGCCTGCTACGACCTACCCCACCTCCCTCCTTTCCTTCCTCCCTCCCTCCCTCCTTTCTTACCTCTTGAGGTCTCACAACAAGGGAGTCGCTGGAATGGCTGAAATCCTGGGGGAAGACGCCCTCTGCAGCTCGTTCCCTGTTTTATTTGGCATCTGCTAGAGAAATGTCTTGTTTTGGTTTTTTTTTTTTTTGGAAATACTTGCCACTGTAGTTCTGAAAAATCAATGTATCTTTCTACACTTGTGGGAAAAGGAGTTTCCCTGATCCTCTTTGCCCAAAGGTTTCCTTTAAAATCAACGCTTCTGGCAAGTGATACATACTTGGTATCAGCAAAACTTCTGTCATAGTGATAGAGACTGGAATCGTGAACTAGAACTTTGTTTTAATTTTGACATGTTTTCATATGTCAAGAAAAATCCTGTAAGTATTTTATCTTTATATTTTGTTCCTTATTTTCATGCTGAATCTCAGTACCAGGAGGTCATTAAGTATAGGCTTCTGTTTGATGTTCCAAAACACACAAGTATGAGGACTGTAATTTAATTTCATAATCGATCTCAAAAGTACTTCTTTTGAACCTTGGTTTTTCTCTAAGTCAGTGATACCAGGTTAGATCAAATAAGCTCCAGTGGGCAGGGTGTGGAGAAATGAGCCAAAATGAATCATTTCCTACATAAGAAATTATTTGTGTGTCTAGACACTTGATAACTCACCTAAAGCCCATCTTTGCTAGCTGGTTATTCTCCAACGTTCTCAGAACTTTTGTATAAGCCTTAAATTCTTTCATCCTGTGTGTTTGCTGGTTCTGTGGGTTTTTTGGTGAATCTTAAAGGAAAAAAGAACTTTCCCTAATTTTTCATTTTATAGTTCAATTCTGGACACAATTCTAAGTATCTCAGCACATGCAGGTTTGACAGTGGGCTCAGAATCACATTTAATCTCATTTAATTCTGTGAGCAGACAGTTGGGTATGTTCAATCAATGAAGTTATATGCTGATAAAATACTCTGAAAAGCTCTTGATGATAAGGACTCACCTGCTGACATATCTTTTATGACCCTGATATCAGCAAGTTGTTTAAATGGATGTTTATGATGTACATGAGAAGTGTTACAGACATACGGGCTCTACACAGAATGCTATCTTCATGTGGTTCAGGTTTGGCTTCTGTGTGCTCCACTGATTCCAACAGAAGCTGAGGGGAGTCAGCACAGGACTCCTCTGCTCGCACTCTTTCCTGTCCAGCACCTTCCCATCATGGGACAGGAACAGAAACAATGCTATTTTAATGTGGAACTGGGACAGAAAGAAAACCACCCAGAATGTCCTATGGGGCTACTGTGCTCTATGCATGGTAAAACAGTTAATTAGAAAGGGGGGTTTATAATCACTTTGTAAATAACACAGCAAATTCGGAAAGCGTTTATTAATTGGTTTCCATTTAAGTAGATAAAAATACAAGAGACTCTTCTGGAGCAATTTTCTCCATGCTGGAGAGGATTAAATGTATGCTTGCAATAATGGAGATGAATGCATCCCACAGGAAATCAGCCCTATTGGAGATACACAGATGAACTGGGAGGCCGAAATGATAAAATTGCCGATGCTGCTGTGTTTGTCTGGCATCGAAAATCACTCTGTCCCATCCTCTCATGGCTGGCATCACCTTCAGGACTGAAGTAAGTATGTAATGGGCACCAGTATGAGAAGATGGACACTTAAGGCCGTATTATTATGAAGATATTTCTTTTTTAATATTTCCACAGGTGTATTTTTGCAACTAAATTGTATCGCCAACTGAATCTGTTTAGCTTAAGATCAGTAAATAGAAAAATTGTTGCTTTAGTCTTTATGTTTAATGTTTAGTACACAAAACATTGTGGCAGACATATTAGAGTCAACTTGGTACAGTATTTCTTCAGTCTTGAATGAAATAGGAGCAGCAGAAAAGATATTTTAGAAAACTTATAAAATATACAGATCCCTAGAACCTATCAGATCTACACAACAAATCTGAGGCCACATCTTCACTGATCACAGATCATTCCTATAAGTATTCAAAAAAGTGTACAAAAGACATAGGAAATTAAGTGTTGATTTGTTTCTCTTTTTTTTTCTTTTTTTTTTTTTCTTTTTGTGTTCTTTTTAAAAAAAATAAATAAAACTTTAATTTGCACTCAGAATGTAGAGTCAGCAAACAAATCTTAAATCTTTTGCTAGGCTAAATGACTAAAATATTTTCCAGCACAGTTTTAGGATGATTCAAACTGGGGAAGTTGGGCAGTTTATAAGCAAGTGGGATTTGTAAAGGTAAAACACTAAAAAAAACCTGGATGAAGGGTGGGAAAGCAATGACAGCATATCCAGGCTCCAGCCCCCACACAGTGTTACATTTCTGATCAATTCAAATGTTTCTGTTAATGCATTCATGGCTAATTAATCTGAAAAGGGTCAGAGTTCAGTGGTTGTTGTTGGACTTTGTGGCCTGGATTTGTTCATGCCTCTAAACTACATTTTCTGTCTGACACTGGTCCCAGCAGCTCTCAGTAAAGGCAGCACAAAAGCTGAAGTCTGTACAGACTGGTCTCCAGCATCGGCTGCCGGGAGAAAGGAGCACAGATTCTGCTTTGTAGGATCTCCTGCAACAGTCAGAGATCAGAGGATTGTCTCAGATTTTGCTCCTGCTAGCCAGTAACTCTAGGGCTCCTGATTATATGTAATGTGTATAAGGATCTTTGAACATAATGGTTACTTAACAAAGAAGACAATAACTTGGAAAAAACCATGAATTTTCCTTTTGTGAATGTAAAAGGGAGATCAAAAGGGGAGCTAATCAGAGACTCTTTCTCCTCTGTGTGATACCATGACATAAACAGAATTAAAACCTGTATGTTATTTGTCCATGGATATTAAATTTCAACAATTCATTAAAGCTGGGGAAAGATGACTGCCATCCTCTCTCTGCACACTCTCTTTTTCACTGACAGGTTCACCCAGATAATAATTGCCTTTGTCATTTTATTTTTTGTTTCTTTGCAGTGCCTCTCTCTCTTCACATGGCAACTGTGTCTGTGACAGGGCAGGAGACCTCCAAAGTATGAGCTCCCTGGTCAGCACCTCACACCTCCAGCTCGCTGCCTTTGCTCTGGGCACGGTAGGCTGGATCCTGTGCACCGTTTCAATGGGAATTGTGGAATGGAGAGTGTGGCATGTGGACAACACCACCATCATCTCCTCTGGCATTGCCTGGGTGGGGATTTGGAAAGTCTGCTTCATCAGTTACCTTCACGTCTCACCTGGCTATAGAGAACAGTTTTGCCATAAATTCAGTGGCTATGACTCCTTCCTGCCCCATGAAATTTATGCTGCTCAGGGTCTCCTGTTGATCGCCATGTTCATGGGCTTGCTGGGACTGGCTGCTACAGTATTTGCTCTGAGGAATGTATATATGGGAATCACTCACAGAACCCTCATTGCCCCTTTCTTCCTGGTGGGTGGTTTCTTCTACATATTTGCTGGTCTGTGTGTCCTGATTCCCGTGAGCTGGAATTTCTATTCTGTAACTCACAACCAGAGCATAGCTTTTCCTCCTTCTTACTACATGCCCTCCAGTCCAGCGGTGCAGGAAGCTGGTGCTGCCATTCCTGTTGGGATTGTGGCTGTCATCTTCCTGCTGCTGAGTGGGATGTTTTCTCTCTCATACAGATTTCCCATGACAGCAAACACCATCATGAAATCCTGAAAGCACAAATCCCCCCATGCTATTTCAGAACAAGAGCATAGTCAAGAGATAAGGACAGCAGCATGAGTGATTGTAAAGTTAAGGAATGCAGAATTCAATTTTATTCTATAGTAGCCAAGCTATTTTCTTATATGAACCACTTGAGTCACCATCTTAATAGTCACATATTACCAGAGGTTTGTCTTTGAGATAATTGCTGTTGAGCAGCAACTGTGATTAAATTTTGCCAGTTGTCCTCTTTTGTATATACAAACATTATTGCTTAATTTATTTTTTTTTTTGGTGTAAAATATTTACCATGCTCAAAGAACTGACTTTGAATGAACTATCCTGTAAGAAAAATGTGAATTAACATGTATTAAATGTGAATTTCTTTCCTTGTCAGTACTAAGCTCTTTTGCGGTTTATTTAGTTACATCTGTAGCAAAGTATGTTTCGTGACAAGTCAAGACTTTTAAAACCAATAATGTGAGTGTCATCATGGTTGTGTCAAATGACTCTTCCCTGAATTGTCTTACAATGTCTTGCCAGTTTCTCCTCTTCCTCTAGGGCACATAAAGAGCCATTCCTTTATTGCTTCTGTTTTTCTTTCAAGCTATTTGCATTTTATGTTGCAACATGTTTGCCTGTGGGGAAGGTGCGCTCTTTAGTTCCTAACTTAGGGAGAGCCAAAAAGTCTGCAAGTGTTTGCTAATTCATCTGACACTTCACTGAATCCAAACGTATTGCAAAAGACGGAAATAACTTGTACAAGTTATTACAAAACTGATGTCAAAATTGGTGCTATCACTAACCAGGAATACTCAGTGTAACTTTCAGGTTATGATTAATCTGATGTAGAAATCTATATCCAAACTGGTCACTTCAGGCTCTGTTTATAATCAATGTAGAGACAAAGACAGCCTTTTTCCAAGGTGCCTAGAATGGCTGGGTGATGGCATGCTCCCTAAAAACCTGTTTCTCTTAACCCACTGTAATGGCCATAATAACCACAGGTGTTAACTCTGGCACATATAACCAAACTTCACCTTCTAGAAATGTCCCAAATGCTGCAATAAGGACAATTAAAAAAAAAAAAAAGTTTAGAGGTTGGGAGGAATGATCCAACAGTGTTGACAAACAGATGATCTCTTGAAAGAGGTCCTCAGAAAGTTATTACATTTTTAAAGAAATGCTACAGGGGTCCAAGTAATCTAGTTTTACTGTTTTAATTGTCCCCCATTTTTTTTAAATACTCATGGATTCAGAGAAAGAAGAAAAGAAAATTTTTTTAAAATGTAATAATTCTTGGACATTGCAAGACAAGGCAAAACACCAATAAACCAGGTCATCTTGCTGGTGGCTGTTACTATCCCAGCTTGTTCTAGCAGTCTGATTTTTCCTATACATCTTCCCTTGGGCCTGACTTTGCTGTACTGTTTGACAATATAGAAACTCCACAGCACCTTCATTTCCTCTCCAGTCTCTTCTGAAACAGCAGTTTACTTTATCATTGGTAATTTTTTCATTGCTGCAAGAATCTATCTTTTGATTGTTTACAATGCTCTAAAGCACTTTCAAGTGGTGTTTCAATGAAGGCAGTTTAATAGCTTGTTTCATATATATTGTTTCCAGTTTGGTTTCTAATGTACGTTATTTACAGTATTGGTAGGTTTCAGTTTTAAAGGTACAAATCAATAGTACTGTCAGTAGTACTGTCATCTCTTCCCTCAGGGCCTACAATAATATTAGATTATATCATATTACAGTTGTAAGGAAAAAAAAATATCTATCCATGTGTTTATGCCACTAGTAAACTTATTACACTAGTAAACGGCCAATATTCCCTGGCAAGGAATTACAACTTTAAGAGAAAATTACTGATTCTTCATTTCTTTTCGAGTTAATGCATGCACAGAAATGTCAGCAACCTCAACTGTATTTGTTAACTATATTCACTAAATTATTTGGGTCATTTTAAATTTACAATTCTTGGCTAAAGAAAAAGGAACAAACACCATCAGACACATGCCAAGTTTCTGTGTTGCTGCCACTGCTGTTTCCACTGGGAATGATATTCATCTGTACTGATGTGTGGCTATGAAACATTGGTTGTATGCCAAACACAGACTAGATGGTGAGGAAATTCCTCAGCGAAACACTGGAATACATTACCTAAGGAGATGTGTGGATTTTAAAACAAAGTTTTGTCAAAAAAAAGTTTAGGCAAATAGTGCCAGGAAGACTGTAGGTATGAGTGAGACCATCTCAGGACAGAGGGCATATCTAGATGGAACTCTCGGCATCCTTTCCCAGTCTCTCAATAGTCACATGATCAATATTATATGTTGATATAGGGTAAAATATAACGTATGGTCAAATACCACTCTATATTAAAACTCCCAGTCCTTCTCTGAAGAAAAGATAGGAAAAAAAATCTTACAGAATCATGGAATCATTTAGGTTGGAAAAGACCTCTGAGATAATCGAGTCCAACCTTTGGTCATCACTTTGTCAACTAGATTATGGCACTGAGTGCTATGTCCAGCTGTTCCCTGATCACCTCCAAGGATGGTGACTCCACCACCTTCCTGGGCAGCCCATTCCAATACTTGACAACCCTTTCAGTGAAGAATTTCCTCCTGATGTCCAGCCTGAAGCTCCCCTGGCACAGTTTGAGGTTGTTTCCTCTTGTACTATCACTGGTTGCGTGTGAAAAGAGACTGAACCCCCCCAGGCTACACTGTCTTTTAAGGGAGTTGTAGAGAGTGATCAGGTCACCCATGAGCCTCCTTTTCTCTAGACTAATCTTAGCTCAGAAAAAAGAAGAGGCAAAACTTCCACCGATTTCGATGCATTGAGCCTGTCTGACCTTGATCCATCAGGGCGGTGTGATTCATTAAAATTTAGTGAATGTTTGTGTTCATTACAATTTTGATATTGGAGGAAAGTAGAGCCCCTGTGCTTTTACTTCAAATTCAAGGAGGCATAATTTCTTTGTGTATATTTCCATGACACATTTGTTTTAGAATTTGAGAAGCTCAGTTACGTTTCAGTAGGTCAGTTTGTTACCATGTCAGTTGTGCTTATATAAGCACTTGTAGGGGTTGTCTGTAAAATCAGGCAGCTGAAATGGTTTTGGTTTAAAACTCAAAAATGCAAAATTATTTTGGAAAGCTCTTTTTAAGCTAGATTGCTGTAGAGACCTAGTCTATAGCCTGGCTCCACACTCATTTGTAGCAGCACAACTGAGGACAGGCAGGAAGCTGTAATGCAGGCAGGAGTGAGTGGCCAGGGCTTTGAGGTAGAGAGATCAGGGGCAAAAACCTCCTAAGCAAATTTCACCACGGAATAGATCATATCATGAAGCTCTGTCTCCAGCTTCAGTGCAAACCGGGACCTGCTCCCTCCAGTGACAGCACCGATTGCCTTGTGGGCTCCACCCTGTCTAGGAATGTCTCCACACTGGCCTCAGTCTACACATAAACCAGTCTCCCTTTATTTTTTCTGAGTTGACGATAAACAAGTACCTTGTGATTCACTCACATGTCTGAATTTACTGCTGGGGGAATACTCTGAATACCAAGACTCCTTCGAGTTCTGCTGTGTATCTCGGCATGATGATAAGGCCCCCATCTCTGACCTCCATAACATACTCTTTGGCATTAATCTACCACAGGATGCATTTTCTTAATCTTATTTACATGTACCATCTACCTCAACCTGTCCATTCACGGCACAGACCAAAAAATATATGAATACACTCTCAATATTCCTCTAGAGAATAGAGTATATATATAAAATAGAGAATGGAGCTGAACAGTGCCAACAGAAAAACAGCCCCACAGCACAAAGCCTGCTGAGATTTTCCCCCCAGATGAATATGCAATTCAGGACAACTGTCATTTGTGTTCAGGTAAAGGAAGCAGGATGAGCTGGAGACATTGTAGTGTAGAGTAGGTCATCAAATTAGTCAGGTAAACAAAATTTTTATTTGAGTCAGCAGTTTTACATGAAGATAGTCTTCGTTGCAGATTTAGCTGATTAAAAACAATGCTAGGCTCAGAAAGAAATGTCTTTGTTGTCACTTAGGTTATGGTATATTAATATAATATCCTTCTCATAATGATGAGAAGGAAAGTGTTTTTCAGTGATATTTTTAGACCTTGGACTATTTTCCCCTTAGAATGGAAAAACTGAAATGTCACAGCCAATTTCCTCCTCTTTAGGCCATTAAATACTTTAGGACAAAGAGTTTTTGCTTTAAAAAATGTAAGTCTGGCTGGCATAGTGTTAATGGCAAATTGTTTTCTTAAAATAGGAAACCAATGTACATTAAATTAAGGGTTCCCAGAAGAGACATCTTCTCTGTGAAAAATATACCTTTTTCAAAACTGAACCGGGATTCCTTTCATTCTCGCCAACATCTGCATTGTCAAATCCAGTATCGGCTCATAAAAACATATTTTTCAACTGACCCATTTCCCTTTCCACTGCTCAGATAATTTACTCTGTTTCCCCTGCTTGAGAGGGTTCAATAATTAGCTGGGTGCTTTGGAGTGTGCTGTCTCTTAATTACTGTGTCAAAACCAACTGCATGCCAAACAAGAAAAAGTAAGTGAATCTCATCTCAGAATTATAAACCAAATAAATACTGGCTCAAAATTGGGAATGGAGCACAGCATGCACTGTTAATATCCAGTTCACAAAATGTCACATCACTGCCTTCTTCTTGCCTTATATGCAGGAAAGACCAAGTATGAGGTTAATTCCCAGGACAATATTTTGAAGAAGCACATACATTCTGACTGTCCAAGGTTACTTCATGTGCAGGCTGATTTTCAGAGCTGAATACATGGCCCTATTATAATATAAATAGGGAAAGGTAAAAAAATAGATCTTGCTTTGAATTAACATTACCAAAATATTACCAGATACCTGAGATCAGTTGATGAGAGAAGTTTGTACCTGCCCACATGGCCTCAGGAATGACACTGCAAGTAGGTGAGATAGCATGTGAGAAACTGAGAATAAGAGACATTCGTTGTACCCACAACTATGTAGATGCATTGCAGCTGCCAGCTGACTGAAATTGAGGGTGGGGGGAAATCCCTTGAACAACAGAAGTGCTTAAAAAACCTGAAGGCAACAGAACTAGAAATGAAGCATTCACTGGCTGGGGAAGAGATTTGAAATATTGGTGTTATTGCTGAACAGTTTGAAGGTATGGGAATAAAACTGGCCAATGTGGAAATGTTTCATCTATCTCTAGAAGAACTACATAATACCCAGTAGCTATCCCTGGCCAAAAAAAAAGGACTAGCTATTGGGGGGAATTTGAAATAACCTAAAGCCAGATCCCTAAGTGATTTATCCATATAATGTTGTTAACTTACTGCACTTTCAGAAGTCCTACTGAAAAGCTTCATTGGTCTGCATGCAACTTTGAGAATAATTTATTTCAGTGGACCTCACATCTGAGCTTTAGTATTCCAAATATGTGTAAGATCTGACACATAATCTTTCCTTATTACAGTTACCCATTTGTAAAATAAAGATAGTAGCAACTCACAAAAAAGGTAAGATAACGAATACATTAAAGTATGATGATTAATATGATGGAAGTTACAGAAGGTATTACAATAGATCTGCTGAGCACTGGGTTTTGTTCATACTCTGAAGCCAGACTCAGGGATGCAGGGGTCCCCTGGCGTGTGACACTGCCTTGATATTACCAACAGAGCAGAGACAGAAGAGGAACGGTGTCATGCAAGGCAAAGGGGGAAAAACTGGGACAGCAAGGGAAAAGAAAGAAGAAAGAGAGGGAATGAAAGGGAAAAAGAGGCAGATTGTACAATGCTATAAAAATAAAAAAAATTAGTGCTGATTGACATTATGATAATAAATATTTGACTAACCAGTGATTTTTGTCAAATGCGGAAAAAAGGATAAAAAAACAAAGGAGGAATCACGTTTCAAAGAGAAGCCAAAATGAACAGAAAAAAAATCAAATTAAAAAGGACGTAGAAGATACAGAAGGCAACACTGCAAAACAGCAGAGAGGGGCTGACCATGCCCACATCTAACCACAGCAGCTTTGGCAGAGTCCTCCTTGAGGGCAATGACTCAGATGGGAACTACATCCTTTGCAACACTGTGGACATCAGGGATTCCACTGATGAAGTACCAGCAGCAACCACATGTGCTGAATCCCACTCTGCTGCCCAGGCTAGGAAGTAAAATAATTTGCTGTACTTCCCTCTACCCCCATGTATCAATCCTGGAAGTGCTTGCCTACGGCATGGCTGTGGCAGTGGTCAGAGGTGTCTGACGGTGCCCTGTTTGGTACCACCCTCAGCTGGTCAGCATGAGGTAAGCTGGGCTGGATGCTGGGTGTCATCTCCCGTGCAGCACTGAGCACCTCCATCATCTCCTCCAGCACTGCTCAGGCGGGAACTGGGAAACTTGAGTGGTCACTGCAGAGTCCCCAGGGACTTTTGAACAAAGGTCTGTCATAGAGTCAGGCTCAGTGAAGACTTCACCCCCTGGAAACCCCGGTTGTTCGGAAGCTTTCACTGGCTGCTACAATTCTGGGAGCACTAGGAATGACCTACAAGCTTTCTTCTAAGAAATAGTTATAAGGGCTGTGCTCAAAATACACATATCAGCTTTTTCCTAGCCGGTGGAAAATTATCACTGGCCTATGTGTGTTAATCCCTGAGAGGTACAGCTTCTGGTCTGCAGTGTAAGCCATGGTGTCCCATTTCCCCCTCTTCCCACGCCAGCCTGGGGTGCAGGAAGCCACTGCTGCCACTCCTATCGGCATCCCTTGTCCTGCCGCTCGCAGTGGGACCCTTTGTTTTTAACATAAACATGCCATTGTGCTGGATGCCAAGGCTCCTTCTGATAAAACAGGCTTCAGACGCCTGCAAGAAATGTGAGGCTACAGCATCAACATAGCAAACCAGTGACTTCATCTGTCCAAGGAGCTCTCTGGGTTCAGCTGTGACTCTTCAGTGACATTCACCCATTGCTGTCGGTTCATTCAAGGGAACAGAAATACACTATGTCACAAATTATTTTCACTCAATTATTTTTTATTAGCTAACTTTGAAACACTGCTGTGTTCAAAGTGAACCTGAGTTCACTTCAGTGCTGCTGACAAATGTTATTTTTAAAGTGACCTTCTGCATAGGTTGGACTTTTGTTTTTCAGGGATATCTAAATTCAGTGTTCATTTAATTGGATTTTGCCTGTGGCGATACAATGCTGCATCAATGGTGCCTGTACCAAAAGGCACATAAATGATGCTTTTTAAATAACATTGCTTTAGAACGATGCCACGCTATTTAGTGCAGAGACCATGGCCTACATTACACATGATATCTGCTCTGGTTAAGTACAGATTTAAATATTTTAACCTATGCTAGGAATACAATGGGATTGTTGAAGTCACTATACTTTTTAAAGTAAGATTTTCAAACTAACTGGTGTGATATCCCTCTGGCAGGAAGGCACTGAGCACATGCCAGTTCATCCTATCTTTCTGTGAGCACACACCATGAAAGCATATCCCATGAGCCTATCAATGGGATTAGTTGCAAGAGCCTTAATACCTTATCTTCTTTCTGCTATTTCTCAGGAATGTTTGTATCCACCAGGACATCTCTATAAATAGCTTCATTTCCAGTGATAACCCAGGAATTCTGAGGCTTACATTTTGCAGCTGTAAATAGTAAACATTGCTTGGTATGATAATAGTCCAGAATTCCCAAATGACCCTGGTGATGTTCAAAGCCAATACTGATATTCAACAAAGTTGGTGACATCTTCAGTGCTTCCAGGGCCCTTCTAGCTGCCACGCTCAGTCCAGGCCTCAGAACCTGCTGTCACGTGCTGCTCTTTCTTTTGAAATACTGGTTGTCAATCCACTTGTCCCAGTTTGAGACAAATTCGGAGGAACATCTGAATTTGAACGTCCTCTGATAGAAGGCAGGTTAAAGCTGCCCCTCCCCCACCAGGTTCGGGAAAGAAATATTCCTTGGAGAAATGTAAAAGAGGAAAAAACGATTTATTTAACAAACACATGGGGAAAGAATAATGCTGAATAATAAAACCTCTCTCTCTGGAGAGAGTCTGGTAAAATTCGAAGTCCTTCTGTAGGTGTGGCTGTTCTCTCTCCGGAGATGGGATGTGGCTCCTCCAGGCCGCGGCGTGGGCCTCCCGGTGCTGGTGATCCAGACTGGAGCAGAAGCAGTCCAAGGAAAGTGCTTGCCTCAGCTAGCAAGCCGGCTAGACAGCAAAGAATTCTAACTCTCTGTCTCTCTCCTGACAAAAAGCCGAAAAATTCAGGAAATAAAAAAAAGGAAGGGTGCTTCCTCTGCTGTTGCCACCGCAGAAGCAGGCAGAGGAGTAGAGTGACCTTGGAGCACACTGCTTTGAAAAGTTCGCTCTGGTTTTTTTTCCTTCTCTCGCACCCATTTTTAAAGGCACAGAAAGGCACAGAAAGGCACAGGATTTCATTTCTGGGCATAGAGCAGCGATAGGGGATACACATCATAAAGTCACCCCAAGACACCACTTGAAGAATGAATTGACACCACCCATACTCTATGTCAGGAGGAGTTTGGTCCACAAATTCCCCAAGCTTTGACATGAACATTTAAGCAGAAGTCGCATAAAGATCATTACTAATGGTCAGAAAAAGTTGCTTCTGAAAAAAAAAGCATTTCTTGCTTTTCAGAGGCCCAGAAGTGCTTCAGAAAATCTGTTCTGTAGGTGAAACTTCGTATTTTTGGCAGCAAATACAAAGTACTCGGGAGCAGACATAACCAAAACTAACCTGAGTTTGAAAAGACAGTTCAGGCTTTTAGCCTGAAAAGTGAGTCTTACAGAAACCTGATTATGGAAGTCAGAGGGAATTTAGGAAAGTACTCAGCATCTTGCAGGATTGCTCTTTAATTTTAGTCTTAAAAGGCTAAGCTCTGATGTGCAATGTAACTGCCTAAGGACATGCTGTAAAAACTTCTTAGTTTAAACTAAACAAAAAATTAGACACTTTGAAGAAAACTATCAGAACTCCATATCACCTGAATTCCCCATTATTCTACTTGCAAACCATGTTTACAGAAAATCTGACATGGAACTCCCAGTTCTTTTTAAGTGATCCTAATGGTAATGTCCACTACGGTACCTTAAGAGATCCAAGAGTTTTTCCTTGCTTAAACAACCACTGCAGTCTGGAGATCACACAAGCAAATGAGTAGCGAAGGACAAAACACTGGAGGCATAGTAGAAGAGCAACACTGGACAGAGGAACAATAAAAAAAAAAAGTCACGAGGGGTAAAGAAGAAGAAACTTGAGCGAGTCACTGAGGACAAAACTGTGAGAGAGGCAGGAAAATGCAAGCAAAGAAGAGAGAAGCAGAAAGGGAAAGCGAGAGGCAGGTGATTTAACAAAGGGAAGATTAGTGATTAAAATAGGATTGGCGTTTCAGAAAATAGTTTTTGTCTGTGCAGAACTCAACCTGAAATAATCTTCTACTCGTAAAATGAGAATGGACGCTTACTTTAGGGATTGAAATTCAGAAGACAAAAAGAGTAAGTTACACAGAGAGAGAAGGTAGCTGGTCTGTAATTTCATGGCTGACAGAGTGCCCAGCACTCAAATCCGGAGATCTTAGGGCAGGTACATGTGACAATGAAGAATGCAAGCAACTGCATATTTATATAACTTGTATAAAATATATTTTGTAGTATACAGGAGACTTGGCAGTTCCTGTCCTCATACTAGTATTCATCTGCTTAAGCCTTTCTCAGGAATTAACCTTTGGAATTACAGAGATTTGTAAACTGATGGCAAGCATCTTATCTTAGATGACCAGCACCATCATCCTGAAAAAGTATATCCATGTATTGCCAACTATAGCTTTCTCCAGATGAATTTCACTGCAGATGAATTATGCTGCAATAGGAAGATTTAACCCCAAAGCCAGTTTAATCCTTTGTTTACATAAAATCTTAGAAATCATGCTCAGTCACTGGAAAGCCAGCAGAGGAAGTCCACATTAACACAGCCTTTTACAAATGCTCTCTCTGATTAATTCAGTGCTGTTGAGTAAACAAAAAAAGCAAAAGGTCCCAATGAAAAAGAGCTCCTTGTCTTTTAAAGCAAGCACAGTGTAAAGCAGAGTGGATAGACCAGATAGGAGGAGCTTCTACTTTTACAAATCACAAACTTTTTTGTATCAGTCCACTTTGGCAGATTGGTATTGGTGACTGAAGTCTGGTTTAGGAACCACAAAAATGCTGTTACCCAGCTGCTGTGGTAAATGATTTAATCCCTGTGCAATGCTAGACACACAACTGTTGGGAGATGCATTCATGTCTGTAGCACTCCGAAAATTGTTTGCATTGCTCAGACAACACCTGGATGGCTGAACCAAGGATCAGTGATTTAATATCATTAAAAGTAAGCAAGTAGCTACAGACACCAGCTTGGTTTTAGGACAGGCTGCCTTTTTGCCAAATCATCGCTGGGAAAAAAATTATCAGCTGACATCATAAAATGAAACCAATTAACATTAGTTGGGAAACTGAGTCTTGTCCTATAATAGATAAATGTAAAGATTAAACATGCTTTAAAACTCTACTAGCCTTAGTTCAGCCTTCTTGGAGTAACCACCTGGCCATGGGATTATGAAAAAAGACCCCAGCAGGTTGTTTGTGATTTCTGTGCTAGTCATTTGAACCATCAAACTTAAAAGGAGCTGATCTTGACTGAGAAACTCTCTACTCCCATGAAAGGCATGAAAGAAAGTATTTTTCTTGCAACTTCTGCAAAATTGTTTAAAAAGAAAGATGCCTCTTAAAATAATTTGGTCAAGTGTTTTAGACCACAGATGCAATTGCAGGACTGATCCCTTGCAATGAGCATCCATGACACATTTCCTTAAGGGAAATCATCATAAAATAGTTTGGGTTGGAAGGGACCTTTAAAGCTTGTTTAGTCCAACACACCTGCAATGAGCAGGGACCCTTCAATTAGATCAGGTTGCTCAGAGACCCATCCAACCTGCCCTTGAAGGTTTCCAGGGATGGGCATCTGCCACCTCTCTGGGCAACCTGTTACTGTGTTTCACCAACCTCACAGTAAAAATTTTCTTCCTTATCTCTAATATAAATCGATCCTCCTACAGTTTAAAATCATTACCCCTTGTCCTATCACAACAGGCCCTGCTAAACCTACCTCCTAAATTCTCAGTGTTGCTGAAGTTAAAGTTTTCCCATTAAATATCTCAATTGAAATCTTAGGATAGTAGTTTGAGGATTTTTTTATAGATGCAGCCCACTAGGGTGAAAACAAGAAATAATATATCACTGCTACACAGTTCTGAAATTATTCCTTTGGCTTTCCTGCTGGAGGCCTGGGCTGGGGAATGAGTCGGTGTCAATTTCAGACAGAAGTCTGGATGCTCACATGTTGGACTCAAAGATCTTGGAGATCTTTTCCAACATTAATAATTGAATGATTCCATGTTAACATGCTCTATTATGTGAATTTTAGAAGCCCAGAAACATTTTGTAGCTTTTTTCCCCAGCACAGTGAATGAGAATTAAATTCAGTATTTTTCTTCAATCAGATATTAAAAGAAAACTTACCTTCAGACCCCATGGAAAGAGCAAAATACCACACAGGGTTAAATGTCTGGAAACTCTGGGGACACCCTATTCCTTTGATCCTTCTGCTGAAACTGGGTCACCCAGAAGCAAAAAAAAGAAAAAAAAAAGGCAAGATTTTGATCATATAGAAAAGCTTGACTGCATAGCTGGAGGCCACAGGACCTGTCTTCTTGCTCAAGATGTGGAGCAGGTCACTCACTTTTAAAGAAATGTGCTCTTGAGATGGAAAATGGTGATTAACACCCTCGTAGGCATTTTTTAATGGCTGCCATTGCATGTTGTGAGGGGCTGAACCATCAAAGCTTTGCAGGATACAATGTAGACTTCAGGTCACCCCAGAACTCAGGCCTTCCTTTCTGTAAATTCATACTGATGCCAAGCATTGGGTTTTCAGTGAATGTTTAGTTTTCCTCATGGCCAGTATTGCACCCAGCAAAGATGCGACAACAGCTGATCACCTTCAGTTAGCAATTTCTTGTCCATCATTTTTATTCTGCCTAACTGGAACTTCTTTCCAGGTATTAGGGTGTGGTTCATTTATAGTATTAATGCTTCCTATAGAATGGAAACTGTGGTATATTGAGGTCACTACTTTCAGCTCATTCGTGGATGTTTCATGGTTCAGACTCTGGAAAGCCCCACATTATTTCAAAGAAATTTTCTAAAAGTTTTTGTCATTTGTAATATAATCCTCCTGTCTCTACAGGAGTTATTGCCCACCAAGACCGCCCTATGCTAGCTGCTGCTATGGAGATAGCAAGGATATGGTTGGACCACTTTGCTCTGTCGGATATCTCCAGCAAAGTGTTTCAAAAATATCTCATTTTACCTATTGGGAGGAATCCTAACCACCTTTGCTATCAACTCTGTTTTAATGCCAGTAATCTTAAGTTCCATTAGTATTTAAAAATCGAGGCATTTCTTTTTCTCCTGAATTCAAATGCTCCTTCAGCCCAGGAGGAGGGCTCCTTCTCAGGCAGCTGGGGATGCTGTTTCTACCTCCTAATGTCCCACAGTTTGGAAAGCAAAACTTGGTGCATAGATTTCTTGTGGCCATGTCAAGTATTTGCAGGTTTTTAGGTTAGCTGTGATTTCCACGGCTTAACTCATGTATATGTCCACCGCATAATGCCACAACTTTGCGTTTATATTCACCTTTCAGAATGCACAAAGATAAGAAAAAAATTAAAAATAATCTTTGTCTGTCTGAGACTGTCCTAGAGTGGTTTTGTGCATTGCCATTAAGATTCTGAAGTTCCTTTGGGGCTGCCCCAATGGCACAGGCAAGGGGGCTGCAGAAGAGGGTACAAGGAACCTGACGAGAGATAGGCTCACGGGGCATCCGTGAGGCCTGCAGTGAGAAAACAAAGCTTTCCTGCAAACAGCTTCAAACCATACGTAAGGTTAGAAACTGGGATGCTCAGCCCAGGAAAAAACCAGATATGTCTGGGAGAAAGGCCTACGGAAAGGAAGCAGTGTGAAAGCCAGGGGCTCCGGTGGTCCGCAGCACCCTCAGCGTCAGCCGGCTGCTCTCTCGGGCCGAGTGCCGTGGTTCGCTAAGCGAGTTCGGCGCTCCAAGGCCGCAGAGCGCTCTGGCGGAGGTCCAGGGCCTCTTCCCCACCTCCTCCCGACAAAAAGGCACCGGGAGCTGCCGGGCCGGGCCGGGCAAGCCGCTCGTGGCACAGCCCCCGGAGGGCCGCGGGCACGGCGCTGCGGCCGGCAGAGGGCGCGCGGGGGCA
>VZRV01000480.1:1480381-1496622 GCA_013398115.1 Falcunculus frontatus | reverse complement strand
CGCCCCTCCCGCCGCACGGCGCGTGCCCGGCGCAGCGCGCGGCCGTGCCCGTGGCTCCGAGGGAGCAGCGGGCCGGGCAAAGGAGGGTCTGTGTCTGCGGCCGTGTCTGCCGGCTGCCGGCCCCACAGACCTGTACGGCCCCTATGGGATGGAAAAACCTCTTTCCTCCGGCCAGCTGGGAGTGCCGGAGGGAGGTTGGCCGGGCAGGCACGCGTGCAGGGGGTCCGAGCTGCCGCCTGCAGAGGGTCAGAGCTTCAGCCGCTCTGCTCAGGGGCCTGCCGCTCGCCGCTGCTCACAAACACATGGGGAGACCAGAGACCTTCCGGACAGAGGTTTTAAGGTGATTTATTGTCACCAGGAATGGAGAATCCTCAGCTTTTCTGGGCAACCTCTTCCAGTGCCTCACCAGCCTCACAGTAAAGAATTTTTTCTTAATACCTAACCTAAACCTACTCTCAGTTTGAAGCCATTACCCCTTGTCCTGTCACGACGTGATCTTGTAAAGTGATCTCCATCTTTCTTGTGGGCTCCCATCAGAAGAGGCTCGTGGAAGATCCCTTCTCTTCTACGGACTGAACAACCCCAATTCTTTCAGGCTTTTCTTGTAGGAGAGGTGCTCGATCCCTGTAATCAACTTGGTGGCCCTTCTCTGGACTTGCTCTAACAGGTCAATGGCCCTCCTATGCTGGGGACCCCAGAGGTGGATGCATTTCTCATAAGATGTGTGACCAAGGTGCTAGAAAACTGGTTTTACCCCCTACATCCCTTCAGCCCTTTTTCCTCAAAGTTCCAATAATTTAAATAATACCCTACTTTTTTCTTTTTTTTTCTGACATATCAATACATTTTTGTCTTATTCCACTCACTTTGAAGCTCTAGCACTTCTAGAAAATCAAGTTTAGAAATTCATCTGACTTCATTTATACTGGGCTGAGACTATGCAGGATTTGAACCATGGAGTACTGGCATGCTGCATGAGCTGGAGCCCTCCTAGGGTGCTTGCTCTGTTCCCACACTACTATTCAAAAGGCTGTTAGTGTCACTTGAAAAACCTGTGTCCCCATATTGTAAGGGATGGTATTGCTATGTGTGTATCAGAGGGCAGAATTACATATAACACTTCCAGAGTTCTGCTCTGTTACACTGAGAATGAAGCTTAGAGGCATGGGTCTAACACAGGAACAGCACTGTACCCTAATGCTGGTTTAGTTCTTGTGAAAGCTGCATCTGAGTATGGCAGCATCATAGACCACTTTGTCTACTGCAGCCTGAGCTGGGACAGCCACTTCCATGGTAATTTATTGATGTAGCTATGAAGGATATGCTTATTTTACAGCAACTATTTTTTAAATGACTAAGTTATACTACTGTGGCAAAATAATTGTGATGCTTGTGAAAGACTTTTTTCTTTTTAAGTTTTTATTGTAGAAACTCTTTGTCTTCTGAAGACCTTGTTTCCCTAATTCCAGAGAGGTTTTTCTCCTTTCTCTCTAATTTTCCTGATGCTTGACGTTGTTTGGTAATCTCCCTTCCACAGCACTCACATCTCCAACAGTTCGGGCAATTGGATGTTACAAAAACCATGTCCTGAGAAACACATTGTGTATCACATGCCAAACTCCTGCGAATGTTTCAGGTTGTTCACATTTTAATCTGACTGATGAAGTTAATCTGGATGAGGGCTTGGACAGGCAGTGATGAAATGTTTGGATTCAGTTTCAAGGCAAACCATCAAATGACATCTCTTATGCCAGTAAAAGGAAACCAACCTGAGGAGCCTTCTGGTAAAGACTTCCTTCCTTTGGAGAATTTATAGAAAGAAAACAAAATAAACCTAGCTTTTAATTTAAAAATAACTTGTGGTTCTCTCACAGACACAACTAAAAACAACCTTCACCAGGTAGGAAACACCTGATTTTTAATATCCTCTCTAATTTTAAATCTATCATTAAGGTATATGGCTAGCAGAGTATAAAATGCACTTTAAACTCTACGATAAACATTCAGAAGGGTTTATATAATTAGATATTACAGAACTAAGATAACATGACGGTGCAAAAATCTTAACAGCTATCAAAAAGAGCTAATAAGTTGCCCTTTGCTCTACCGTTTAAACACATGCTATTTGAGCCTGTGTCATTCCACACTGATTTAAGGAGGCTGGTAGAGGGGGCTAGCTGTACAGTACACTGTACTCAGACAGTTTGGGATGGGATTTTTCAAAACATTCGTGGGTAATTGATCCTCAATTGCGTTTGACTAGAAGCTTTCCTTTTTCTTGGACTGCAAGTCAGTATTGGACACCTAAATATGTGAGTTGCCTTCCACTCCAGCTTTCAGGATTTTATCTAAATGAACAAATCAAAATTCAATTGGGGTGGGAAAGAGAAACTCCTTAGCAGGTAACATTAATAGGTAATCCTTAAGACAGAAGGCAAAAACTAGATATACAAAACTTATTCTGCCCTCAAAATGAATGGTGCTACACCTACTTTAACTGCCATGACAGCTCTCATTTGGATCAGCACTACCCATAAATCGGCTTTCTAATAAAGATGTACAAACCCAGAAAAAAATTGCAATCCTGTGCAGCAAGAAGGAGTGTTTGCATTTACATAGGTATGTGTTGTGCCCTGACTAGTAGCATAAACATTTTTTCTGGCTGAAAATTTTCATGCTTGGTCTAGATTCCAAAAGAAGAGATGGAGATGGAAAGAAGCAGCTTAAAGTAGCATGAATTCTGGGAAAAGATTTTAGATCTATACATAGGCAGCTTTCAGTAAATATAATTATACACAAGATGACAAAACACATAATGTGAAAAACAGAATCAAAACAGCAAATAGAACCATGGAAGAGGTAAAATTTATATTCTTTGGTCATAATTTTCAAATATGAATTGGTTACCAAAATGCATATGCCCTGTGAGTGGGCAAGTAAAGTTCCTATTGAACAACTTTTAGGACTGTGAGTGATACTGGAAACATATTCAAAATATTTTATTTTCTCGCAACCAAGAAATAAACACCCATAATCAGTATTAGTAATTAAACTGGTTTATTTTTAAGTGGCATGTGTATGCCAATTAATGATAATAATTAATGTGCTGGGTTTTACCTCAGTGCTTCCATAAAGTATCTGTTTGGCTATTCAGCTTTCATAAAAACTTCTGAATGTTTCCTTGCAATACAGGCTATTTCCTTTGGAAAGATAGCTAGTTACCGTGCTGGCTCTTAACCTGCAGTACCAGGAGCAGCCAAACTGGAGGCTGTGGTTTGTGAATCATACCTCTATCTTTGCCTCCAGCATCGCTGGAATAAGAATATGGAAAATCTGTTTCCCTCCAAACTAGAGGCGCCTGTTGAATCTAATGTAGTGTGTTGCCTTGATTTTCATGTCAATTAAATATTCTTCCCTCTAGAAATGCATTCATGGTCTGTGCATGTTTTGTGGGGAGATTAGGAATACTTTTCAGCTTCTTCTCCTGGAAGGTATTTATGAAAATGTTTCTCAAAACCAGTTGGATTTGAACACGTGAGGCAGGAGGAATGTCATTATGCCTTCTCAGGCCTCTGCTTCTGGTCTCTCCAAGTTGGAATTTCTATTCTATTGTAAACAATGGAAGTATCTCCTTTCCTCCTCCTTTCCGCCTGCCCTCCATCCCAGCCAGGCAGGAAATCGGGTTTGCTCCTCCTCTAGGGATGCTGTATGGCTTTGTGTGGCTTACATATGGGATCCTTCTCCCATAACCAGCCAAGTCTTCTGTCGAGGTAAATCCTGTGCTTGCAGCACCCTCGTCATTGATCAGTGGGGCACACTTGGTGCCAGCAGCTGGTTGCAGGAAGTACTTTGGCCTGTGATCCTGTGTGGATAGGTAATATTTGAGTTAGCTGAGAACAAATAAAATCAACGGTTGGAAGTCACAGAAAGAAAACTTGTTTTTGCTAACCAGCTGGCATTTGCAGGGATTTGGCTGTGTGATTGCCAGCTGCTACAGCTTGTGACTGAGGTCACCTTCTCTTTGTATATAAACATTAGTCATTTACTAAAGAATGTAAAAAACAGGTGTTCATTGTTCGTTGGTCATCTGTTCTTTCAAAGGGATGCTGTAAGATGGCACCTGACATAGAACAATTCCTTGTATGCCTGTTGTTATTAACATAAACACACTTGTAGTGTTACTTAGGCAGTGCTATTGGTATGCATAGTACAGAAAAGATAAACAAAATGACAGATGCTTAAGCCAGATGAAATTACAATTTGAACTAATGACAGACAAAAATAAAGGAAGTGTAGCAGGAAAATGTGAAAGAACATATAAATCATTGCAAGCTATGCTCCCTAATTTGTTGTTGTTACTGTTGTTTTTAAAGAGGCAGTTCTGCATTTTATGGCCAGTATGGTAATTGAAGATTGAAACTGCAAACTATTATGTATATGGATTTTGAAATGCAGGAGTGCTTTTCCCACATGATGAGAGAAGATACTGAAAACTAAGAAATTTGCATGACAAAAACCACAGTGATTTGTGGAAAAGGGGAATTAAGCTGTCATCTGAAGTTGTGCCCTCTGGAACAATTTTAAATTTAACCTTCCTATCAGCTTTTAAACTTAACCTCCCTGTAAGATGTAAAATATAGCAGGACTTCTGATGCTATGGCCCTGTCTACACTAAAATCTACATGTTTAGGTTGACCTGACAGGAACAGATTTCATTAGATCATTTCAAACTTATAGGTAGAGAAGTCCAAAATTAAATTAAGAAAGCGTTTAAATAAAATACATCTAATAAAATTTATTAATAAAAGGTATCCATTCTTCTACATTAGGCTTTACGTTTCTCTAAAATTGCAGTGATTTTTACATTTAGCTGCTTTGACAGAGCAAAGACTTACTAGAGGAAAGTCAGGCCTCCCTGCTTTCAATTCACGGACGCATTGAGAATGAGATTCACCATCCGGTGCTGCCCCACATCTTGCAGGTCCTGCTCTCACCCCCTCAGTGGCGCTGCCCAGCTTTTGGTTCCCCACCTCAGCAGTGGGACACAAGGTAAAGGGAAGCGGGAGGGAATGTGTCAGCAGGGGGTGATGCCGTTCTGCATGGTGCGGGTAACAGGCTCTAGCCTGTGGGTGCTTTATTCAGCATGGCATCACTGGAGCTGGAGCTGATCCTGTTCCCTTTGGTTAGGATTTAACAGCTGTGACAAGGAGTGATTGGTTCAAGTCATATCTTCACATGATGTGAGACATGGACGTTTCACGTATGTTGACTGTACCCTAACAAAGGACTGTTGTGTCCTTTGGGATGATGTGATTTATGGCACCACTGAAAAACACAGTATAGCTCTAAACTGAAGACACTGGACTTTTATTTTCCCATGCAATAGGGTGATGCTAAAAATGAGAATGAAGAAACTGTGGTTGCTAATTATTCTAATTATGTTCTAGTATTTACGAATGGCAGGAGCCTGTTCCGCTGAAGAAGGAGCTTGAAAAGTCAAGAAAGACATGTATAAAGAAAGTGTGATACGGTATTAGCCAGTGTTACACAGTCAGCACACTGTCAGTGTAACTGCAGTCTGACTTTGTGCAAGTATTATCAAATTGTGTTTTAAAGATTAGTGGGGTAGCTTTGAAGATGTTACTGAAGCACTCCTCCACTTCAAGACAAGTTACACTGGGATGACACAGGTTCAGAATAAACAATGATCCCAATGCAAAGTAATCTCAATTTTCTTTCAGGTATGATTTCACAACTACATTTTTTTAAATGTAGGAGACAGACAACTACCAAAGAGTGGCAAATTTTAAAAAAGTTAAGTTCTTCCAAAAGACTGTGGGGGTGAGCAGACAAGCAGCACCCTAGCAGAGCTAAAACATTTTTCTGCAGTTGTGACAGCATCATTTTCTTTTTGTCACAAATTGTTGTAGTCTTCCAGCCAAAATAATTGGAATTTTTTCCATTGTGCATGAAGCATTTTTACACAATAATTCCATCTATTCTTAGCAAGATGTTCTTTAGTGTGAATTCTATCTATTGTTAGAAAGTGTTACTGAGAAAATATGATTCTAATCTTGTGACTTTTTGCCTTGATATCAAGAAAGTTACTGCCAAATATGCAGTCATATCTTTTGTTAATAAAAACAAGTTACAGGATCTATTAATAGAGTGGTAATAAATAATGATGTTGCTAGGAGGGAGGATTATATGTCATTTTACGTCTAGTAAAATGATACTCCCAAAGGGTCATAATATTAGGAAAATTAGCTGCTGTTAACCTAGTTCATCTACAGATTGTCTCGTAGAAAAAAAAATAATGCGTTGGAATAATCACTGTGGAAAGGAAAATGCCATTTATAAGCTTTCCCAGCCAAAAGAAAAAAATTCTATTAATTCAGCCCTAAAGCATACCACTGGCCTCTGCTTCAAGGGACATCTTTTATACAGTGCAGTTCTGTGACTTTGTCATAATGTTGGCAATCACAGCAAAGAAAGAAACCACAGTCAGAAAACTCACAACAGAAAAGAGAACAACACCTGAAGTAGTCATTGCTCATTTCTAGATTTTCCTTTATTCTCACAGCAGAACATAGGACATCCTAAACATGCTGACGAAAACTTCATCAGAGCTAGTGGTTATAGAAAAGTGCGTACTAATAATGTATGTCAGGTGGATGGCAACAGGAAGATCTGATGGACTACCATAGCTTTCATGCACATGATTATAATGTTCTGAATAGCACTGTAAATTAATGTTTTCTTTTTTGCTTTCTTTTTCTTTTTCTTTTCTTCCCCTCTGTGTGACCTCTCTATTGTCTTATCAGATCTGATAATGAAGTTAAAACAGCATAATCTATATCTTCAATTCAGGCATAGATTAAAATTATGTCTCGCCAGACTTAAGGCACATCACACATACTGTTACATTTTGAGCTTTTTATGATTTGTTTTCGTTTTTGTATTGATTTAATTCCATGAAACATTTAATGGCCTACACATTAGTTTTCTCCCAGTCGTGTCAGTTATTGGCAGAAGTGGTTTCTGAGACCTACAAGCCGAGGAATCATTTAGTAGGCACCTTTAGGACAGCCAGGCCTGGAAGCTGGGCATGGCAGCCTCCCTTCCATCATTCCATTGGATGTCTGCAGGATGCTGGCAACTGTTAAAACTAAAAAGAAGCAGTCCCTCAACTTTCCTCAATGGAAATTTCCCTCTGGCAATCTCAGTGTCAGCGTTTTTGAAGAAAACACATGCAGCCCTTAGACCTGCAAAGTCTCTTGTCAGTGGCATTGCTCAGTGCCATGCTGGTCATACAGGAAGGTCTCTTCAGCTGCACACTCAGTGTTATTTTAAACCTTTCAGCTTTGATTTTCATAGGACTTCGCATTTTTCCCTTCTGCGTCCCAAAACCTGGAAGTGTTTAGTGCATGAGGCAAGACACTGTGCAAAGAGAAAATCTGGTGATTAAATCAGCTGCCTCCTGTCCCAGAGAACTGAATTGCAGCCCTGTCTTTGCCACAAAATTCTTCATTCTTTGTGATGATGGACACATTTATAACAGATATATGACAACAGTAATTTATAACAAATAAAACCAAAAGGTAGTATCTTCATTATCTGCTTGGGCAATTCATGGCGTGTAACTCCATTGCAAAAGTCCAGAGCTTCCGAAGCAAGAGTAGAGTCAATAGAGAGGAAAATATATTGACTTTGCTAGAGGAGCACGGAAAAGAAGTTCTTTCTGTTTGGAGTCAGACCAAATCTGCAGAGTAATATTTGCATGATACAAGGAGTAATAGCATAGAGGGTGCTGACCTTGACATAAGGATTTTTCTGTGCTAATGAGGCATTGGATCAAGTAATGAATAAAAAAATAGATTTTTAACCTTGTGCCAGATTGCTGTGTTTAGTGACAGAAGCTCATTGCTGGACACTGGTCTTAATTCAATACTGTGAGCTCAGCACATGCTTTTCTTAGGCTGTAATATTGTTATGCCAAGTATAGCAAAATGGTTTTTACAATACTAAGCATGACAGAAACTTGCTGCTTTTAGTACAGTAAAGGTAAAATAAAGAAAAAGAGCCTTTATTTTACAAGGTTGCTTTCAAAGGGCTGAGAAATCTTAGATTTTGAAAGCTAATTACAGGTTTTTAAACACTGGGAAAAAACATCTAAGCAGCCTATATGATAATTTAAACTTTGCTCAGTATTATATGTGATCCAGTGAAGATATTAATGCACATATATTTAAAATATAATCTCTGGGGGTCACTTTAAATTTAAACATTAATGTAAATTTGACAAGAACTTGAGGATATCTGAAGTTTAAGAGCTCTCAGAGCACACTGAAGTCTGCCTAGGTAATTTGTCTAGGTAGTTTTGGTGAGGAGATACTCACTAGGGGATGATTTAGGACAAAAATTACAAAGGACAATCATCCAACTAGTTCTGTTTATTTTTATTTTGCTGGTTTTAACCCTTGGTCAAAGGCTGGACTTGATGATGGTCTTTTCCAACATTAATGATTCTGTGAAATTAAAAAGACTGGAAATTCTTTGCACATATATCCTACAATGATCTGTTACATCACTATAAAATATCAACTTGATTTCTGTGAAGGCTGTTGGCTTAAAAGAAAAATATACATCCAAATGAGTTGGCAGTGCTGTCCAGAATAAATTAAAATGAAAACAACAAAAAAACTAAACTCAAAAAAAAAAATCCCTGAAAAAATATCGATGGCTGCTATATAAGAGGAGCTTTCTGTTTATGAATGTAATACTCCTATAGTATTTATATATTAGTATTGTGATCGTATTTTTCTGATCTGGGCATACTGGGGAATTCTGTAAGGAATAGCCTTTGGAGGTTCTGATACTCAGCACTTCTGTGCATATCCACAGCACATGAAAAATGGACTGAAGGCCAAAATAAACCATGAAATTGCATTTTTGCCTTTATTTCAGATAGGACAGACTAGTGGGGACTATTATCTAATCCTGTTTTCTAATTTGTTGGTCAGCCATCATGGTGAATGAGGGGCAGTGATCCCGTCAGTTCAATTTGCAAGAAATTAAGATGAGATTTCTTCCTCCATAAGGCTGGGAATATCACAAAACCACATCACAGTGAGGATGGATGGGAGATATGATGCATCTCCATGAAGAGAACAGAAAATCATCACAGTTTCCTTTAGTACAACAGATAGGAGGCATTAAACTGGTAACAGCACAAAGGTTCAAAAGATAACAGTTCTCCAAGGGTATAGATAAAGCTCTCTACCATATATATTGTGGATGCTACAACAATCTGATGAATTTAATAAAGAAAATCCATTGGAAACTGTTGAATACAGGGGTAATGGCTCTGGGCAAGAACATCCTGAGCTGGAATTCGCTGAGGATTGGAAGACGGTTCTTGAAAAATGTCTGATTTGTCCTTAAACTCCTCTGGGCAGCTGGGAGTGGCCACCGTTAGAAACACAGTACTGGGCTGGATGGACTTTGATTTGACTTGCTAAAATCATCCTCATGTTTCAGAAGTATTATATATGTGTGTATATACATTTATGTTTCCAGTATCCAAATCACAACATATACTGCCAATGATACTCATCTTGCTGAACTGGAATGTGTACTTACTGAAACACATGGGAGCTGGCATGTTTCTTTTAGATGGGAAAAAAAAAGGGTGTTGCTGGGGGGTTGTTTTGTGTTGTTTTTTTCTCCTAAGAGTACGCAATGCCACAGACATCTTTCGATGAAAATGAAAAATGAACTGTAATAATGTGCCTATGTAAAACAAAATTGAACATATTCTGCACAGCAAACATCTTGTGTTGGAATAAATGTCTCTCTGGTGATGTCAATGTGAGAACAAGCACTCCAGTGTTGTTGAAGTAATTGGGAGTTGCTGAGCGAATGTGCTGGAGAATCCTGCATAAAGCCTATATATGGTAATTTATCTAGAATGTTCTCTATTTCTGTTTTGTAAAAGCTTTATGTGGGACAGTGACTACATTTACCATCTTTCAAACTGACACAAGACACACACCGGTCTTCAGGCCTTCCCCTGAGCACGCTGACCAAGGGCTGGGCAGCACCAGCAGCAGGGAAGGGGCCTCCTTGCCATGGGATAGCATAGCACCATGCTGGCTCCAAGGTCAGGAGACAAAAAAACATCTCCTGTTGGAGCTAGAATGCAGAGGGCTCTGGTCACTGGGTGTATAAAATGCTGGCATGAGAGGTTTCTTTGTTAAATCTAACAGGACAAATAACTCTCCCTTATTTTAAGTATAAAGTGAAAGGAAATTCTGGAAAATAACTTCTTTTTCCTCCAAATTTAATCTAACTATCATTTGAAAAAAAAATCAACCTAACTTCAACAAATTTTTGTAGAGAAGTTGCTTCTAGCAACTTATGATTATACAATTAACACAAAATTGTCATTGCAGTCACTGAAGTTAGTATACAGTACAATAAGCCCTTAAACTAATCTCAGTTAGTTGAAATATATTTTTCTATGCTGGAGTTCACAGTTGTCTCTGCTAACATCTCCACAGGTTCTCCCTAGCACCCACCATCTTATCCTCCAGCCTTTTGGGTCCTCTAGGGCAGCTCCACCCTCTCTTCCACCATCCCATTTTATTTTGGGCACATGAGAAATCTGAGCTCAGACTTAATCTGTTCCTTCACATTATTTTTTTAAATAAAAATTAATAGCAGTATGAATAATGAAGCAAAACAAATAATAATGTGCCAGTACACAATCATACTGCAAATGGTTTGATCCATTAAAGCGTTCCAGGTCCCCTGTGGCCAATTGCAAAGACCTGGATGGAGGAGGAAAAAAACAATTGCACTCTGCCAGGAGAAGCTGTTAAATTCCTGTGAGTGAATGTGGTCCTGACTTAATTACCACTTCCAAGAGACTATTTATAGTTGTCTGGGAAAGCACTTAAGTGAAATAGGCTTAAGTTTGCAAATAGAATAAGTGTGAGAGTATTCAGGGTTAAGACAGAGTTGAGAGAGAGGCACTGTGGGGTAACTACCCCCTACCCTCTCACCCTGTGATGGGGTGCTGGAGCAGGAGTTTTATATTGACTAAACTAGCCTGACAACTCATCAGATCTCTACTGAGAATTTTAAAAATCTGAAATTTAAAATATTGTGCAATTTATACACAGCACTACATGATGAGCTTCAGGCTTGAACGTTGGCTTGGACAGAATGTACCACAGGAAGGCACATGAAAAATTTCTTGTGTCTCTGTGAGGAAAAAAAATTACAATTTTACACAGCAATAAACATCTGAAATGTTTTAATAGATAAAATACAGAATCTAAGCATTTAAATAGTTGGCCGGAAGAGGTGTAGCATAACAAATGGGATTTGTCTTGGGGAACATGGTCAGTGGGATTTCCTGAGCAGAGCACTTACGATGTTTGAAGAAAATACTACTCACAGCTGATAAATAAGGCAAGTGAAATGTTATATTAGGAATGATAAAGAGAAATTCACATTGTCTTTATCCCAAGCCTTACAGAGACAAATGAGTAGGTGCCATGACAAAGAGGATTAGAAAGGGATATGCAAGCTGAACGTTAGCAGGCCTGCACACTTAGGGAATTGATCTATATTTAAATCTATTGCTACAGTTGTTTAATATCTAACTTCTGCACATTTCATAAATTTTCTGTTTGTAGCTAATACAGTCTTATTAAGCTGTGAAGTCTAGATGAGTATCATATCTTACTATTTCTACATTACTTGGTTTATTTAAAATTTGCTGTTCAATAATTCATCCTGTACATGGTGTATTAAATCAATGTCATAAAATAAGAATTTTCGCATGCCACAGAATTTCAAATGGGCATTCGAAAAGCATATTATATACGTATTATATACATATTTCAGTGGTTTATGGGCATAACGATAGGAGGAATAAATAGTTGTGTATACATTTCATTGCAGTGAGTATTTAAGCATTGAATTGCATTTATTCAAAGGCAAACCACAGCCTTAGTGCTCGAAGTAAAAAAACTGTAAGAGAGTATTTTCTTAACGTGCCCAGATGTGCTGTCCTCTTTGTCATCTACGCGCACTATGCACTATGGCAGTGCAACTCTTTGATATTTCCCCACCAGGAAGTGAAGCACCAAACAAAAACTTGTTATTATTTATTTCTTCAGCTGGATGTGGACTACTGACCCAAAGACTGTAACTACAGACCTTCCATACTCCACTTAAGTAGAATTACTATGAAGAAAAGAAGCCGGGGAAAAATATTAATGATTACAAAAGGCTCGTAGGATTACTTGTCCTTTTCTCAGATGACTTGTTGCTGCAGAATAAATGCTTCCGGATAACACACTCTTGTTTGTGAAGTCTTTCAGTAATACATGTTAGATTCAGACTTATCCTCTCTGATTTTTTTCCCACTGATTTTGAATTTTCAGTCTATTTTCCATGTGGAAATACCCTTCCTTACGAAAAGTGTCAGACCTGCTCGATGTATGGAGGGAAAGACTTGCTTCCTTCACGTGTACACAGACACAGCTCCTTACTGTGTAACCCATCCTGAAAGCCCTCAGGGATTTTACATTCCTGTTTTGCTTCCTGGCACCCTTCACACCTACAGCTGAGCCAGAAAACGATCATCCACAGGCCCTCTATTCCTGGAGCACTGCTCTTGACTGCTGACAGCAAGTGAGAGTTGAGGGTTTGCTACTTTTTGGTTCCTCTGAAGTGGATGACTGCTGATCACCCTTCCTGCTACACACCGTATCTGTCATCTATTACACTGTCCCTGAACCCTATGTAATCCCTGGGGATTGGTTCTTGTCCAGTTCCCCTACCATCTCAATCAGTACCCCTCAGGAAGGACAATGTCCCACCTCATTCCACATACTTAAACCCAAGTATCAAACCTCTGCTTTGCCCAGCAACCTTCTGAAAGAACTTCAGACACCCCACCAGCTCGAGGCTGCAAAAGCAGGGCAGCCACTATGGTTTCCACCATGCTGGAGGATGCTGAAATCTCTGTAAGGCAGCCCAAGGAGAGCCTCCACCTGAGATAGATTTCTCAGCAGCAAAGCCACTCAACCAGCTAACACATTGTCATAGACAGTGTGCAGATTTGTTTGCTCTGGAGAGATGTGCCTTACAACATATCTTTCTGTGTATTTGTGACCATGTATATGTGTGTACATATTTCTATGTCCTCTCTATCTCTAATTTATCTTGCATTTATATTTGTATTTTTGCATACACATATATGTGCGGGGAACAGAAATTATCCAAATGGACAGAGCTAATGAGAAATTATGTCCCCGTCTCTTATGATTTTATTCTATGGGATATGGGAAGAGCAGCAAGCCCCAGCTTGCAGGATGAGTGTGACAGACAATGATAAGGACGATGATGATGAAGGAGACTTCGCTCTGCTGTTTCAGATTACATCTATGATCACAGAGAAGTGACAATTTTTAGTTAGGTGTCAAGACAGTACAAAGGTCCCGCAGAGGTTGGAATATCTGGGAACTGGCAAATAAATTGCAAATAAGTGTTCACAATTAGAACATGGGGATGGAGTTATACATGAGATATCAGTTCTGACAAGCTGCCATTTTCCAGGAATTGTGAGAAGGAAGTGGAGTGCCAAAATGAGGTTGGGATTTTTATGCAGAATTAATGACTTTTGCTGTGGACAGCAAGAAAACAAGAACTTGTTATCTACATTTATTTACATTATGTTTATCTACATTATTTACATTTTCTGTGGAAAAGGTTGTGATATCAATCAAGACATGAGTATAAGAGCATGTATAACAAGGAAGATGTGTAGGTAGAACCTGTGATTATAAACACTGAAGATGGCAAGGAAGGCCATATGAAGAAAAGCTGCTTATGTAATTTTGAGTTAATGGGTACAGGTGTGCCTACGGAATGAGTGAATGTGTGAGCAGTGTTTGTGGGTGGAAAAAAGTGGAAGGAAAGGAAAACAGATGTGGAATGAAGGTGTGTGAAATACATGAGAACTGAGATGTACATTATGTATATATGGAGAAGATATAAGTGAGACAAGGGATTGATATAAATTTATGTAGCTATCACTTTCTATGAAATATGATTTATTGCCATTTGTGCAGATTGATTAAAATATGCACAGCAAGCATTTAATTTCCTATGGTGGACTTTTATCTATTTTAAGTCAAAATCTTCCATGCTATTATATGTTCCATACTATGCAGGTCATCTTTCTTTGGCAGAGTGTTTCTTTCAGCAACCCAAATCAAAGATATGCTATGTTGCACCAGGTTCTCTGTCCCTCTTTTTCCTTTTACCCTCTGGACATAGGACAGACATTAAAGAGGTAGGAAAATAAAAGGGAGGGAGCAGCCATGCAGGCCTGGGAGGGTTTCATTGGACAGCACAAAATGCATTGCAAATTAGTACTTTGGCATGAAAACTACAGTTTCCTTTTCAGGTTCTTCTCTTCTTGACTTTTAATGTTGCTCAAAAATAATCCTTGGCTCCTGAATGCTTGTTCATTTCCTCACAAGGAACGGGCAGAAGGATGAGGTAACATCCGAGGAAGGGTACTGTTCTGGCCTGGAAAATAATTGAGAGTTCCTGCCTAGCATCTTGGCATGGCTGTGCTGCAGACAGAGGGAGTTTCAGTTCTGGTGAGGCAAGTGCTAGCCCTATCATATCCTACTTGTTCCTGTAGGCAGCTCTGTGCACAGGTGGCTGGACTCTTGGAATCAGGTTTTTCAACACTTTTATTCATGAGTGTTTAAGAAGCTTTAGCTCCTAACTGAAGCTAATGATTTTTCTAGATACAGACAGCCTAAAGGTTAGACCTGAAGTCTAGGATAATTTTAAATCAAAGGTTTTTTTAGGACATGTTCTCATATTTAGCCTGAAAACTTTGCCCAGGTGGAATCTTGTTCAAGATTTAGGAAGATGCAACCTTCTGTCAGTTGCAGAAGCAGCTACAAGGTACCTGAAAATCTTGGACGTGTGCTTTACATAGTAGCACATGCACCTTCAACAGCTTTTATAAAGAATCCATGAGATCCAGGACACACTGGATATACAGATCATATTTTACACAGAACATGTGCATCATAATTCTGCCTGAGAAACCACAGCCCAGCCAAGTCCTTTTCTGGCTTTAACCTGGAGCAATTTGCCAGAGTTAAGACAAGAATTTAGTTGAAGGGCTATGACCTGAAGGAAATGTTCCACACTCAATCCTGCCAGTTTCCCTCTTGCTCACTGCTGTGTTGAGCTCCCTGACTCCTTTTTCGCTGCCTCCATGGTCAGTCCCACACTATTTCTGCAACTTCCATCTACAGGTTTTTCACTGAAGCTTGATCCTCTTTTGGGACTCCAGGGAATGATGAGGAAGAACCAGCCCATGTTGGAGGGCAGTGCTGCACGTATCCTCAGCAGGGCTCATTAGTCTTGGTGGATTATTATAGCAACCTGGCTGTACTGCTTCCAGGTATTATGAACTAGTCCAGTGTCTTGGAATGGTGCTGAGCTGTGCAGCTACTGTGCTAAGGTAATTGCTGCAAAGGCACTCAAAGCAATGAAGGGAAAGTCAAGCTGTGGCGCACAGTGGACAGCTGTTTGAAGTTTCTCTGAAACAAAAAAACGCAACGTCCTCAAAGGTTAATATAGACATGGGCCATTTAGAACGCCTACCTCTGCTAAACAAAACTTCTGAAAATCTGGGAGACATACTTAAAATAATAGAAGCTACAACCACCAAAAAATAGTTTGTACTGTGCCTTAACTCTGCCCACTATGAAATACTCTTCAAAAACATCTGTAGCACAGAAACAGCACCTTGCTCCTGGAGATACTGCTGAACTCTTGGGACCACATGAGACAGCCTGACAAGTGTTTGCTGACGCAAACTCTGTTGAGATGAGCTGATCCAAACATAAGCTGTTATGCTTTTGAAGATCAGATCTATCGCCTTGCATTTGCTAAATTTTACACCATTACCACATTTTTAATCTACTTCACCTTTGCCCTCAGAGCTTCCTACACTGCTTTGCATTCATCACTAAAGCCACCTATTACTCTATTGCACCTCATGGCTGGCAGTAACACCAGTAAGAAAACTACAGTCTACTGCTATTGAAATAACCCACAAAACATAAGTAGAAAGTCAGATCTATTCTATTATCTATGCTGCCTCTCTCATGCACTGTTCTTGGATAACC
>VZRV01000480.1:1267620-1479089 GCA_013398115.1 Falcunculus frontatus | reverse complement strand
GGGCGGCGGCGGCGGCAGCAGCAAGCGGCGGCGGGACAGGGCGGCGGGCCGGCGGCGGGCGGGCAGCGGGGCCGGGAGAGCTCGGAGCTGCCGCTGCCCGCCGGCTGGGAGGAAGCGAGGGACTTCGACGGGCGAGTCTTTTACATCGACCACAACACCCGGCAGACCTCGTGGATCGACCCCCGGGACAGGTACGAATTGAGATCCGGGGGGGGAAAGAGGGCCCGAGCCCGGTTCACCCGTGGCCGGGCCCGTCGGCGACATTTTCCTTCCTTCGTCCACGGCCGCCGGGAGGGTGTGGGCGGCGGGGCCGGCGATGCCGCTGCCGGCGGGGCACTCCGAAGCTCCGGGTCGGCGGCCCGGGGTGGCGGTTCTGTCACACGGGCCCTCTGCGGCCCATCGTGGGGGCAGAGCCCTTAGCCGTGCTGCTGATGCAGTTGTCGGCAGTGTTAAATGTTAACTCTGATCCAGAAAAAAAGAATTGAGGCTCCCCCCTCCGCCCCCCCGGTGGGTGCTCGGACTAAGCGTTGTCTCAGTGCGGGGGGAGATTGGGAGGCAGGAGCGGTGACACCGCCTGTGTTTATTCTCCTCGCGTCCCGGAGCAGCCCCGCTGTAACCGAGCGGCTTGGCCATCCTGATTTATTAGCCGGGCTGAACTAATTGGCAGCGGCAGGCTGGAGGCATGCTGGAGTAATTTGGTAGATTACCTCCTCATAAAAGATAACGCTGCGTGGAGGTAAGCAAACCGGGAAATTCCTGCACTTAATTTGACAAATACGCGGTCTGCTGCAAATTAGCAGCAAAAATCTGTAGCTGCGTGGTGTCCAAGTAGCGTCTGCACGGCCCGGCGGTGCGTGGGGAGACCGAGTTAGGCCTTTTCTTCTCACTTAAGATGGTTAAATACGGGCAGGTCTTTCGGCTTGTAGCAGAAATGCGTTAAAAGCAATGTTCAAGCGTCGTAGCTGGAATCTGGTGGAAGCGTGGGCTCTGTTGTGGGTGCTGCCCAGTAAAAGACGACCTCGCTTCAAAGCGGTCGCCTAAAAATTTCCACGCGGCGTTAGTGAACACAAGTGTCAGTATTTTAGGTGTCTGCGAAATAAGAAACATATGTCTCCGTGTATGCTTTTCTATATTAAACAATGTTTTTATAGTAAGTGAAAGTTGGACAAGGACAGTTTGAACCTCAGCCAGAGCTACCTTGCCAGAAGTATGCCTGGAATGTTAAGCAGGCCACAGAAACATTTAAGCACAGTCTGGGTTAAAGACTGTAGTAATTTGAGAGATTCCTGTCGTTTTGCACGACAATGCATAATTGTTTAAATGGCCTAAATATTTACCTACCGGGTCAAGATGTTTTGTCTCATTATTCGGACGTATTTATGTATATGCACATTTTTTTTTGCTGAGATGTTAAGTGTTTGTTAATATGCTTTAGATAGCACATTTTTCTACGTTAAAATTAATGTACACGTTGTTAGGTTACTTTTAATACCGTGTTGTAAAGGGGACCGATGTCTGTTGCTTCTCTACATCTCATCCTTTCCATTAAATTTCGGAGAGTATGCGGTTTTGTCTTCTGTAATATCTTCCATACAGACAATAACAGAAAAGATTTAGCCATTTGCTACGGTGTTAAAATTGAGTTACTGTTCAACTTATGTAGTATTGCTAAAATTATGGCTCCATGTTTGGAAGAAATAATTGAAATGCCACACGTTGCTTGAAATTTTGCCTAAATATTTCACTCCAAGGCTTAAACTTAGATCTGTTTTTCACATTGGGTAAGAACTGGCTGTAGAGCAGGGATTGAGACATTTACATTGGGGCAGATAGAAAAGAGATGATGTTTTCATGAGCATGTTATCAGTAGTTTGTACAGAATTCAAGTAGCAGGAGCTGGTTCTATGACTGCAGAGTTAATCTCTGGTTGAGAATAGACCACCGTTGTTATTTTAGTGAGATGTTTGGGTTTTGCATGGCAGAAAGTGACCAGTCTTTTTGGGTTTCATTGCAGCTATTCAGATTCCCATGGGCAGCAGCAAAATAGGAAAGGATCAGGGTAGTTGTTTTCTGAAAAGGTTTGGGAAAGAAAGGTAAGAGCAGCAGTGAAGTGGTACTGAAGCTGTATATTTCCAAAAAGCGGTTTAAGTGGAGGGTAGAATAACCTACTTGTGGCATATGTACCTCAGGATTATGAGTTAGGCATAGAGTGACAGAGTTTTGCCCCCCTTTTCTGTGTTTGGGTGGTTTTATTTCTGCCCAGGAGGAATTGGACAAAGCTGTGAGACCTCAGGCCATGCTGCACTTGATCAAGGGCTCTGAGAATCAGCACCTCCAAGCTTTCCTATGGGTAGTAGTCTCTAAGCATCCCCACTGGCTCCTCTTTCCGTTTAGCTGGCACTCAGTAGTTTTTTGTTTTGGTTTTTTTTTTTGTTTGTTTTGTTTTTGTTTTCAGGATTCCCCCTGAGATTTCTGAGCCTTTTGTATAGTTTGGTTAGTGAATTTGATTTGAAGTAATTATTCAATCAAAAATCTCACCACAAAACAAAACAAATTTCGCTCCCCTCCCCCAATGTTTTTCCCATTGAAGCCAAAAAAAGAAATGCTAATTGGAGAAGTGCTCTATAAAGGATTTTGGAGTTTGGGAAAGAGAAGATGATGAGGGTAAGGGAGGCAAGTCAGAATAATAAAGACTGAGAAGGGAAAAAGGACTCAGAAGTGAATACTTTATGATTTTCTGTGGTGAGAAAAAAGGTACAAGAGTGATAAAATGAGCAGATTTGAGAAGGATGTTATCTTTAGTATCAAATCAGTGGTTAGGTTCAGGAAGATGCTGTGATGCTCTGTGTGGATTGTGTTTAATGAATAGATTGCGGATGGTTGTCTGGCAGATGCTGTGGATCTCAGAAGGGGGCCATTCAGTGCATGTTTTCATCTCATGGTAGTAGTTGTCTTTTATCTTAATAGATTGTAAATTCTTCAAGGCAGGGAACTGCCTTTTTATCTTGTATTTGCACAGTACTTGCTACATCGAGATTCTGTTCAATAACGGGATTGTAAATGAATTTGTAAAAGATTGGCTATGTTTGTGGTTGATATTGATGATCCTTGTGGCACCAGAGATCTTCTTACTGTTGCTGCTTGCTACAGGACTGTTTTCAAGTGATTAGAGCTTAGACAAAAAATTCTTGGAGTCTGGCAAAAGCTTTCCAAGCTCATGAGTCTTGCCAGATTTGCTGTATGTGGAAACTTCACCTAAAATACAGTGTTGGTTTTTTGGAATAACTCTAGGGAAGAGGGAGTCTTTCAGCTTTTTAATGTGAGTTGTCTTGATGGTTTAAAGTTTTGAATCATGTTGTTTTGGATTGAGGATTTTAAACTTAAAAGGTGTAGGAGTGTTTTTGCATGGAGAAATCATCCGTTTGGACCAGTTGGGGAGGAATTAAAAAATCGGTATGGGCTTGGTAAAGATCTAGGTTTTATCAGCTGTGTGTAACTTCCTGCAACTTGGACTGCTGGTACTGGGGAGTTTTTCTGTCCTATGTCCTCATTAACATCTTAATTCTGAGGCTTAATAGCTGAATAATATGAGCACAGGAGAAAAACCCTGGCCTTGTAGAAGAGGTGGGTTGGAACAAGGAGTATGGGATCAAATGGGGTTGGCCCTGGAATTTGACAGAGAAGTGGGGGAAGTTTGGTAGGTTTTGAAAGCAAAGCAGTCAAGAGCTAGGGGTAGGGAGAAGGTGGATGGCACCTGAAGTCTGGGAAGAAAAAAGTAGGGGAACTGGACTGAAAACCAGTAGAGCAGGGAAAAACAGGTAAGGAGAAACTGGTCTGGTGAGGGTTCAGGGTGTGAGGCTGTCAGCTCTTTTCTTGGCTGTACAGGGAACCCCGAGGGAAAAGAAGGAACACTGGGTTTGGATGAGGAATCTTCAGGGTGAGAAAATACCACAAGGGGCAGCATGCAAAGTCTAGGTGAAGAAGGGAAGATGATTGGAAGGTGAAATATAAGAGCTATATGTGAGTATGGGGGTCAAGAAATGTAAGATGTGCTGGAGAAGGAGATTATTGAAAAGTCAAATTGTAGAGACTGGAAATAAGCAGGAAAGGCTAATGGGCTTAAAACAAGGAGTCAGCTTGGCAAAGTCACTAGGAGCAGGTATCTGTTGTTAGGAGTGCGGAGTAGAAATGTTTAAATGTGTACTGGGAAGGAAAGTGCAGAACTGCTGACTGCTTTTTGCTGAACTATTTCAGGACTCCTTATTCTCATCATTTATTTGATTTTAGCAAGTATCTGTATTACCCAGTTAGTTGACTTCTCCTGTTGGGTGAGACAAAGTCCCCTACTGCTGTTTCATCTGTTATGGCAAGTGACACAGCGAGGTGTTCAAACATGTACTGGTGTGATGCTGCAGAATGTGATTTCTCTTTCCCCAGACTGGCTTTATAAAGGAATAAGAAATTGTAAGTAAGAAGCCTAAATAAAAAACATATTCATGTCCGATATTCAAATCTAGAAAATTCTAGACTTAAAGTCACTTAACTACTGCTTGTTTTGTATGAAAAGAGCATTTTTACTGACAAATTATTTTCTCATTTATTTTTTTGCCTTATTTGATACATGTAGAGGAGCAACTCTGAGGGCAGATGGGAGAGCTGTGAAGTGATGAGAATTGCTTCTGAAGTTTTTTGCCCAAATTGGAAGATGGGCCTTTAGCAAGGCGAAGGATCTTTTGACACGCTACCACGTGATAAGGTTAGAAAGTCAGTGGCCTCTTTGTCAAGGCAAGAGAATATTTCCTAGAGTATTGGAATTTATCTGTCCAGTTGGCAGTATTCAGTAATCCAAAAACAATCATAAGAAGCATTAATTTTTTTTCAGAAATAGCATTTTTCTGGGTCTGCCTTAAACCCCTACACTGAGAGTTGAAATTAGTGACATTCATTATTAGAATTCAAATACTTCTATTCCAAAACATCAGAAAGATAAAGGTAACAGTATAGTTAGTATCACTGCCATTTTTGAACATTTTCTTCAAGTTTGCGTATGTTTTCAGACTTTTCTTGTCTACTTCCTGTTTGTTGTATTTTGATGTTCAATTCTGTCAACTCATAGTTTTGTTTTGAGCTAATGCCATTTGTGGAATGGGAAGAAAACAAAGTGATTGTTGGTCATTACTTCAGTCTTCCCTCTGAAAATATTTCAATGACTGCACAAATTTAAATCATATGCTGTATTTGACTATGATGCAGGTTGTTAATATAAAACATAAAATGAAACCTGTAAGGTACAGAAATGTATTTCTGGAAGTGATGCTTTGAAAATGTTTAAAGGCGAGCAGAACTGTTGAAATACTAATTTGGTTGTGATTTTATAAATTGGCTTTTTAGGCTGTTGTTACCAAGCTTGCAAGAAGCTTGCAGAGGAAAAAAAAGGAATTGTTGAATGAGTATGGATCTGAAAAATATGTTCTCCCATGAGAGGAAAAGAGTTGATTTTATTCAGTTGAAGAGGTATTTAAGAAGTGATTTGAGTACTCTTCATAAAAAGAGATGCTACCAGAGACTTCAGAACTCCTTTCTTTGGTAGATGTGTAATAGCATCTGATAGTCAGAAGCAGAAATACGGTATGTTTTTAATAGTAGTAGATATTAGATGTCAGAGTAGTTTTTCCACTCCTTTAACTCTCTAGATGAAATTACCTAAATTTTGCCTGATTTAAGTCAGCTATCATTTGAAGTCTCATTGTTTATGACCATCAATTTTTACTGCCTCCATTGCATGATATATCATTTGACCCATATATAAAATACATATAGCTAAGTAAATCTCATTAGGATTGGCAGAGCAGCCATTCTTTCATTAGGAAGTGGAGAGCTGCTCTATTTGGTTGTTTCCCTTGATGCACCCAGGAAGAAATCCTGTTTATCCCCATTACTTCAGGCATCTAGGTCACTGCAGTTGCACTGTTTGATTACCTCAGGTTGGCAATACAGCGGACTTGATAGAATTTATATAAAAAGCATTGCATATAAAACAGTACTTGAGATCCACATGTTCTGAATTTTCTGTGCAGATGTCAAGCCTGGATGCAGCCACAGTGTGGATGGGAAAGCTATGCAGCTGTGTGACTGCTCTCCTGGCATGTGACCGGGAATACATGCTGCAGCAAATGGTGTTGAGAAAGGGCTGCAGTGCCCTCAGCCTCTCTGGGCAATCTGCACAGATTTGTATTTTAGTTCTTGCTCAGAATATTTCAGTAATATTTTTAAGGGCATGCTGTAGCTGACGCTTGTTTTGAAAACTTCACATATATATGTGCCATGATAGATTTACTTCCCTGCCTTTCATGAGGGAGATACATTAATATTTTTTTCATCCGGTCCGGTCGATCTTCAGACAGATATTTAACTTCATATAATGCGTGAATTCTGTGAAAATGTTTATGATTAAAAATGAATGAAGACACAAGCATCCTATAGTTAATGTTACTTGGTATTAGGTATGATCTTCAAGCTGAGTCTTTTGTTTGATTGGTAGATTTTGATTAGGTGTTGACCTGTTACAATGTTAATCAGCTGATTCATGGTAAATACTTCTAAATTACTGCTTTTCCACCTCTCCCCCCTTGATCTCACCTCTCTGATTTAAATGTTTTAAAAAAGTAACTTCATTTCTTTTCAGATTTATGTGGCTGGGGGAAAAGCAGTGCCAGTATGAAGTAAGCATTCATGTTTTCTTGTAATTCAGCATTGTTATAAATGAGTGCTACATCTCCAGTCACTGAGTATTAAATGCGTTTTTAGTAGTTTTTCAGTGTCTTGAATCAAAAGTAGAGGTGGAAGGCATCCACTGATTATTCCTAAGATGAAGGGTTTTCCTTATGGTACAATAATAGTGATTTATGGTTTATTTAATTGGTTTTTACTAGTTAAAATACATATCCTTTGAAAATCTGGCTTAGGCAGCATAAAATTTCAAGACCTAATGCATATGTGCTAAAGCATCGAAACATCTATTGAGCCACAGAAACCTCATTAACAAAAGAGCCACCACTGTTAAGCTTCTTAACATTTTGTTAAAGGTGAACGGGTTTTTTTGTGTGTGTAGTTTTTACCTCTTAATGGAAGTATTTTCAGCAATTAGATATGTAATGTTGACACCTGCCTTATTGTATTTGTGTGCGTGCTAGAAAGGACTAAATTAGCAGTTGTGACTTGAGTGTGTTACAGCAGTGTGATGGCACGTGTTATGAGGGCCATTTCTTGAAGGGTTCTGTGACATGGTATTGACTCACATCTGCGTTGGGTCTTGCAAACTGAGAAACCCTGATCTGTTGGAACTTGTCTGTGCTTGAAACTGTCAGAGAAGGTACTTCGCTATTTTTATATATATAAATTAGTGTGTATCTGAGTTGGTATAGACATAGTGATTCTATTTATTGTAATTAAACAGCAGCAGGCATTGTGAAAAGAAAACTGGGTGTTGGCATTGGCGTATCTTCTAAAGGGTATGGGGAGGAAAATCTCTGCTTTTCAGGATCTGCACATGTGACAACGCAAGATTTGAAATGTCAGAAGGCTAGGGCTAGGATTTAAGTTCTATTATCTGGAGAAAAAAATCCTATTTAGGCTTGGATTCTAGTGATTAGTTTGAGAGATAACTTCGTGTTTTTAGCAAATATAAATATAGTGACAACACTGCGTAAACATAAGAACAAATGACTTGTAAGCAGTAAAATCCCTAGAAACTTATCTATAGTAGAGCCCTGTTAACAAGCTTCACGGACGTGCATGTTAAATGTAATGTTGGTTTATAATTTTGTGGTGTTTATTGGAAGGTAGAGCTTTGTAAAGTTGTATGTGAGGCCAAACAGAAGTATTTCGTTGATATATTGTTGAAAAAAGTAAAACTAATACTTTTCTGCCTACAGTTAAAAATAGAACTTCCTGAATATCTTATCTGCTGCAGATGTGACAGTTCACATTCACCAGGAAAGTCAGCCAGTATTGCAGCTTTTAAGTAATCTTCAACTTGTTTCTGGTTGAAAGAAGCAAGCTAAAGAAAACACACTCTAGGTATTTTTCCTACCTCGTTGCCTGCTGTGGCAGAGTGGGGAGCACGCTCAGCAAGGTTTGGCAATACAGTGCTCTTGAGCTAGTAATTCGCTGCTGCCAAAACCAGTAATGTCCTCCTTGCCAAACCACGTGGTCTCACCCCTCTCTTGCACTGGTACCCTTGCTTATCTGACCTTGCAGTAAGAAAAATGAGAAGAAACCCCAACCCTATGCAGTATTTCCTGTCTCCTTTTTTTTGGGGAAGGGTAGTGTTCAACTGGTTGAGTTCCCTAAGCTGACTTAACCTTTGGGGCAGATGGGTATTTAAGTGGTTTATGTCAATTAAGTTTGATTCAATAGGGAATTGGATTAGGCAAAAGTGATGAGTCAGTTTAAAATCTTCTTTGAGTAAATCCTCTTTGTGAATGGCAGCCTTGACTACTGATATTTAAAATACTCTCGTAGTAAAACAACACATCTCTAAACAAGCTTCAAGTTACATTTTAAAAGGAGGGAATCAGTTTTCAGACATAAGATGGATGTTTGAAGGCCAGGAGAAGAAAAATAGGTGTCAGAGTCAGTTTTCTAGTCAAGTAGCAGTACTGAAGTGGCTATTAGGAGGTGAGAGAGCTGCAAGTAGCAGAACTGATTTGGGGGCTGAGCTTGTGGTATCATCACCAGCTTGGAAACACTAAAGACTTGGTGAAGTCAAAGAGTGTTGCCATCGCTGACAGGGAACAGAGTTGGTAAGTGAGGGAGTCGGACCAGATGTGTGTTTGGGAGGTGTGTGTGAGGGAAGTGAGTGTAAGGTCAGGTGGATGTGGGAAGGATCTTGACAGTGGAGCACCTCCAAGGAAGATCTCAGTTGGGTGTAGAAGTGTAGGGTGTGACTGAGGAAGGGATGGAGCGTGAAAAGGCATGTCAAGGTAATAAAAAAAACCACAGAGCAGCTATTTGGGTGACTTAAAGGGTGGTTTTGTCACCAGTGTTTGGGGCGAGAACTCATCAAAAGGTTATTCCAGTGCATCTGGGGAGTTTTTAAAGGGAGGTGAATGTGTACAGGTGAAAATTGCCGGGTCATAGAGGAGGCGGTTGTAATATTTGGATTAGATGAACAAGATTTTTGTCTCTCTGCTTATGGAGAGGAGCAGGGACTCTGATGATGTGTTCTTTTTCCTTGATACCAATCTAGCCTATTTAATGAGAATAAATCCTTCAGTTCTTAACTAGTCATTAATAGCAAGGAATGGCAGTGTAGGCTTTGTTCTACCATGCCACAGGGTCTTGATCATTTCTTGATTCTGTCCCAGATAGGAAAATTAATTTGGACTTAAAACAATGAGAGCGTGCTAAAAGCTTGGCAAGACGTGATCTGTGACTTTTAATAGCTGATTGAATCCTTTGAGTCAGCCGTTTAATACTGCTGCTCTCCTGGCGAGGCTTGCTCTAGGTACATGTTGCATGATCAAATAAGCTGGAATGTTTCTCAGTTTGTTTCCCTACTTTTCTGTAGGTGTTGGCTGGAGTAAGAAAGGCTTTTGTGTCCAGTGATGAGCTTGGTGGTCTCCCTGTGGTTTGCAGGATGGAGGCAGTTCTGTGCTGTACTGTTCGCTCTTTGGCTGAAGGAGCTGATTGCCATGAAGGACTGAGTTAGTAAATATCAAAACCTAAAGCAACTACATTTTTTATTTTTGTTTTCAAAGACTTTTCTATTTCAGTATATTTAATTGGCAGTGGGACAAAAATAAAGTACAGTGATATCAACACCCTTGAACCAGCAACAGAGAATCAAAGGCTATCTTTCATAGCATTCTGAAAGAGTTATTTTCAAGATGAAATATCTGTGGAGAATCTTGTTGAAACTATTTTGACTTACATTGTACTTAGGCTGAAACTCTTTCGCACACGGGGATTAGGATTCTTTATGGCAAAATGCAAAGTTTGGTATCAAAGCTGAAAATGCATAATATTTCAAAATGGATTTATTTAATGTTGGATTGCAGTTAAAAACAACTAAAAATAAGACTTTTAAGAAGCTTTAATGCACAACATTTTCTTAGAAAGAGTGGCCTATCCGTGTTTGGGAAGGCAGCTGAAGTACCGCATAATTATCTAATTCTATAGCATAAACAAATTGTGACCCACTTCTCAAAGGTGGATAGAATCCAAAGTTACTTGACTTGAACAGCAATTCTATGAGTGCTTAAAAGAGAATTACAGAATAAAAAGTACACTACCTTTTTTTTTTTAATTTTTTGGGCAGTGTAGGGACAATTAGGAGATGGAGAAAGAAGTGCACGTGTTTTGAAATAACTGTGTAAACATAAGAACAAATGACTTGTAGGCAATAAAAAACCCTAAAAACTTACCTATAGTAGAGCCCTGTTAAAAAGCTTCACAGACTTGCATGTCTTTTGCTTCCCCAAGATTACATCTTTTGGATAAGACTAAGAATCACATTATGAAAGATACGATAAGGTACATAGGTAAAAATCCTTGAACCCTAAACTTCAGAATAAGTTAACCACAAAACCCAAGAAAAAATTGATTTAATGACCATCATGCCTGTTGGATCAAAGGTCCGTTTTAGTAGCATCTTCATAGCGTTTAACACTATAATTGATGATTAACACAGATTAACTGGATGATCATCTGTTAGAGATAGCATAACTGACCTCTACTTCATATAGTTAAAAAAAAATTGGAAATGGTTGTAGATGGAACTGCAATAGGTGATTTGCAAAATTTGGTTTAAAAACACGTATATTCATATTGTATGTTTGTATATGCTTGTTTTCAGCTGTATGCAGTGTACTGATTGGCAGCATTCAAAAAAAGTGTACGCTACTCTGTGTTGGTTTGAGTTGTCTTATTTTTGCTTTTCTGCCAGCTCACAGTTTATTCAAGGGAAAACGTAGTGGTGCCCTTGTGGTTATGGGTGTACTGAGATTTGTGATAAACAATCACCATGTGCTTAAAACTCTGCATGGGTGTTTGAATACTGCTTCTGTGCTTAATGTAGCTGCTCAGTTGGGACAATTAAGTTACAGAGTTATTTGTTTAGAAAAATGTTCACTAGTACCAGCTTGCAGAAAGAAGGTTAAAAATGCTCTACTTTGAAACAATGGAATTGTTTCTTGCTTTTCTTTGAGATTCCTCTCAGCAATCAAATACAATCCTTGCCTCAATAGACTTACACCTGTGAGCTTCCAGGTTCTTCATTTGATAATGCTTCGGGTGCTAAATTTTTCTATTAAAAGTATTTTGAAAATCCATTGTAGCCTATTTTTAAATTGTAATTTGATTTTGATGCTTCTGTTTTGTCTGTATGGCAGAAGACATAGTTTTAACTAAATCCCCGTATTTCACGAAGGTTTTAAAAAAATAATTTTCTCCAGAAGGAAAGCAAAAGTATTTTAATTAAAAATGGTCAGATATTTTTGGGTCAGGTGTATTTTGTATCTGGACTGCCTAGTCATCATTTTGTGTTGGCTGTAGGGGAACTTTGGGAGTAAATGTCATGTCATAAAGAGGAATATCTGTTGTGAAAACTTCCTTTTGATTTGACACAGTTCTCAACCCTTGGAAATGCAGCTTAGTGCATGCATGGTCCAGTATTTTAATGTCCTTGCTTATAGCCAGGACTGCAGAAAGAAGCAACCCTTCAGTTGTCTGCATTACTAAAAGGTAGCTACAACATGTATAGGACTTCAAGAAATAAGAGATTTCTTAAGCCTTTTGCCTTATTCAAGGAGAGTGTGTAGAGAGACGGAGAGATTCTAGAGCTTGTCCTTACCCTTTCTTTTGTACTGTTTGTATTTAATAATTCTGTGCATATTGAGTCTCGTGTACTGATTCAGCTAAACAACTTCTTGATTTCTCAGAACACTCTGTAATGCAGTGAATTTAAGAAGTGTGTTCTTTGATCTTAGTGAATGGCTAGTTTCAGCTAAGTTCCTTGGAACTGATCTGCAGTGTGAAGTATGATTACTGTTCTTGAAGTGTGTTACTTAATGTTTTCTATTCAGGAAGATGGTGATGTTGTTGAGGGGAAAAAATTAAGTGCTTCACCCTGCATACTTGTCTTAAGCAGAATTAAAGTGGTAGGTTGGTATTTTTTTGTGTTTTCTGTGTGGGTTGGTTGGGTTGTTTTGTTTTTTAATAGGATATAGCTACAATTTTTTCCCCAAGAAATTGTGAAATAAACACTTTAACTTTTGGTTGAAACAAAATCTTTCAATTTAGCCTATTTTTGGAGTAAAATGTCAAGAGGTTTATGATCAGGCTGACTCTTGGATTCTGACAGATTGATGGTGCAATGAAGATACTGTATTTCCAGTTCCAGGAATTATTTTCTTACTGTAAAATAAGCTACTTTGTAAATTCCTGGTTGTCTTCTTTAGTAGTTGTCTGTATGCACTTACATGAAGTTTTGCTTAAGTGTTACAAATTTCTTCCGTTGGACATGACAGAAGGCGTTTGGAGCAAAGAGCCTTTTTAGTCCATGAGTAAGTATCCAAACACAAATGTATGTGAATGGTCTGTACCATGTCATTTAATCATCTGAAATTTCAGGCAATTTATAATCTACAATATTTGTTTATGGCTATAATCTCAGTGCTTCTGTTAGTAAACATTATTCTGATTTTACATCTGAAAGGTTGGAGTTGAGAAATGTGTATGGGGAGTGATCTGTGGAAGATCTGCTGAGCCATGATTAGTTTTGTGGTGGTTTTTTTGTTGGTTTCAGTTTTTAAAGAAAAGTCATAGTAGTGTTTCCTGTCCTTGGCTATAAATGTCACTCAAAACCTCCTTACTCTTTGTACTGAATCTGTTCTTAGGGATTCAAGGCCTTTTAGGAAATTATCAGCTGCCTTAATTTTAACTTTTCAGAAATGGCTTCCGGAAATTTTGGCACAGATTTTGATATCCCAACTTTTTGTTTTCTTGGAGTGTGTCATGTGCTTGGAAAAAAGTTTTAAGTTTTCTCAGAAGTAAATATTAGAAAAACCTTGAACATTGCATAGAGCTTAGATGTAAGCCTGTTTTCATGCTAAGCCAGGTTATAGGGTGGTTTTTTATGACTTAATAAAAGACAAAATAGCAGGTGATCCATACGAATGAAGATACATGTATATTATTTTCAAACAAGTTTTCATAAAATTTGTCACAGTATTCAGGAAATAGGCTAAATAAAGCTCCAGTGATTGTGGAAAGTAGTTAATTTGTACAAACTTCTCCCACTGAAATACCAATACTCGTATGTAGAGTGATCTCTCTTGTAATATTGTGTTAGGGAAATTATTTCTGGGAATAATCTTGTAGATATGTCCATGCCTGTTCAGGGCTTCTGTTGGGTTACAGTGATGATGTAGCTGATCTTGTTCTCTGGACATCTGCCTGCTAGGAGTGAGACGTGTCCTCTGTTCCGTCTCATCTGCCAAACAGCCCTAAGGCAATAATGCGCTTTCATTACTATTGATGGGACTCAATTTGGATCCTTGAGTTAAAGACTCAGTCTCTTTTTCTGTTTTCTGACTTGTACAAATATTTTTGTTCATTACCTGTTTCTTTTGGAAATAGTATCTGAAAGGAAATATTGGTAATTTTTTTTTCTTCTAACATGTAATGGGTTCAGAATTTTTAAAAAGTTTTGTTGTTTTAAAATACAACTGCCTCATTTTATCATTAAAACATACTGTAATAAATTTCTGGAATATCTCCTTTGGGGTAGTTATGTTTGGTATGTGAACATCTGGAGTTTTTGAAGTTTTGCACATATGGCTGTTTGCCCACATGGTTCTTAAGATATTTGTTTTATTCTTTCTGAAGTGACTTGATAAAAAAGTCATGTTCATTTTTTACTTGAATCACAACTGTAAGTTTATTTTCCTTACATTTAGAATCTATGGAACATTTATAAAAGGCTTTTCTGTTCTCTTTAAAATACAAATTACCCTGTGTCCAAAACTCTGGTTCCATTCGGAACACCCCAAAACTACGGGTAGTGTCATGACTGTGGAAATTTTTTCCCCACCCTCCAGTCTCTGAATACGGTTCTTTAAAAATGCAAGTCTTTTGAGATCCTGTGTTCATTTTTTCTGTCTTTTGCCTTTTTATGTATGTGCTCAAAAGCTTATTTTTCGAAGTGGATGAAGATTTTAACACTAATACCTGTATACAGATATTTCTAGGTTTTCTGTAAAGAAAAAAACCAGACGTTATACAGACTAATAGGTTCTTAATATAATGTTAGTACTTGATGTTAAAAGTGAATTAGTCAAATTAGGAATACATTTTTTTTCTCCCCATTAGTGAAGATGGTCAGTTGTCCAGATTTTTACAAGAATGATTTCAAAATAGTTGTGAGAGCACTTTGGTTAAAGAATTTTTGAATGTTTTAAGATACTACATTTGGTAGAATTTAAAATATATGAGTTTTGTTGTGCTTCTGGGGGTTTAAGTGTTTGGGGTTTTGTTTCTTTTAGAAGATGGAAATCTGTGCTATGAATAGAGTTTTAATACAGGAGATTTTCCTTGAGCCCACGTTTTACTGATTTTATATACTCTGTGTATGCTACGCAGGCACACTTCTAAAAAGTTGGGGTTTTTTTTTCATGGCAAAAATAGCTTGCAGCTTATTGAAAAACAAGGCAGACCTGTGCCTCAAAATCCAAATGAAACTGCTGCTTGGATGAGGCTCTAAAGAGGGCATTTATATGTTGTGGAATGAATGGCATGCCTGCACTAACTCCCGCAGGGCGGATATTTCCAAGGTATCAGACAGAGCTGTATATACTGCACTTATCCCCCTTTGGATTCAAAGGTTCCTCCCTTGGCAAGGTCTGAAGGACCCCTGGCCCTTGTGGGGAGGATGAGGTGGGGAGTGGGGGCTGGCAGGGGAAAAGTAAAATGGGCAAGGTGACAGTATGTGTATGATGCTTTTTTTTATTTTCCACCCAGACTGCCCTTCTTGTGCTTTGTGAGCTTGTGTTGTTTTTCTAATCATTGTTCTTTGAACAGTGTAGTTAGGAATTTCCTGTTCACGTTTTACTACAATGGTTTGTTTAAAATGATAGACCGCAGTCTTTCCTGACCTAAAACTAGATTAGCCTTGAATGTCGAAAAGAAGTCGGACAAATAGAGAGGTTAGGCTGTATTTGCTTATGTCATGGAGAGGGGCCTTTTAACCATGGTCTCAGTTGTATCAAATACCACAAGTCATGTTTCTTAAATATTTATTAAGACAAATAAACATAGTTATTGTATGAACTGGCAGGTCTCCAAATTTCTGTCTCTTTGATTCTCATGGGTGGGTCGCTTTTAATCAGGAGAAGTATATTTAGTCAAGACTGATATCTACTGGATTACTGAATCCAGCCGTAGCTCAGTTTTCCCCTCTCCCCTACTTTGTTACATTTTTAAAATGGAGCAAAATAAGCCTCAGCAAAGTTGAAGTTTTAAAATACTAAGCAGCAAATTTTGGGAAATACATTGAGTGCCTATGATAAGGAAAGTTTAGTGTAGTCTTTGTATGTACTGCCACATGTTTGCTTTCAGATTTTGGGGGAAAAAATCTCCCAAGCCCAGGTGGTGTTACATGTACAATGAATTGTAGCATCCTAATTATACAGTTTATGTTTATTTAGAGCAGGTTCCTTGTATAACACTGCTAATCTGTGTAAATAGTGCACACGTATAATCATAGAACAGTACAGGTAATAAGGCTATTGATTTTTATCTGGAAAGAGATAAAATTTCAGTGTTGAAAGCAATATATAACTTTGACTTGGGCTTTTATTTTACAGAAAAAATGCTGTATCATAAATCATATTATGGTGTGGCACAAAAGTTTTACTCAGTTTTTGAGGAATGGCATATTGACCCAACAGAGCTGGGTACTGAAGTCATTAGTGACAAGTGTCAAACTCATTAATATACACTTCATAAAATGCTCTTGGGTATTTTTAATGTATGGTTGTCTGTGACCATGCACATGTGAAATTCTGGTAAACCTGCTAAATCACTCTTTCAGGATGGGAGATGTCAGATTTGTAAGGTTGTGAAGTCTCTAGCTGATATGACAAATAGGCATGTCATTACAAGGGTGTTGCCAGTTAAAATACTCAGCTGTTATGGTATTTCCAGCTTAGCATCTAACTTTGTTCCACCCAGCAAATAGTCACATAAATAGGACTAGCTATAGTGGATTTTTAAAGGAAATATTTAATGTATTTTTAAAGAAAATAACATTTGGAAGGAAAAATATTTGGGTAGCTTGTCTAGGGTAGGGCAGGGAGATGCCTTGCAGGGTATAGAGTTTGATGTGCTGAAGAAGCTCTCAGTAGATGTTACATGGAAAATGTTACCATTTATAGAAATCAGGTATTTCCGTGAGTACCGGAACTGGTGAAGCCTGGTTTCCTGTGGGTTTGAGTCTTATGGCTGATTGACTTTGGTGTCTGGGAAGGTGAAAGTTCTGCTGGATGCTTTTTGCCTTGCATTTGGGCCATTTGCATTCGCTTGCTCCTGAGCAGATTTTCTGATACCTGGTTAGGTATGAACATGTGTTTCTCACTTCCCAGTAGGCCTCCTACTTCCATAAACTTTCATAGGTGTTTGAATTATCTAGGGGGTTTCCCTAAAATTAGAAAACTCATTAATAGAAAAAAACCCAAATAGACTTAAGTCTATTAATTGTATTATTAATAAAAATCACATATCCATATTTTTATAGGAGATGGGACTATGAGCCCTTGATTTCTTTTTTTTAATGACCCTGTTGTCTGCTAATTTCTAGTAGCCAGTTTTGTTTGAAAAAGGAGCCAATTCCTAAAAGCCAAGCAGTGCTTTTACCTATTAAATGGTAGAAATACATTTTGAGATTAGCATGTCAGATTGTGGTACAGACTTGGACTTTAATCATTCTGTAGTGTGTGTGCAGTGGATGCACTATTCATGCACAAATGAAACAAAGCATTAGATTTAAGTTTCCAGTGTAGCTGTTAGGCTGAGTTGTCTGTGCTTTTAGGTTTGGTTTCCTATATGCATGAACAAAAAGTGTAATCTTGAGTAGAGAGCCAGAGTCCTGCTGAAGGTTTATCATTCCTGCTGTTAATTTACCTCCTGGAGCTGTTAGCAGTCATTTTTTTGTTCATAAGCATCAGAGATGGATTGTGTGAAATACTGTCAAGAGCGGTGGGTGCCATTGGTTTCAATGTCAGCAAAAATTGTTCGCTTTGGTTTTGACCTTCGCTAAGCACAGATTTTTTTACCTGAAAAAGCTCAGTAAATTAAGGTGTGAGTAAACAGGGCCCTCGATCTTCCATATGAATGCTTTTTGTGTAGCAATATGGGTGAGTAGTTTATTCCACTAGATGAAGTAAGTGAGGTGAATAAGGTGAGTAAGCAATTTCATTATGAGACGCTGTCGGTTGTGTCTAAATGCTATGTTGCAAATTTGGCTCATGATTTGAGCTGGTTGTGAGCCAGTGACTGTGGTTAATTCATCACTGAACCTGAGCTAACAAGCCCTGTGTAGGCTAGGTTGTATTAGATGGAGCTCTGTGCCACACTGAAGTAGCTGGAAGCTGTACTCACGGGAGCCAGGGCAAAGCTGCTTTGAGTCTGCTGGAAACATCCCGTGTAGACAAATGTAGAAGCATTTGCGTGGGGTAGATAATTTGTAATATTAATTTACAGTACTTTTACTGTAATTTTACTTCCTTTACAGAAATCAGTTAATGTTCTTTTTGTATAAGCTGTAGGCTCTAGTTATTTCTTCTGGGGTTGTATTTATAAATTATGCACGAAATCTGTATTATCATAGGATGTATCACCAGTGTTAAATGTATTGATGATGTTCTTACCTGTTGATTTGCAGTAGTACAGCATCTTGTATATAATAAAGTTATCTTAAGGAAAGATCTTTGAAATAAAGCCATGACTTTAGGAATATTTCTAATATGATCCAATCACTTGGAAGGCTAAGTTAAATCTTCCCATTCCTGCGCACTGAAAGGAGCTGGAGGAGCACATGCTGTGATGCAGCACAGTGACTCTGCCATGGTGCTCACAGAGAGCTGGCCATCCTTTTGTGGAACAGGCTGTCTGCGCCTCCGGAGGGCTTAGACTGCTCCCAGTATTGTGAAGAGGCATTTATGTGCTTACAGGAAAGAAAATGGAGACAGTACTAAGAAAGCATTTTTGTCATTGTTTGGATATTCTATATTGTGTACAGTCAAAATTTACACTTAAAAAGCTTGCAATTGGCCGCAATGTAAGGGGAACAACACAATCTGTGCCATAATATGTGTGTGCATGGGAAAGCACATGCCTGATTTAAAATGTGTGTTTGAGAATGCTTTTGTAGTTCTCTTGTTTTGGAAATTGAAGATCAAAGCAATGTAGGTTCAAAATAACGGAACAATGTGCTGGGCTTAATTGTACAAAATGCACGAGGATGAACTGTTTACTGAGGGCAAGGCAAGTTCATTTTCATGGTTACTTTTGAGAGAAGCAAGAAATTAATTTTATTTTTATGTTAGATCTCTGAAAACAATTTCTTTTTTTCTTCTCAACATTGATATTTGATGGATGCTAAAAGTTGCCAGAAGAACTTGTCCATTCTTACAATATATTTAATACCTATTAAATGAAACCATATGTTAGAACAAGCTGCTATTAAAAATGGCATTTGTGTGATTACTTTTTAATGCCAATTAGAGTCCATAAACCTTTTTTTTTCGCTTACTTTTATGCTGTTCTTGGATTGCATAAGTTGTTACATTATGAAATTGTTTTGGGTCAGTTGTCAGTGAATGGTGTGTTATCTTGTTAAGTATTCTGGATTTATATTATGGCAACAGCAATGTCATCCTGTCCTCTGCTTCTGTCAGAACTCATTTTCTACAGAGAAGAAAAGTGCCCCTTTTATGTGTTTGCTGGAATTTTGAGAAATACAGATTATTCAATCATTGGTGTCTGTGCTCAGCATCGCTGTAGTGCCACCTCAGAAAGCAGTGTGGTCCAGAGTGTCTTAGATAGCTGCTGTGTTGCCTTGCATGGGGCTCTCTTCAGAGAGTTTGGGCTTTGGTTTTTGGGGAGCAGGTGGGATCGGTATTCTTGCCCAAATCAGTGTTCCACTTGAGACTTGACTGGTGTCTTAAATTGGTGTTTTTATTACTTCTTCTTTGTTGAGAGGAGTTAGGGAAAATTAATTGTCTCCATAAAACTAATTTTTGCAGGAATTAGAAGCCTTAAGTCATTGTGAGTAAGATGCATTGCTCAATATATGGCCAGAGGGTAAGAGGGGGCCCAGACCAGTCATATTTGTAAAATTCAGGCTTCCACTAAAATGTAGCGCAGCAACAGGGTTTAACTGGCTGGGCAGTGAGGTTCCTTGCCTCAGAAGGCTGTTGTGAAAAACAAATAAAGATGACCGGATAGGCTGAAAAGCCATGCTGCTGAATGGTTGTTAGAAACACCTTGTTAATTGCATGGGGGAGGAATAGATTTAATGCAATATGATAATAGCTTATTTAACCGGTGATATCTTCATTGTATTCTAATTAGAATTTAAGGGCAAAATTGTCAGGGAAGTTAACTTGAGGATATTAAAAATTCAGGTCTTTAAACTATGGTGAAGAGTAGGGAAGAGACGGACCTTTGCTCTTCTGACAGCTTCTGTCTTTAGTAATTCCTTGTTGTGCTGTGGCAGTATGAAATCAGAAAACCAAATCCTGTGAATAAGAATCCTGAGGATTTCATGCTGGGAAGAGCAGAGAGTGGGCTATGTATGTGAGCATCTGGGTTCACTTACGGGGAAGTAAGATCTGCAGAAGGAAGCTGGGCGAAGGGTGATGGCAGAAGACAGGCTTTCCTGGCAGCAGCAGTCTAGGAAATGGTGAGAAAATATTATTCAAATGATTTGTTCAGTTGTGGCATAAGTACAGGATGGGGAGGAAAGAGGGAGTACTTCTGTTTCTTTTCCACAGCTGTCTTGGAGAGGCTTTCTTCTTGCTTAATAGATAATGGTAAAAGATTTTTAGAAAGTGACAGAACATGAAATTGCGTGGAGAAGGGAATGTAAGAGTCATTACCATGTTTTTCTGGGATTTTTCTGTCAGGCTTGTACACTGCCCTGCCTTCCCATGCGCCATAGTTTCCCTTTCAGTTCACTCAGGTTTCCCAATAGCATTTCAGAAGCTGGTGGTAAGTTTTGAAGTCTTGCTCTTTTAAACACACTCGAGTCACAAATTTTTAGCACACATCTGGAATAGCAGTCGTGGTTCAGTTTGCTTCATTCCCTCCTTTCACTGGATCTCCTGAAGCATTGCTCATCAGCCCAGCTAAGCAAGCAGGCTTACAACACTTCTGAAGACTGGATTTTTTTTCTATTTCAGGCTACTCAGACATTGAATCAGTAGATCTTTCAGTAACTGGAAATAGCTAGTATTGTTGGGAAAAGTTTGTTACCTATCTAAAATTTTGCTGATAATCTCCTAAGTCTAGGAGGCAATTCTGCCTGCCATTGTCACTTCAGAGACTGGGAGGGCCCCACTGATGGCTAGGTCTTGCATATAAATAGTTTTGAAGAAATTAGGTGCATTGGAGTTAAAGAAACTAAAACTTTATATACTTCCTTGCTAGTAACACAAAGGGCTGTGAAATGCAGGGAACAGTTACTCTGACAAGATTTTACATAATATCTGTGGGTAGATACTTTTCTGTATTTTAAGTAAAGGAAACATATGTCTCTTCTGCTAGAACTTAAAATTCTAATATGTCAGACATAAACCCCATTTCTCTTCTGAATGCATTTGTCCAGCCTGCTTGTTACTTAGTACCAGACAAGCCTCATGGAAATGGAGATGCTTTTCTTTTCCTAATTCAGTTTTTCCTGCAATTCATTTAATCTGCATTTCTGATGTCTTTGTGGCTTTTCTGTGGTTGCATGTGAGTGAGTGCTTTCTATATTAAAGATAGACTTGATCTTATATGAGAAAAAGAAGAGAAGTTGGGAAGAAATTTTAATTGCAGTTACTATGGAAAAATAGTTTTTCATGAGTATATAGCTGAGGATATGACTCAAAACACAGTAGCTTGTTTCCTTCGCACACTTTTCTTTAATGGTTGCTTGGTCAATCAATCATTTCATGTGCTTTAGTGGTTAATTTCCTGCATGAATATCTAGTTATTTCCTGCGCAGCTCTGGTATGTGGGTTTGTGTGGTATTTTTTTTTTTAACAATGTTAATGGATAAATGGATTAATTAGTTGATTCCCAAACATGTCATCCGTGTCAGTATCCTATGTTGTTAGGTCTTAACCTTTCATGAGCACTGAAAGAAGTATTCATATTGGGGATTATTCTTCTGGGGGGCTACAGTACTACTGTGTAGCAGTGGATATTCAGAGGTGCTTTTGAGGTTTTAGTTTATTTGCTGTATACTTGAGTTTCTCAGAAACTTTTAAAATAGGATGTATTCTTCCTCCAAACTTCAGAAGGCTGATGCGGATCCTGGTGCCTCAATGCTCTCTTCCTGAGATGCTTTTGAGATGCATCTGTGTGGTTTTCTCATGTTTATTAAAATTGCATAGCCAAACATAGACCAAGCATTGTAAAATGCCAGAATTCATGTCTGCATTGTCATTGTTGTGAAACTGTCTTTATGTGGCTGTTCTGATTTTGTCTGGGTGGGTTTTTTGGTTCTTCTTCCCCCCCGCCCCCCAACCTGAGTGAGCCTTAGTGTACCCATAGTATACTGCAAGTTAGGCTGGTAGTTTGTTACGAATAGTAGATCTTGCTCACCTCATGCCTCTTCTACATTGCCTCTTTGTTCATCTGATAGCAAAATAAACTCTATTCAGTACCCATGGGAACCTCCCCAAATTGCTACTTTCCCCTTTCTCCATTACTTTTTTTGAAGTTGTGGTGAGTTGAAGCATACCTACTCTTAGTTTACTGTATGGTCAGATGAGTGTTAGAAGTAGCTGTGCTATGGAGTGATGGGATTGTGCAGGTTATGGCCGCAGGGACCTCTCCAGTTTAATGGTACCAAGCTGTTAATTGAGCTTTCATACAAAACTGCAGGTGGGATTTATGGTATAGTTGGAGTGAAGAGCACAGGGGAGAACAGAGCCGTGTACAGAGTCTCAGAGCTGAGGGATGTCGAGGCTGCTTTCTTTCCGTATCCAGTCAGATAGGCTGTGGCCTGTTCACACTGCTGCTGGCCAGTCCCTTCTGCTTGAGCTCTGCTGTTAGTCCTTCTCGTTGTGCTTATCCTGCTTCTGTGCTTCCTTAGATCATTCACTGCTTTCTGATTGCCACTGCCTCTTCTTCCAGCACCTGGTTCCCATGTTCCTTATTCTTTTGTATCCCTGTGTGCCTGCTTCCTTCTTTTCCTCCGTGATGTTCAGGTGCTAACAGAGGTTGCATTGAGACTGGAAGGAGAAACTGACTTCCTAATCTCTTACCCTGGAAGAAGCAGGCTTGTACTGGAATTGTTTTTCTGGAGCTGCTCCTTGCAGCTGGAGCAATCCTCTCGGATGTCCTGGAACACTGGAGTTGAGTGGCTGTGTAGCCAGGAGAGGTCCTGAGAAGCTGGCATGTGTTCAGTGGAGATTAAATCTGCAAAAACCCGAGCTTCTGTACTTTCCAAAGTTATGATGAGCATGTGCAACAATATTCCCCTCTTCAACTCCCTTGTACCTTCACCAAACTGGAGTGTTTTTCCTTGGCGATAGTAGGATACCCACAAAATTCGGGTCCTGGGGTTAGCAGTGCTGAGATTATCTAGGAGACTGTTACAAGAATTGAAGCAGGGGGGTGGGGAGGGGCGGGATGGGACAGCATTTTTCCTGTGCTTCATTGTTTCAACTGGCAGAGCTGTTTTAATTGATCGACTTACAAGAGATGAGAAGGAGGCACACCCTCAGGAGGGAGAACTTCAGCCAAGGCAACTCTACTCTAGCAGAATAAAAAGCAATAAAAAAATTGCCTAATGAGGGAATGCCTAACGAAGCATACCAGACTTCCTAATGAATGGGTGGCACTGCATTATAGTAATGTGCAGATGATATAATGTCATACTGCAGCAGATTTTAGATATCTGCTACTTCTTGTTTGTTGATATGTGGTGCTTCCAGATAAAGAATTCAGATGCTTATTCTGTTATGTACATCTTTTCAGGATTTACAAACACTGCTCTTGTCACTATGGAAGATATGCTCTAGGTCACCCATGAGGTTGGGCTGGATGCAAGGATTACCAGCTGAAGTTTTGTGGCTTGTATTGTGCAGCAGTTGAATTGGATGATGACAGTGACTTTCTGACCTTAAAATACGGACCTGGGCAGCTGGGGTCACTCTGTGCTGGCATGGTGGTAGTTAGGGGCTTCCTGTGGCTGACTTCCTTGAAGGCTCAGAGCAGGGAGGGAGGGAGCTGAAGCTGTCTTTCTGCAGCTCTTAAGATTTCCTTCCTAGTACTGGAGCTGCTTTTGGATATGGGGAATTGAGCACTGTGCACTGAAAATATCTGCATTTACTAACTGCGAAGGAATGCATAAATATAGAAAAATATGCCAGTACAGCTTATTCCCAAAATATGTTACTATGTGGTGCAAGGGACCTTTGGGTGAGCAATATCTAAAAGGAAACTTTGGAAGAGATACCTACCACTTCTAGAGAGACTTGTCATTTACAAATGATAATAATAATGCAAACCACAGACGTCAGTTTCCTGAGTTGCTGTAAATGTGTGTTTTTAACACTCCTTTTCTAACACAAATGTAGGAAGCTGGCAAAGTAGCTATTTCAGTGCTCTAGAAAAGTTTTAAGTGAAATAATCTAAGGAAACGGAAGCCTCTATTTTTAACCTCTCCGTCATGGGAGGAGGGGAGGAAGAGGAGGCCATCTACTGTTGAAGTCTCTTCAATATCTTACTATAAACTTAATCTGATTTCCACTGCTGTTTTAATGAAGAGGTATTTGTTGATGTTCATTTATGTTCAAAGTAAGGTCACTGTAGGTTTGATGGCACGGTCAGTCTTCTAGAACTGAGCTTTATCTCCTGTTGACTGGTTTTTACTTTCTGATTTTCTGGTACGTGTGAAATTTTATAATGTAAAATAACTCCCAACACTGCTTGTGCTGTTTTATGGTTTGATACATTTTCTTATATCAAAAATTAATTTTACTGAGAGTTCTAAGTGTTTTTTATATTGGGTTTGAGCAGATTCTTCTAAGTTTTTTTTTCATACTGCATTATTATAATTCATTAGCAGTACATTATTTTGCTGGATTTCTCTAGTTTTTTTCACAAAGTATTTTTTATTCTTATATATATGTAAAAACATGATAGTGAAGTTCTGAGTAATTCCTCGTATTACTTACTTGGAAATACTTTATTAGTCTAACTGGAAGCTTAAATATAATACATTGTACAACTACTGGCAACCATAGAAGTAATAGCATCAAACTTTCTATGTTCAACCTCTTAAAAATTTCAGATGAACATAAATCTGTAAAACTGACTTTGGGATATATTACTAAATTACTAATATTGATTGGGGAATATTCTGCATTAATTTGCAAGGTCAGCATTAAGGAAGACTTTAGGAAGCATGGAGAATGATGATAATAGTGGGATAATTGCATATTGGGGAAACAGGGGCAGGGCTGAGTTTCCCTAAAAGATTGAAAATTATGTCTGACAAGGGTATTAACCTGGAGTGTGGAAGCACTTCTAACAGTTTAAGTGCACATTTTGGAGAATCTTCTCCACAGCACCTATATTAACATTATATATATGTAGATAACACGAATTTTTGTTTGTGACTGGTAGATTGAGAATGTTGAGAATCAAAAGTTTAGAAATTATATAAACTAACATGTGATACTATATCTGTAATTTTAAAGGCAGAGTGAGCTGTGGAGAAGGAAATGTAGCAAGGCTGCAAATCATTGGAGAACCATTGCTTTTTACCTTATGCAGTTATTTGGTTTAAAGAAATTACTTTACTTTGCAGGGAGCTTGTTCCTCCATTGGTATAAGAGCAGCAAAGATTTTAGGGAGATGAAATTTCTTCTGTTAGCTCTTCTGATGAGTTTGGAAAATAAGACACATTTTAAGCACAGTTTTCTTTAATGGGTTTATTTTTAGACAACTTTGAATACCTTATAGGTAATCATCAACTGTTTTTGTAATACCACTTAAAATATGGAGCTTTGAAATAGATGGGTAGATTGAGGATGCTAATGTATACAGTAGTCACTAATGACTTGTCCATCATCACTTCTAGGCAGCTGAAACATGCATCCATTTATGCTTGACTAAGGGTCTGTTACTCCTGGAAGAGTGGAAAAACCTTAAATAATGAGGTGACTGCTGTAGATCAGTGCTTGCAAGAAATGGACTCTGAAACCAAAAACATCAAAGATCCTGTCAACATACTTCCACTTCAGTTGCTTAATGCTAAGTCAAGCTTAGTAACTGTTCAGGCAAGTGATTGAAACGGTGCCCTTGGATGCAGTGTGCGTGTCACATTAGTTGCACTCTTTCACCCTCACATAAAGTGTTGCTTTATTAATGTAGTTCACAAAGTTAAGAAGAGGGGCAGTCTGGAAAGCCTTCCTTGCAGATCTGCAGTGCAGTTTGGGCAGGGGGCTGTTGGAGTGCAGCGTGATGTCCTCTCTGGTTGCAGGTTTCCCTCCATGCCCATGGGCACCCACTCCACTGAGTGGGCTTTGGAGCCAGAGTTGTGGCCTTTAGAAGGCAAAATTTCTCTGCTTTACAGGCAAAGTCAGTGCGTGACAGCTCAGTAGCATGTTAGAAGACATTACATAGAAATGGTACGAAAGAGTCCATAAAATTTCCAGGAATGTGATAATTGAACATGTTTGAGAAATGCCGTATGTGGTACTTTTAGGAAAAATACAGGATGAGTAGAACACATCTTCAAGTGTGTTGGAAGATGAGGAGGAGAAAAGCTGTTTTGAAAGATTAAATGAGAAACTCTTGTCTTGAATTTCTAATATTAGCTGGCGTTGTAGACTTTTCTGGGTGTGAGGCCTTTGTTTACTGTTTTATCTCACAATTTGTTTTGAATAGGATGTATGTGAAGTCATGGTATGCATATTCTTTTGGCACGTATCTACACATCACTTTGTTCCAAGACTTGAAAAGAATGGCCTCTTGAATATGTATTTTTCCAACCATTTTTTTATACTCAGTCCAGTTGCATTTATTTTTTCCTGCCGTTGTTTGTCAGTTTCTGCTTAATTTCTCTAGAAATGGTTTCTGGTAACTTTTAACATGTGTTTTCTTTTTTATATTAAATAATTAAATAATACTTATTGGTGAAAATAGTTTCATTAAATTTAATTGAATATACTCCAAGTATATTAAGTATTTGGAGTATTGGGGCTTAAAATATTTTAAAACGTCAGATTAACAAAATTTTCACTAATAGTAGTGCTGGGCTTGTTTGTGCGTATAGGCATGACAGATGTCTGTCTCTAGTGTCATTAAACTTCAGTTTACACGTAGGGGAACATTAGCTATAGCCTTTTCTAAAACATTGTTTTTCTCAGAGTACAGAAATAAAAAATCCCTTTAGCTGTTGTTTGTTGGAATGAGTTTCTAGAATGATGGACCTTCTTAGTATATGAGAGAGATTTTCACAGAATTGTGGAATATGCTGAGTTGGAAGGGACCCACAAGGATCATAGAGTCCAGCTCTCAGCCTTGCACAGAACCATCTCCAAGAGTCACACCATGTGCCCAAGAGCACTGTCCAAATGCTTCTTGAACTCTTGTCAGGCTTTGTGCTGTGACCACTTCCCTGGGGAGCTGTTCCCGTGTCCAGCCACCCTCTGAGTGAGGAACCTTTTCCTAATATCCAGCCTAAACCTCCCCTGATAAAACATCAGGCCATTCCCTTGGATCCTGTCATGGATCACCACAGAGAAGAGATCAGTGCCTCTCCTCTTCCCGTCACGATGAAGCTGTAAGTGCAGTGAGGCCTCCCCTCAGTGTTGTCTTCTCCAGGCTGAACAGACCAAATGCCCTCAGCTGCTTCTCATATGGCTTCTCCTCAAGGCCATTCGCCAGCCATGTTGACCTTCTTTAGATGCTCGCTAATGTCTTTCTTACATTGCAGTGCCCAAAACTGCCCCCAGCACTCGAGGTGAGGCCGCCCCAGTGGCAGAGCAGAGCAGGACAATCCCCTCCCTTGCCCAGCTGGTGATGCTGTGCCTGATGCACCCCCGGACAGGGTTGGCCCTCCTGGCTGCCAAGGCACTGCTGACTCACATTCAACTTTCCATTGACCGGGACCCCCAGGTCCCTTTCCACAGTGCCACTCTCCAGTCTCTCATTCCCCAGTCTGTATGTCCAGGCTTGCCCCATCCCAGGTGCAGAATCTGGCACTTTCCCTTTTTGAACTTTATACAGTTGGTGATTACCCATCTCTCCTGATTTGTCAGGGTCTCTCTGCAGGTCCTCCCTGTCTTTGAGGGAGTCAGCAGTTTTGAGGGAGTCCTGCCTGTTTTGTATTGTTTGTGGACTTGCTTGTATCCCTTCCAGTCCTGCATCCATTGGGATATAATTGCATTTATACATCAAGATTCTAACGTTAACCTCTGTGCATCTTCAACTACTTGCCTTCTAGTCAGCCCAAAAACTACCAGTTAATGTAAGATTCTCTGTTTTGCTCAGACGTGTCTAAAGTGGTTTAAAGTGTTCACAAAAGTGTTTCACAGTGCTTTCTTTATTGAAAAATGTCCAAGTTAAGCTTCAGTCATTTGACACTTGAATGGTATGTAGACAAATCAATAAATTGTGTGGACAAATCACTTGCATGTATATGTGTACATACATGTATATGCACACACACGTATATATTTAGTTATTTCCGATCTGGATAATTGGTAAAGAAGAATAATATTAAGGGAGGGGAACACCTTCAGTGGTGAAGAGAGAACCATTACAAACCTGCAGAAACTTGAATTACTATTGTGATGTTACCATTTGGCTGTTAGAAAGTTGTAGAAAAATCTCTCCTATAATGTTTGGGATAGTCACATAGAGTTCAAAATTTTAAAGAAAAGTTTACTCTAGCAAGGTCAGACTTAAAGGTAACAAGATAGTTAAGGCTGGTGTAATCTTTCTGGATATAGGCCATCTGAGGTTAGCAAGAGAATGTAGTAGATGGGCAGACACTTTTGAAGAACTTTACACTTTTGCTTCTCTACTGCTCTAGTGAGCAGTGACAGCCAGCACATTTTAATAGACTGGAAGTGAAAGAGGCAATGTAATAGTGAGGATGTTCTAATCTTTTTTGATAGAAGCTTCAAGTGATTATGCAAGAGTCCTCAGGAAATATTCAACTGCATCATAGTGTCTTGCAGCATAAGACTATTTTACTTCTTACTGAGATGTAAAGCTTCTTTTGGTGCCTCCTTTTGTTCTGATACGTGGAACTTCACAGACTTGAATTTGGAGTTTTATATCCCATTTTTGTTCCTCCTTGTCTGCTGGGGACTGTTTTCCTGTCTGCTACATTTTTTTCCTGCTTTGGACTTCTCCCATGATTCTTGTTCATGTGCAAAATGCTTATTACTAAGAACTTGCTGGTTAGATCTTGCCAGATGCACTTTTTCACCCTTGCTCGGGTGACTTCCATTAGGAAAGTGCAGGTGTTTCCTCCTCATCTGATAGTTGCATACAGAAGTTGTGACCAGCAATCAGAGGTGAGTAATTTTCTGTGTACAGGCATACACTTACACACAAGCCCATACACACTACTGTATGTAAGGGTGAAGCACTTAACTGCCTCTCCTACTGACTCTTCTGCAATGGTTTAATTAACTGATGGGCAGGATCGTGGTCAAATAAGCTAGCCGGAAATTTATATTCTTAAACCAGAGGAGTTTTTGCAGAACTAAGGTTACAACTGTCAAGCAGTTTGTTAGACAGAACTGAACATAGAAATGGGTTTTAGTATATTCTGAGGACATAGAAATCTGACAGCTGGATGACTTGCTTGTCTCCAGTAGAAGGTTGCAGAGTTGTAGTTTGCAGGATGGAAGAAATAAATGGATAGCTACGTGCCTGGCCTTTACTAAGTAGGACCTTGATTATCAATCAGATGTAGTTGGAAAATGCTGCTATGAACAGATGTTGGTTAAAAAGTTATAAATGTTGATTCAGAATTAGTGAAACTAGAGCACTGCATACTTGCTCACTCTAAAGCTGTGCTGTGTCTGGACACGTGTAGTGTCATGTTAGGCTTCTTACACAAGTGGAAGAATTCAGCTTGCTTCTCAAATTTTGAAATTCTCTGTTAAATTTTTTTTATTGTTTAGTTTAGGCTTTTGATTCTTATTCATTTGGTTTTAGGGTTTTTTTTTTTGGAGTCTCACACATCATAGAAGTCCTTGAGAAGATCTCGTAAATATTTAGAGATTTTTGAGTAGCACTGGGAAAAGAAAAATGGTAAATATTTTGCATGTTATTCTTTCTAGCAAAGAGCGTATTCAGTATGAAGGTGCAATTCGAAATCAGTTTTGGAATCAGTTTGAAGGTGCAATTTGAAATCAGAAACTCTAGTCTCTTAATTTCCCCTCTTTAACTGTCTTATCTGCCACATATCCCTGCTGTTTTCCTCTTATGGTTTATTGCCAGCTGCCATATATAATTTTGTCTATTTTCTGCTCTAGATGTCGAGTCATCTGCCACCCAGTCTGCTTTTCTTCAGCCAGTCCCTCCAGCAATTGTCTTTGCCCCACTGCTCATCTTAGGTTTTAACTGGTGGCTTTGTACAGTTGCTGGTCACTTGGGGCTGTCTGTACATACACAAACTAAATGAATTTTTAAGCATTCATGGGCAGTCCTACTTAATCCCTCTGCCCATTTTTTTACTGTGTATCCTCTGTGAAAAAACACAGTAGATTTTCTTTTAAGAAAACCAGTTTTCTTAAAAGCAGTGACTTTTCACCTGGCTATGATTTTTGAGAAAGGCATTTTTATCGTGTACGTGAATTGTGGGTATATTTTCAGCAAGAATTTCCCATAATATTTGTGTTCTGAATTTGGATATGGATCATAGCTGCTGTTAAGAAATGGATAGCTGCTGGAAGACTTGGCTGCTTGTGTGGAACTGTTTCAGCAGTTCTTGAGCAGCCAGACAAGTTATGTGAGAACTGCAACTGGACATAGCATTTTATATTTCAACATACTAAGCCAGTATTTTTCAGATGTTTTGGTTTTGGGGATCATGATAAAGGGTAAAAACAAAAGGTGTTTTACTTGTCTATTGTTGCTTGTTAGTAAATGTTTATTGTTTCTGGAACAGTGAAAGGTAAGAGGGTGTCCTTGGGTACATTTCTTAGAGGTGTTTATAGACAATGTAGACTGCTATCATTTCTTGTAAGTCAACAAATCATATAGGTTCTCTCTTAGCTGTGTAGCTTTACATATATTTTGCATCTGTGGTGGTTTAGTTTGTATTTCTTGCTTTCTGTGAGATACGAAGTTTGAAGAAATGCAAAGCAGGCTCAAACTTAAAGAATATGAAAAAGTTTATTACTAACAGAATTAAAGAGTAAAAAGAAATAATAAGAGATTAAAACAAAACCCCCTTTTCTTCTAGCACCCCACCTCCCCATCCAACTCGCACAAAGGATAACAAAGGATGATTCTTGGTCGTCATCTATAGTTCTTAAAAGTCTCTCTCTATTATTTGAGGAAATAGAGGTCTCTTTTGCGTCTCATGGTTCCCAAACTGCATCAGCCACAGCTCCACCCAGAAATCTGTTGCTGTAAAAAATCTCTCTCCCATGGAAAGAAATCACAGTCTCTTCCACACTGTCCCATGGGCCACACATGGGGTATTCTCGTTTAAGGATAGACAAAATTCCAGCCTGAAAACAACAGCTCTCTTCTTCACAGAAATTTTAAGTCTTTCACAACCTCTCACAGCTCCTGGGTAACCTGGCATGGTCACCTTTGTTTCCCCCACAGGCTGCACACAGAATTCTCATCCCCCCATGTCTTTAAATGGATTAAAGAGAAAACCAGTTTGTGATATTACAGTCTTTATCACAGTCTGCAAAAAGCAGTTTTAAGCTGTGCGCAGAAGGCGCAACTCCGTCCTCTGTTCCCCACTGCCATCTTCAGCTTCACTCACTTTCTCTTTCTGACCCTGAAGACGCCATGATCACGAATAGTCTTCATTGTTCGAGCTTTACAATGGAGAAAGCTTCGCTCCCTTTATGCTGCTGGTTACTTGATGTTATTTTACAGTTCAGTATAGGCTGAGTTGGTTGCAGAAAGTTCCATCAGCTCCCGCTGGGTCTGCGCAGCCACGTGGGGGCTGGGGGAGGTTCCTCAGCAGCCGCTCCGGGTGGTCTCGGCTCTGCAGCCATTATGGCTGTTCCTCAGCTGCCCGTGGATCTGAGGAGGTTCTCCCGCAGGCACCTGGAGTTTGTGCCCGGACACTAGGGGAGGGGAGGCCCGGGGTGGCTCCAAAGAACGGAGCCCGGTGCCCATATTCTCCCCCCTCCCTTCGGGAAGGCTCAAACCAAAAGGGTACTTTTTGTGTCTGCCCAGGGCTTAAATATGTAAATTTTGATAAGCACTACTGGTTGAAAGGTCTGTCCATCAACTCAGGTTCAACCCATGACAGGATCACAAAATCTAACTGTTCAGAGTTTAAATTTAAAAAATGGTCTGATAGCGATCACACATTTTCCTCACACTTTAAGGTGTTGATTTATTGCTGTACGAATGGCTGGCTAATGCCATCCTGTGCCTTCTGTTTTGCACATTGGTGTATGCTATGTTGGCTTGTGTTTCTATAAATTGAAGCAAATACACTGATTGGACAGTATTAGCACTGTCTTCAGTTTATTTGCAGTTGAAAAAAAAAGAAAATAATGAAATATAATAATAAAAACATAAATAGATGCAAAATAGTGTCATCTTGAAAAGACTGAATTTCAAGTGACCTTTAGAAGCGTTGGTGCTGTTATTTCCTTGCTGTAGGGTATCAGTTTTTTTCCAACGGAAATGTATCCCCGCAATGACTCTGAACACATACTACGTTCTTTAAATCTTGGTCATGAGCACAGAATTTCATTTGTGTAAGTTTGAGTCTGGCCATCTGTATTGTGGATTTATTTTAATGGAGAATTGAGTAGATGTTGAGTAAGTTATTCAGAGTCTGAAGTTAAATCACGTAGCAAAATGAAGATACATAATTTGGATTAAGAAAAAGGTTAAAAGTAACTTGTATCTTGAAAGATATGTATAGTTTGGTGAACTTTGTTGTACTTTTGACTAAGCAGTTAGTATATAATTTGCCAAACTTTATTTCAAAATCCAGTTCATTTTTATGACTTGGCTGCTTGCAGAGAGCTGAGTGGATGGAGGACAGATGAGGAGGAAAACCGTGGTGTACTCCAGAGTGCTGTAACAGGGGATCTGGGGTTCATGGTGGCATTTACTGTGAACAGCCTGTGCCTGACTGGCATGTGCTGCCCTGGGGTGAGGGCATGTTTCTGCCCTGTGGAGGAAGTTCCTTCCTTCAGCAGCTGGGCAGTGTGTGCCTGCCGTGTCCCTGCCCTGCTCGGGGGTAGTGGCTGTTGGCGAGGGCAGCCTGCTCAGAGTCATGGCACAGCTGGGTGCCTACAGACCCTCTCTATGTCTCACAGAGATGGTCTTGCTGTCCAGGCCAGAGCTATGATGGTGGGAGATGTTGAAGAAGTACCTCCAGGACTGCAGTGTGACTTTTAAAAACAATATAATAACAATCCTCCCATTCTCCCCCTCAGTGTAAGCAGCTCTTCTTACCAGTGTCTGTGAAACAATAGAAAAATCATCTTCCGTTCCTTCTCAGTTTCTTTGGTCTCTGTGCAGTTGGAGGGAATAAGAGCCATGTTACAAGACAAGAGGGTTAATTGAACTTTATAACAATGTCTCTAACTTAAATTCATGTTTGAAAGAAGGTAAGAAAAAAATATTGAAAGCTTTAGTGTGTGCATGATTTCTCATTTTGCATTTTCTCTTTCTTGCCTTGTGACACTTCAGTAATATACTTGGCATAATACTTTCCTTGGATAAACTATTGCTAGATTTATCAGATTGCTAAGCCTTTTCTAGTTATTCCATTACTCATTTTTAAATTGCATGGCGTTCTTTAGATCTCTAATGTGAATTTATACAGTATACTGGTAAATTAGTAATACAGTTTCTGTATCCGCATTTGTCAGGCAAAACCATCTATCCCATTAGATTACAATTCAGACTGAGATCAGGTTTAAGGAAATTTTTCTCCTAGTTGTCTATGGAGGTGTATCAAATTTTATTAGATATTTTTTGCTGCCATTGGACCTGACGAAAATCAGGAACAAAATTAAAAGCACTGTTGACAGCTTCTATTCTTGCATCCTTCTCTCTGTCTCCTACAGTGACTTTTGTTCAGAACTTGGTGGTTCTTTTTCGTAATTAGCCCTCATGGTTAGTGCTTTCCTCTTAATCCAGGCCCACTTTGAAAGGTGGGGTGACCCTTTGTGTAATTTAGGTGTCTAGGCATTGTTTAAAGGAGGGCACCTAGTTTGCAACAGTGTTTCTACTTTGTAACACCTTTTCGATTTCCTGTTCACGATCTTGGAAAAACAGGCTCTGTTTGTCTTAATTTAGTTCCTCCCAGGGGAAGTTTTACTCAATTAGACCTAGGGATTTCTAGCAGCCGGGGTCCTCTAATGTAGTATCAGGGCCATGGGAAGACTTAGGATCTTAGCTAATATTTTCCAAAGCCTTGTGTTTTTAGTGATCTGGTTCTGGTTTTGAAGGTCTATGACAATGAAGTTGCCCTACTCTATCCGTCAAACTGTGCTTTGGAGATGTGAAGTGTGTCTTTTCTTTGCACCCAGAAGCATTTCTTTTATTATTTAAAGGTTGAGGCATTCTGTGGGGTTTTTTTCTTGGGGGGGGGAGGGGTGTTTGAAATTAGATGCTGTTAACAATGTATCTAAAGCTGAAAGCACTTTTGAAGTAATTTATCTAAAATAATATGTAGCCTTTATCTTTTAATGTCTTGTCTTGTCTTCCCATCCAGTCCCTGCTATGAACTGATGCATTCAAGAAATACTTGTTTTGCTGTTGCATATTCAGAAAGCTGTAATACAAAGAATCCTTCTTTGTATCGTAGTGGATAAAGATACGAAATAAGTATGCAAGGAGGAGAAAGAACTTAGTTTAGTCACTTGTTTGGTTTTATTTTACAGTTTAATTTCCGTATTCTAACTGTTTAGCTTGGTAATGAATGCAGAGAAAATGTGAATAAAACTTGGGTTTTCAGATGTCTGTTGGACTGTGTGCAAATACCAGACTTTTATTTCCTCTTAATGAAAATATATAATTTGGGCAGAGTTAGAAGTGACAGATCTGAGGTGTGTGACATTGCTCAAAGGTTTTTCTCTCGGCTTGATATGCTGGATTTGGATTATGGAAGCTTTCTTACGTGATTCTGTATTTGCTTCTGAAGGATTTCAGAGTCACAAAAGATTGGGTGCCTAAGGACTGAAGAGCATCATTACTTTTGGAAAGGATGAAGTCAGTTAATCTGAAGTTAAGGTTGGTTTTTTGATCTGTGCAGAATTGGCCCCCATGGAGAACTGTTTCTTGTACCTGGCCTGCAGGTCCAGTGGCTACAAAGTGTTAATGCTGTAAACTGGTCCCAGAGGGTTTTCATCTTCAGCTGAAAGTTCAGCACCTTCTTGTAAGTGTCTGCCAGTTGATTTGGGGGACACAGGAGGTGATCATGCGTGAATGTGTTAATGTTTACTACCACGATCACAGATAAATGCCTTAGTTTTTCTTTACTGTGAATAGCACAGTTTGGGACAGCCCTGGTTTTTTTTTTTTAATCCAAGATGGCAGCATTTTTGTTGTGTCTTTGTCTTGATAATGCTTTGAAAAGTTTTTTTTCTTTATTTCAATACTTTGAAATGTTTTAACCGATGTACTTGTACCTTGTACAATTCTTTATAAACAAGTAGAAAAGATCTGTTCTATTTTACAGAACTTAAGCTAATTAGAAACAAACCCGGAGGGTAAAGCAGTATTTCCAGAAGATACTTAATTTCAGCAGTGAGCTGCTGTAATTTGTGGCTGACCTCCAGTGTAGATATCTGCATCTGTTCTGTTTTATCTTTGTTATTCTGAAAAACCCTAGTTTTCCTAACTGGCAAGAAATGAATCTTGTCCTCAGAGTTGTGCTGGTTAAACGAGAAAGGTATTTTTTCAGTTCACTTAGTCAAAACAGTGCAAAACACAGGCAGAAACTTCTAATTCTGTTTTGTGTCTTTGGCTGAAGGTCCAACTACATAGGTATAAATGTGACTGAATTGAGAGTCAGTGTGACATTATGCTTTGTCTGAAGGGAATCCAATTTGGAGCAACTTTGATTATAGTTTAAAATGAGCAACATCAATGGTCTGAATATCTGGAAGACAGCTTTTTATGTGTTGGGGTTTTTTTGCTACAAGTTTTCCTTCAAAACCATTAATTAAACTGTTCACACATGCCTTTGTAACACTGTAATGAAAACTGGTTAGACCAGATGCATTGGTCTTCTTGTCTCCCTTTTCCAAAAACTGAACATTGTCGTTGTCCTGCTGGTCTGAGTCATGGCAGGATCACAGAGAGCATTGAATTAAAGTTTTTGTAGTGTGAAAGGTTAGAGTATCATGTGCAGGTTTTATTTATGAATAAAGGGTGAGGGTATGTTTGTATAACAGGCAAGCCAGTCTCATAACTCATTCCAAAGAAAATCTTGTCTATAGTGCGGTAATTTAGGAGCTGATGTCTAGACTACTTTGAGAAATTGTAAACATGATGTCTTTAGAACAAGACCATGGGAGTTTAAGAAAAAATGCCGCACGTTGTGTGTTTAATACTTGACTGAATTCCAGGGAGTCAGGAGTATTTTGGCAATATCTGGTCTGCCTGACTGCTAGATGAATTACTGAGAGTGCATATGTCAGTTCTTAGTAGCATTTTCTTTCTTAAATGCAGCATCTTTGGATTTGCATGATTACATGATGTAAACTACATATTTGTCAGTAATGGAAAATCTTTAAATAGTGGCGCACAAGTTTATGTACATCTTCATCTTGTTAAACTGTTTGTGTTGGAGAATCTACCGAATAGGATCAAGCTATTGTTTCACCTGAATAGCTTTCTACTGTTGTGCAGAGCTGTTGAAACATTACATTGAAACTAGTAAGGATTTTTTTTTTTTAATTCTACTACAGTTAATTTTGAACACTATTCTCAAGAACACTAAAATAGTATCAGGAGGCAGGTAAATGCAGTTTTTCTGTTTGCTGTGTGCAAAGTTTTTTGCTATTTGTTGGTGGTTGAATGGTGTGCTTACTGCATCATTGGACTAGCTAGAATGTAGCTGTAGTAGTATTTCTATGATTTGAAGTCTTTACCACTGGATTGTTCTGGTTGGTTTTATTTTGGGGTGGGAAAGGACTTCCGAGTTCAAAGACAGACATGCTTTAGTTCAGGCAAAGTTTATACAGATGTTATCAGATGAAGTGCAATTATGAGTCCTAATGATATCTCCTTTCCTTAGTGTATTTGTAAGCACAGTCCAAATCTGGTGTCAGAAAACCTTAATTGGGTATTAAAACATTCAAACGGAATTACAACAAATGGTATTAGGCTATAGATTATGCTCAACTTAAGTCAGTCCCTGAATTAATGCATGTATGTAATGTTTGCAAAGTTGTCATTGTTCTAGGTATTAGAAATGCTGCAAAAAATACGTGAGGAAGGTGTTGTATCTATATCCCATATATAATTGAAATTACTTTATTAGTAGCTTTTAGTAAATTACTTTTGTGGCAGCTTTTAGAGGAAAACGTTATCCGAGGGCTTAAGTGGAGATTAAAATGAATATTTGGGTAATAGACATGATTAGACTGAGCATAAGGGCTTTTATATTTATATAATTTATTCTTCCTAGTTTTTGATATACCTTGCTGTTCTAGAGCAGTGTTGATTTAGAGTCTTTCTGTACAATATGGAACCCAGCACTTTCAGTGTTCCTGTCAACACTGACATGGCTGTTTTGGTTTTCTATTACCCATTGATCTATCTTTGCCTTGCAAGGGCTGTGATATGTTAAGCTGCTAGATAGTAATGCTTTTACGTATTAATTACTGTTTCTGCTCTAATTGCTTCAGAATTTTTCAGACATTTGTCTCTCTTCTTTTTGAGGGGGAGGAAATAATTTGGATATGTCTGGACCAAGAGAGTATCATTAATAGTTGGAAATGTATAATTGAAAAGAGGAAGTCTGTTAGATAGTGCTGTCTTGAATTTTGTGTTATTTTTTTAAAGATTAGCAATTGTGATACATTGTCACCCAAAAGAAGTTAAAACCTATAAAGCTTCTAGTAGTTTCAGCAGTGGTGAACTCCAGCTTCACATTTGTGTTCTTTGCAGTATGGGAGAAGTACTGGCAGGACTGCATGCCATTATAATTAAATTGTTATACATAGAAACTAGAAGGGAGAAGCTTGTCTTACCTGTTTGGGGGGTATCTGTCAGCTTATTTAAATGAAAATTTATTTTGAAACCGTATGTTTGTAATTATCAGCACATTCCTTAGTAGCATAACTAGTTTTTGATCAACTGGCAGAGGGATCTTCAAAACATGTAATAACATTCATTGCATTGTAAACTCTGCACTTTTTGTATTTATTTGTGTTATTTTTATTTTTACAGGATTACAAAGCCATTGACGTTTGCTGACTGTGTTGGTGATGAGCTTCCTTTAGGATGGGAAACTGTTTACGATCAACAGATTGGAGTTTATTATATGGACCACATAAATCGTGAGTAGATGTATGCTTGTTTTGAGGAAGCTGGTGTTAACTCTTGGCACTAACTTTGTTTCCAATACCATTTATACACCTCATGCTACAGTGAGAAAATTTATGCAACTAATTTCTTGCAGAATGTGTTTCCTTATCTTTCATATGGGGGCATAATTGTAAAACATTCAGTTTGTAAAGAATTTTACAACCTATGATTGAGTTATAGTGTGTACAAATATTTTGGTTTGCTTGGTCATACTGTGAAGTATTAGTAATTTTGTTGTTGCTTTTTGTCATATGTCAGAAAGATTTTTGTGTTATACTCTTACATTTCCTATTTTTCCAGTCATCCATAGTTCACTCTTCTGTATTGAAAACCAGAATACATTCTGAGAGAAATGCGCTGATTTTTAATCAGAAGCACTATGAAATACAGTAATCTCATCCTTGCTTAAGCAATGCATGTTCTATGCCTTAATACAGTACAAAATGCTATCAAAAAGACAACAGATATCCCATTTGGAAACTAATTTTGAATGCTTTCCCTTTTGGACTATTGCTGAGCTTTGTATCATCACTGTGGCACATTTGCCAGTTCTACTTTTAAAAAAATGTCTTATCTTTATGGCTTTGTACTGCTGCTGCTATTACTGTTGTGCTATCATTAAGCCTCTTACCTCCATCGAGTGAATGCTTTAAGTATTGTGGGAATTGGCAGTTGGTGGGGACTAAGAGAAGAAGAAAATAGTTATATGAGCTATCGTACCAGTGGTAAATAGTATAATCTGAAAAACGAACCTCAATACTATCTACTTGAAATCTAGTCAATCAAAAAATGAAAGTGTAGAAATAATTTTGGGCTTCCAGCCATCATTGGAATTACTTGTGTATTGTGGTTTCACAATTACTTGCTTTAAAAAACCCAAACAACAGAATAATAAATGTTCCCATGGTATTGTTTGACCTACACAGGTACTTATTTGTTGTGAAATTTAACAAAGATCATTAACTGAATGATAAACTTTAAACAGCTGTTAATACCTTAATCACAATGCTAGACAAAAAAAACCAAAGGCAATTAATACAGACTGTTAGGTAATTCTTACAATAACGCTGTTTAAAAAAAGTATTAGTTTAAGGATTGCTGTCATGGTAACTTTAGTAATGTTGAAATTTAATAAAAAATGAGGGTTACACTGGAGTACAGTAATGGAGTGCACTTGCACCAAAGTATGAGTGGGAATGCATATATTTAAAAAAAAAATGAGGGTATTGCCAATTCTTTTTAAATTTTTTTAAATTTGCAGGTGATTTTAAGAGTCCCTGCAGAAAATGAGCAGAACATGAATTCCCCTATTGCAATGCTGTGACTTAAAAAAGCTACCGATAGGCGTCTGTGATAGGAATAACAATCACCATCACATGCGAAAAAGAAGGCTCCCATTTGCTTTTTGAATTTTCTTATTAGCAGCTTTACCACAGACTTCAAGTTTGAACTTACAGAAGGGATATTAATCATTGCATGTCAGATCTGGCTTGCATTTTTTTCTGTGCAATTGAGAGCAAAAATTGTAGAAGAGAGTTTTTGTGAAGAGTAGTTGAGTTCCCAGATGATCAGTGGGTAGACAGAAACAAAAGATTAATATTAATGGGTCTGGAAAAGTAAAGCTAATCATATTAGATACAAAATAAAGTTAATGTATGAACAGAGGGATAGAAGTTTCATGGCAACAGTGCTGAACTGAATAAAAGGAATCATTCAGCAATTAACAAGGTTGCAAAATTAGTCTCTTTCATGATAACTAATTACTTGCAGCCCACAGATATTATCCTAAATGGTAATTCAACCGTCACAGTGAAATGGGTTTGTCACCCTTAGGCTAATACAGTGCTTTCAAATACCAGCAAGATTTATAATAAGAGGGAAGACAGAGTTGATAGTATAGCTGGATAATTATTATTCAAAAATTAGTAGGATACTTGATCCAATTTTTAAACTGTGGACAACAAAGGTACCAATCAAGACTGCATTAACTTCCTTCGTAGAAGTGAGAACTAATGAGTAGACAATCATGTGCATCATGAAATGATGTCAGGCAAGTGGCAGAGATGGTGTAGGAGCTGAAGAAATGTTTTTCTGAAATGAGTATGTCTAAACCACTTGGAATGGCAGCTTCAGGAGAAAACATTTGGACTGCCTTTTGTGGCTGACTGGGTTAAGTTCTTTATGCAGCGTTGAAGTTCTGTGTTAATTGACAAAACAGTTAGAAGTGCTTCAGTGTCAAGAAATACTGTGAGAAAATGCAAGGGATAATTCAAAGAGAGTCTTTCTACACTTATGCTTACCAGGGACCTCTCATGCTTTGTGCACTCTCTCAAGCTTTTTGCCCTTGCACCTCCTAAAAGAAAACAGCAATACATCTGATTTTTTTCCAAGTCTTTTGCTATGTTTGTTTACCCAGCAAGCAAGAAAAAGATTTCTAGGCAATAGCTTTCCATTTATATTGAAAAAAAAAAAACCAGGAACAGAAGAATCTTCTCTAAATCTCAATGGTGCTTCCAAACCTGATCTCCATCTTGTTCTGTAAATTCAGTACTTTGTTGACACCCTTACTAAGCTGCTCTTGGCTCTTGTCCAACCATTGCTTAAAAACCTTGGTGGTTGCCAGCCACAGAATTCCTTTCCCTCCTCCTCAGAGTCTTGGGAGCCTTTGAAGTCTCCTCTAAGCAGTTGGGCATTCCCCAGTGAGGGAATAATATATTCTCTGCATTTGTCTGGGACTGTTCTTGAGTTACTATAGTGTTTTTTTTAATTGGTTGTAAAGAAATGAAGGAAATTAATTTTATCATACAGTGTAGCTTTAGTCTTATGTGGCAAACCTGTTTAGAAATCCAGGGCAAAGTTTTATAAACCAGAAAAAATGTCACTACTGCACTAAAGAAATTTCCTACCTCAGACAAGTGCTGCTAGCTTTTCAGAAGGCTTGTGAAATAATTCTGTGAGGGATGCAAGCCCTGAAGTATAGGACCTCAGAAGCTTAGTGTGTAATAGAATGTAACATCTTAGTCTGGGCTGTTTATTGAGATTAGGACTAATAATTTTCCATTCAAAGAGAAAGGCTTACTAGGATCCAGTTTTTCTCTTTTATAAATATTTACTTCATAGTATTTATTATTTATTATTTATATTTTATTTCATATTTATACTTTGTTTTCATAGAGGATTTGCAGTTTTAGGAATATTAAAATATGCACAGATTTCAAGGGTACTTATGGACAGATGAGGTAGCAGTGGAAATTGAAATGCCCTCAGTGAAAGGTGGGCAGCAGTCAGAACTCTGTTTTCTTCTGCTTACCCTCCATGTAGAGAAGGATTTATGGCAACTCAGCAAGCCAAAGCACGTCCTGTCCTTGGCTGGGGAGATAGTTTGGGGTCATGGCAGCCGGAAGGGAATCGAAGAGGTCCCTGGGAAGTGGGGAGAAATTGCAGAACTGTAGGCACTATCTTTACACTATTTCAATGTGAGGAGTTGCAGGGAGAGAAAAGGTACAGCTGTTAAGAGAAAAGGTTATTTAGGAACCTAATCTGCAAATCTGTTGGAAGCACTGCTCTTTGATGAGCTTTCTGTTTTTGTTTATATACTTTCCAGATGACTCTCAAATGGTAGAGCTGCTAGCATGACCTTGACACCATTAGAGTTCTTAATCTGTTGGGCTCAATCTTCTACAGTTTTGTATTTCATCACTGGCACCAATATACTGAATTACATACTCAGAATTAATGCAAAACATAACTGGCTTTCATCTCTTGTAAGAATCCAAGTTTGGAAAAATTGCTAGGTGCTTACCTCCTGACTGTGCTGCGAGTTTTGCCACTACTTTGAACACTGACATTGTGTCTGCAGCAACTTCTTACTGGTAGTGCTTCAATCATCAGAAATTAACATTACATTTAAACACAAGGCTTTACATGGATGTCCTCATGTAAAACATACTTGTTGGCTCACAAAACCCCCCCAAATGAACCAATAATATTTTAGGATTTTAATGTGTGTCATCCTCAAATGCCTTTGCAACTGCTAAGAGATTGTTTTGCAGTAATAACTTTGAAAATCAATAGATATGGGAAACTTGGTTTTGGTTTGTGTTTAAATAAAAACTGTTCTAAACCCTGGCAGGGAAAAACATCAGACCGCTGTTTCTTAAGACAAAAGAAAGAGAAGGGATTTAAATGCTTTATGGATTCGAGACGAAGATGCTGACTTCTCTGTTGAATTACCTAATTCTTCTTAACTATGCAGGGGTAGCCTCTGACCTTTTAAGATGTTATACTTGCAGAATTGTATGTAGTATCTTAAGGTAGTTGCAGCTATTTATAGACTCAGGGGTTAAGTATTGAGATACCTTTCACTTTTCCTTGTGGTTCTGGGTTTTTGGGTAGTTCTTGGAATTTTCAGGTTGGCTGTGAGGGAAGGTTAGAGCCAAAATATTGTTTTCCTTGGGTTTGCACTGGTTTGTAAAGAAAAGAATAACATTTAAATGCCTTTTATATTTGAAAAGGCTTTTCCTGTTCTTTCACTCTGCATCCTTCCATCTTCTCATCCTGGCTGGAGTGATTTTATGCACTGTAGTGTCAGGTGTGCTGGTTGAGAATGAGCATTAACAAAAATAATTTGGACTTGGTAGCATAAAATGTCGTATAATTTTATTTTAATGCTTTTACTTTTTTCTCCTTAGAGCTCACACAAATTGAGGACCCAAGGGAACAATGGAGAAGGGAGCAAGAACGCATGCTAAAGGAATATTTAATAGTTGCCCAGGAGGCACTCAATGCTAAGAAGGAGATTTACCAAATAAAGCAGCAACGTTTTGAACTAGCCCAAGAAGAATATCAACAATTGCACAAGATGTGTGAGGATGACAGCCGTTCCTATGCCAGCTGTGAGTTTACTATCTTTTCTTGATTTTACCCACCTGCCCTCACAAGATGTGGTGTAAGAAGCAGTGTAAAGTATTTCCATCACCTGATGCTTCTCTAAATGAAGGTCCTGACTACAGCAGTGAGGTGCTATCCTTTGACTCTTCAATTCAGTATCTTCCATTTCCTGTCGGGTCTATTACAACAGAGATTTAACATTTAATAGGGATAAATGTTAACATTAAAAAGGGATGTAAGATTAACCAGGCGTATATCCCAGCTAGCATTTCTACCAGTCTTGGAGCCAGATGTAGTGATGCTTCTTGCAAGGCAACAAAGACAGGGCTGAATGTTGCTGGATCTGCCACCTACCTGCACTCCTAAACTCAAAGATTATTTTCCACTTTACATGGGGGGGGAGCCATCACCTTAGGGGAAACCTTCTGTGGATCCGTGGTTTGAGAGTTAAGGACAAGCTGTTGTGTTCAAGAGTACCTCTGACCATGAACTAGGAAACAGTATTTCATTAGTTCATCTCATTCTTGAGTGCCAGCCCGTGATCCTGATGTTGGTGATACAGAGCTTTGATTTCCTGCCCTTTTCATTCTTCAGATGTCTCTGGTAGCTTGTAGTAGATGCTACACTTATTCTGAATTCTGAAGATGTTGCACCACTGTCATGGCTGTTGGTTGGTGCAGTAAGAAAAGGTGTCTTTGTTGAAGAGTCAACCGGTCTAGTTCAGAGACGTGTATCAAATGGATATACCCAACAGCCACGTGGAAATATAGTGGAGTTTTACTGTGCTGGTGGCTTTTCAATGGCTGTGCAGTCATTGTTTTAACTGCAGGTTTGCTGTTAAATGCCAAGGATTTGATAAGAATGGGAAGCTCTGCTTTAGCCTTTTCTGAAAATCTTCAAGAAACCTGACTGTGGAGGAGGACTTAGAGCAGGTGTCTGGATAGAAGTGTTTAGCTACTGATTCAGTGGTATTTATTAATCCAAGGTAATTCATACATATGCCAAAATCCTGCATGAAAGATGTTTTCTAGAGCTGAGGTGTTCCAGATGGTTTGGACCAAGTACTCTGTAACTGTTGAACCGGAATTCTCATTTTTTTGTTTAGTATGTATATATATATATATATATTCTGTAATTCAGTTTGTGACATAACAGTTGTGAGTAGTCTTACTTCCCCCTCTTACGTTCAAGTTTCTGAAGAAATAGCAAGATATTTTCCTATTAGGAAAGATTTTTTTTTTAAGAAAAGTATTGTTTAAAGTGTGTTTAACTTCTGTTAAAGACTTGGATTAGAGTAAAGATAGTGTCATCAATATTTTTTGAGATTATAAAATCTAAATAGACATTTATTACAATACCTTTCTAAGAGCTTGGGCTTTTTGTTCTTTTAAAATTTGCAATAGTTCTGTGGGACATTTTGTTGAATTATTTCATGTGAACATACAGAAAGTTTGTTGAAGATGAAAATATACTTGAAAAATATAACCTTTTACGTATTTTTGAAGCTCTTAGAAAAACAAATTGTTTGAAACAGCAGCAAAATATGACTGAAAATGACAAAATTGGGGGTTATCTGTAATGAAAGCAAATGCTATGTCAATTTAGTTATGTTTCTTAATCTACTGATACTTTGTAGGTATATCTGGAGTTGCTAATGACAATCTGTAAGAGCGGTTAAATAAAACCATTTTCTTGTTTTGAGGTGGAAACATGTTTTCATTTTCTACAGATGTATTAATCTGTAGATAAAACAATTTTATATTGTTTTAAAGTCATATGCATCTGTTTTGAGAAAATGGGATAGGCTGATTAGTCAGTTTTTTTTTTTTTTAAACATCCCTTTGGGGATTAACCATGCTGTCAACTCAAGATTCCCAAAATCATCTTCTCCACTTGTTGTTCTTAATTTGACACCTCCACTCCACTGTGGGATGCTTGCTTCTCTTTCTGTTGTGTGGAAATATTAGGCTTCTAATTCGAGTGCAGTTACATGACCAAAGTTGGATGCTTATATTGCTAATATCTTTACCTCCACCACCACTTGTTTGAGGTTGTTGCATTAAAAGAAGTAAAACTTCACAATGTGTTTTCCTCCAGTTTGCTTGTGGGTGCTGCCATTGACTCAGTGTCGTGTGCTTATGAGTGGGAGGTGGTGTGAGCTCAGTGGTTGTGGGTTGGCAGGGAGGTGTCCATGCAGCAGTTTTGTGACTCAGTTGTGATCAGCATGGTTTAAAAAAAAAAAAATCCATAGAAAATCCTGGATTTAGAGAATTAGTCCAGGCATGACTACTCATTTTGGCAAGTTCCTGCACGCTCAACATGACCTTGGCATTGCAGTATTCTTTCGAGAGTCAAAAGACTCAGTGCAGCCCCACACATGGATATGGGTTTCAGTACAGCAGCCTTCAGCTCTGCAAAAGGATGGAAGGTCTGACAGCTCAACCCCATGCATTCACATACCAGGCATTTTTCAGTGGGCCAGTGCTGCCTTGAGCGGCTCACTCCATAAATCGTGATTGCTCTTGCCCAGTCTGTGTTCTAGGACCTTTACTTCATCTGTGTAGGCTTTAGCTTGTAATGCCACAGCTTGAAATCATTGCCTGACTGTAGGTACCCTGTGTTAAGAGCTCACTTGCCAGAGTTGATTTTGTATGTCAGTTCCCTACACTGTTGCTTTAGGAGGCAACTTCTCTCCCTAGCTGATATACTTTTGTTCTGCCAATAATTTTTTTTTAACTTTAGTCCCTATCGTACTGTTAATTCAGTGTACCTAGGGAGCAACTAGCAATTGTTAATATTACACAAATTGCTTGCATCAGTAGATGCTACCATCGTATCATAGGAGCTAGTCGCTTTTAGGAAATATGCGGTGCTGCTATATGCAATTTTTGGTGTTGTTCAGGACAAAAAAAAAGTTACAAGTGGGCCAAATGGAAATCTTCAGTTGTACTTCAGTACAGAGGATTATTTTAGAACCTGGTGACTTGTAAGAAAGAATTAATGCAATGGTTTATTAAATAGTGCCACATCTTAACAATTGTGTTAAAGAAGGGGGGGAAAAAAGTAATATATTGTTTTCCATCTGTTTAGCATTCTCTGGATTTTCAGCTAATACCAAGTATGACCCATATCAGATTAAAGCAGAAATAGCCAGCCGTCGTGACAGAGTGAGTAATCTTTTTTCATTTTATAAAAGTATGAATTAGGCGTGGGGAAGGGAGGAAGGGTCTGTTTTTCTTTTACTTCAGCATTCACACTGAATGTTGCATGCATTTATAGAAATATTGTATTAAAAAATGCTTTTTTATTCTAACCTCTTGCTCTATTAAAACAGCTCTATATTGACTGCATTTCAGTGACTTGGGAAGTAATGGTTTTTCCGCATTACCAGTGCAAACATTTTTGTCACAGATGTTAGAGGCAAGCTCAGCCAGGCTTTCAGAAGTTGCTTTCTCTCTATGAACTGCCACAAGTGGTAAATGCTCTGCAGCCAGATTCTTTCAGTTCAAACCCACTGTCTTCATACTGTTTACCCATTTTCAGTGAGGTTCCGCTGAACTGTAGATTTAGCCACTGACTTGGAAATCTCTTCACAATTCAGAAGACTTACTGGCCAAATAGAATTTTTCAGGTGCTTAGCCAGAGCTCCTTTATGACAAGAGGGAAGTTCAAGTATTCTGACAATAGTTGGCAGTTCTGTAACAAAAATGTTCCATATTTATAAATTTTTTAAAAAACTAGAGTCGTGGTTCTGACACCATTTTTGTTGAAGGAAGAATAGTTGACTTCTTGAATTTCTCCCACAATGCTTTAGCACAGAGAAAAAGTCTGCACGTTGTTTTCAAGCAAATTGATCATAAGCAATTATAAAAAGCAGTTTATAATATTACACTCTAGAGCCAGTTAAAAAACTGTACATTTCTTTTTCTTCATGAATAAAATAGGATTTAGCATTTTAGGCACTCAGCTCACAAAATAAATAAAAAATACTTATCCTTGTATGATAGTGTTCCATTTTTGTTGTAGTGACCACTTTTCACATGAGTGCCTCTGAAAATAAATCCTATTCACCACCCTTCAAAGGCATTTATTCTATCTGTATATATTTATTGCATGCTGACTAGTGTTTGCTTGTTTTGCATACTCTAAATGTCAGCATATTCTAAACAAGAAAATAAGCCTTATTTATTTAAATAACATTTAAAGAAAATAAACAAGGTTTTCACTTTTTACTATTTTCTTCTCTTCCTCCATTTTAAAACAAAATGACCTACTATATGCATAGGATAATATGTTCAAGTGACTGTGTGCATAGGCATTGAGTTGTTTCAGGAAATAGAATGAAATAGGCACTATAAAGTTCCTGTGTACGTGGTATTAGTGATGCATTTTTTCATTTTACTTTCGGTGAGTGTTAAAGGAGCTGGTGAGGGTATAGGAGTGTTTAGGGCCTGGTGCCGTGAATTTTGAGGAAATGGAGAGAGCCGTGCAGGATTGTGGGGCTCTTGACAGTCCTGGTTTGCATCCTGGTACTGCTGCAAAGCTCCTTGCCCTTGGAACAGAGCTGAAGGAAAAATTAATGTTTTTACTCTCTTTTAAAAAAATCTGTTTTGTAATGATTTTGTCATTCATTAATGTACATGTGAAAATCAAGAGCACTCTGGGTGGATTCTAGAAAATCTATTGAGTTTGATAGCTTAAGAAGAGAGAGCTTTTTTTCTTCCATCCCTGCCCCTCTTTGGGCTCTCAGTTCAGTCTTAGCCTCACTACCACATGCTGAAACACCCCTATTCCCCCATTTGTTTGCAGTCCCTTGCATTCTCCTCCCCATGTTGCCTTTAGTTATCTGTCAGCTTTGGAGAGCAAGAAGCTCTTTCTTTGCAGATCATTCTTGGCTCTTCCATGGTCTGCACAACCTGCTTGGGTAACTGTTTCCATAAAACCACAAAAATAGGTTTTTGGAGACATCTTTGCTATGTAGCTTTTGATTTATGCTCACTAGTTGGATCAAGGTGATTGACAAGGGGATTGAGAGGGCAAGATAATATGAAAATAACTGTGGAAAGCCGAGCTGCCATTTCTGGGAGAGGCCAGTTCTGCTGCAAGTAATTTTGTTTCCCTGGTTTGAAAAATTAACAGCATTGAATGTTCCATCTTTTTAAATGTTAACTAAAGAATTGAAGACAGTTGAGAGGTGTCTTTGCTACAAAGGGAGAGGAAAATTTCTATGGATTCAAACTTGCTAGCTGTTAGCATAAGCTGTTGGCGAGAGAAACCTGATAAAACAGATGGGAAAATTGATACTTTGAAAGCTGAGTGCTTTGCCTGCTGTTTGATTGGGTCTTATGATATTTGAGAAAGTCTTCTGTTATTTTAATGCAAAATTGTAAAGCAAAAAAAAAGAAGAGAACTTAAATTATCACTTCCAGTTCTTTAAAGTAGCTTAAGATTTTGTATTTAAAAACCAATTATTTTTATCATGGAAGCTACTGTTACTTATTACCACTTTTAATTATTTTGTATTATTCAGCTTTCTAGGCTGAAACGAGAATTGGCACAGATGAAGCAGGAGTTGCAATATAAAGAAAAAGGAGTGGAAACTCTGCAAGAGTAAGTTAAAAGTTTGTGGGAGGATCTTTTGTTGGGGTTTGTTTTTTTTTTTTAAATTTGCTTTGGAATGAATTTCATAGAAAAGTGTTGTTAAAAATAAAATGCTAAATGCTTTGCTTCAGACTTTCTGCTGAGATAGTGATGCAGGGTGAGAACAATGTGGAATGATGGAAGAAGGGTTGGACAGGATTGGTTAGAGTTGTGATTTTGTAGGTTCACATGCAAGAACAGTTTTATAGACCCTGTTCTCTAACTCTTCTGTAAGATACTGCCGAAGTGGAATTAGATTTTTAAAAATATTTCCCAAATATTTTTTGGAGATACCTACTGCTTGGAGCACAGAGAGAAGCACCATGCTGTGTAGCATAGTTTCCCTGTGGCAGTACCAAGGCTTTCTGGCTGGGCACAGAACTTTTTGTAGGAGGAAGTCTCTACACCACAACACTGCTTCTCCCTGTTACCTGATGGCTAGGCCATCTCATTCTGCACTGTATGGCTGATTTGTGCTTGTACTGTAAATCTAGTGGTCTGTGAGACCTTGGATTTTGTTGCATATGTGCGAAATGACTGCATGTAAATGTGACTCCTTGTCTCCTCCCAGTGAGGAAAGGAAGGTCGGGGCAATTCACCACTGCTCCCAGGGCTATTAGGCAGCCCAGCTCTGTTTCCTGTGTGCTCAGTGGTGTCAAAGGTTGTGAAATGTTGTGGTGACCCTCTCCCTGCCACTCTTCCTGCAGGCCATCTGATGGGAACTGCGTGACTTCCATCTGTGCTGCTTAGTCACCTACACACATAGCTCATACACGAGATGCCCAGTGGGATAGGGAGAGAGGTTGCCAGGCCATGATAAAGATGGCAGGTAAACACAGGTTGTTGTGGCTTCCAGATTTCTTCAGCAAGGCCAATGGCTAGACCAAGAGCTTGAACAGCACTTGGATCTGCCTTGGATATGTGGCTGTGCATTTAGAAACCTTGACCTTTTTTCCAGCATGCATGTGAACAAACTGTCTAATGCAGGAGCTTCCTGAAAATGTTGGAACTGTTGCATGTCTAATGCATTTTGCAACGTAAGTACTGCAGCTGCAGAAATATTTTGCAGCTTTGGATTTATTGCATTGGTGCTACAAAGCATGGGCTTTCACTTCAGGAAATCTGATGAAATTCCAGGGATCCTGGAGCAGTTAGGGTACTTATTTTCCAATTTTGATTGGTAGTACAATAACAGTATAAAGGAAGATTCTTAGATTTAGCTTTTAAAAAAGGAGGAGTATTTTTGGTGTGTTTGGTTGGTTCTTTTAATAACAGAATTTTCTATTTTTCAATGAACGAGGCTCTTTTCTTTTATAATGCATTTAAAAAGTTTAATGAAAGAAAACTTGTTCAACCAAAATACCGAAATTCTTCATTGGCAGAGACAATGTAAACATTTTCAGGCATAAATGTGTTTTTATTGAAGCATTTAGAGGTAGTTGGGGGAATAGGTAATGTATGAAATTAACTGAAAAGTAGTAAAATAAAGCACTCAAAAGTATTTGCAGTTTCAATATACTAAGTAATATTTTAAATATAGTCAACATCTCAGTATGGTGGCCTAGATATGTGAACAGTAACAGAACAAAAGCAACTTTGTCTTATGATTCTTAATCACATTTTCTTTGAGTAAGAGTTGCTATGCCTTTTCTGCTTTCTTTATTTGTTTTCCTTCTTCTGGTTATTGGGTTATTCTAAGGGTGTAGGCTGAATTATTTTATAAAAGGGCTAACCACTTGACTAGGATGATGAAAGTATTTGAAGGCCATTTAAAACTCAAGATTGTTTTAATTAGTATAATTCATTTAAGATAGTCCAGTAAAGTAGTGCAACTTTTTGAAAAGTAAAGTCTGCAAATGATTAAGAATACAAATGTTAGTCTTGGATTATAGCCCAAGTCAAGCTGCCCATGCTCCGGGAAGGGGTTATAGGAGAGACATTCAAGAGAGGAATTATTTTAAAGCATATCTGATTAGTCAGTGGTCACTTCAATCATATAGTTTAAAAGTTCAAGCATGACAACTCGGTGCTTCAGTGCTGCTCGTTTTTGCTGTTGCTACAGTCGCTCTCTGTCCCATTGGTGCACTGGGTGGCACTTGTTGCTTGCTGGAGCTGGGGAGAACCTTTTGCCTGTGTTACCTGGAGCTGAGCTCTGCTCTCGGCAGTGACTTCTTCACTTGTGAAAGAGACTTGTGGTTTTGTTTTTGTTTTGTATTTTAAGTGTTTTTTTAATTTGCCCTTCTAGTGAGATACATGCTTTTTTTTGGAGTATTTTGCTTCTAGGAGGAAGTGAGCCAATTCGGAGAGTACTTACACTAACTGAAGAGAGGAGCTTCTCTCACCTCCTTGTGTAGTTAGTAGACAAATGAGCTTGAAAGCCTGACTGTGCCCTAGGCTGTCCCTGTTCAGTCTCTCCCCTACCTCCTGTATTTGTTGGCAGAGAAGGCTCACTCAAGTCAAGTACCAAGGCTGAAGTAGTTTAGTTTTTCTGTATCCTCAAAGTAAGTGTATTGTCTATAAAGAAATCCATTGCTCCTTCTTTAAAACAAAAATGCTGAGGTTTTTGCTCGTTTTCCTCGCTCTTCCCCTTTAAAGTTCATTGCGTTTCAGACATTTCCCACTTCTGTTACGTTTTCTAAATTTTTGGTTTGCGTCATTCATCTTCCTTCTTGTGCTAAGTCAAATCTTCAAGTAACTGCCAAACTGCAAATGGCATGCATCCTGTTCAGGTTTTTTAAAGGCATGTACATCACTTTATTTCAAGTGTAAGCCAAGAACAACATTAGGAGCCATCAAACTGTGGGCTTTACATCTGGTTGAATGTTTGCTTTGAAAGTCTTACCAGAATGGCATCATGTGCAGGTATTGGAACTTGCTGCCAGGTGACTCTCTATGCAGCCTTTGGTGGGTATAGCTCTCAGAGAAGAGACAGCTTTTATGGAGAGGGCAATTGGGTTGCTCATTATTTCCATCATTTTACGTTACTGTCTGATTCAAATGCCTTTGTTAAATGCAAATCTCTTACATTGACATTTTCCATGTACAGTGTCTGCCTTGGACTGTGTTTTGTTTTCTGTTCTTTTTAATTTTAGTAAAATGGCTTAACCATCTTTGAGGAGAATGAAAAGAAAACAAAACCACAAAACCACTATGGAAGTGGGGTTTCATGAGTGGAGACACAATTGAGGAGGGTTTCGATACCTGTACAACTTCAGTACTGTCAGAATTCCAGTCTTCACAGAGCTGTAGCTTTTTATTGGGACTGTATTTTCTACAGTTTCATCTAAATTTGGCAGTGTTGTGTGTGATAAAGCTTTGGACATGGGTCTGTGTTTGTCCAGTGGAGACTTTGTAGACCTCGCTGTTTAAAGCCTGCAAAGATCCCCACCCTGCAGGATGGTGCACCTCGGCCTCTGCCAGCATCTTTGCTCCAAGGTGCGTCTGATCCTGTCATGGTCCAGACTTACAGGGTTAAATGTGAGTCTTTTCTGCAACAAATTCCTTCCTCTGGCCTGACAGCAGGGACTGAGAAGGAGGAGCAGTTCCTTCTCCCCTGTGTTTTCAGTGACCCTAGTGCTCCCCGGCAGGAATTTTGGAGGAAGAAGGCGTTTAGCAACAAAGGAAATGAAAACTTGGCCAGTTGGCCACGAGAGCAGAGTGAATGCTGTGAGAAGTTGGGAGTGACAGGGAATTAGGACTGGCTAAACAATTTGTAGCTACAGACTAATTTCGAGGTTAGGGGACCTGACAAAAGCTTTAAAAGTAGATTTTTGCTCAAGTACAGGCCTGTGCTTTGGTGAGAATGGGGAGTCTTGTGCGTTTGAGAGCATGTGGAGGAAAATGGAAGAACGCGGAAACTGCCCTACAGGACTGAAGTGATCACAAGCATATTAATAGTCCGTGTGTCCTAGAAACATCTTCGTATCCTTACAGTCTTGTATATCAGTTGAATAGTCTTGCTATTCGTACAGAGGTCCGATCTATATTTGTATCATGCTGTTTTCCATTAATAAAATGGAAGACTCCTGTTAACTCTATGGCTTTCAGAAATAGACCTTTATAAAAAAAAACCGAAAAGAATTAACAGACAATAAATAACAAATAATTTTGTAAACTACATTAGTCAGTTTGGGTTGACAGCAATACTGATTTAAGCCTAAATATTTTTGGCAGTAGAAACTTCTCTGATTCTTTCCTTAAACAAATATCAGTTCATAAGCTGGGCCCCAAAGTGCCATCCAGGAACATGAATATGTGGATAACTGGACAGAAATCTGGTTGAAATTAAATCATTTCCTTTTCCTGAAATGCCACCTTAGTCCTGGAAACAGTATAATGAGCAGTTGTGTAGAAGGCATTTTTGTGTCTAATATTTGAACATAGTTCTTAATATTACAGTTAAATTCAGATAAAAATGTGTTATCTTTTTAACGTGACTTTTAGTGAGTTGGATTAGTTGTTTTACCGTGGTTTTAATCTGCTCAGGATTTTAACTAAAAATTAGTGAAGACTTGAGGAAACATCTTGAAAACAAAAACAAGCAAACAAACACCCAGATTTAATAAGACATGACATTTAAGTCCTTTATTGTTCTTGAACCAGTATTCATTAAAGATTATATATTTTCTTACATAACTTGGGGAAATTTGTGTTTAAGTAAAAATCTCGAGATTCAGACTTATTTTGTGCTGTCTCCAAAAACAGGAACTGTCAGAAAAAACCCAAACAAATCAACACTGTAGAAATCAGCCTGGTTTTTACCCTGAATATTGTGAGCTACACAATAAATCCTCAGGATTTTCATTCACCCCTTTTGATTTTTCATTTAATGTTTCATTTTAAAGCAAGTAGTCGGATGTAAGTGGAATTGTACTGCTTGCATTTAAGTGGCAGAACATGCTGAGAGATGAACATGTTGACACTCTTAGTTTAATATAATATCTGTCTTGAAACTTCTTAGTTAGTCTCTATTTTAAGTAGAGTTTGGGTATTCTTCTCCTGTATGTATAGCATACCCTCTCCTACTACATCTTTTTATAGATTGATGTCCTTTGTGATGAGCAATGTTGTTTTTTTATCTTTAATTCTATTAACCTGATATGCCTTTTCCTGAAGGTATTTGTTCTTAGCATTGGCTTAATGACCATTACACTTACCTCCTTTTCTCTATATACATACTTTCTGTGCTAGATTAACAGGAAAATTGAGTTTTCCATATTTTAACAGGAACTTTACATGATTTTCAATAATTGCTGTAAATAACCTGTTAAAACCACATAACCATTTCTTGTAAATCCGAGACCAAATAGTTATTCTGGTAAGTTCGCTACAGTCTTTTGTCTCATTCTTTAGCAAAACAAATTATCAAAATGATACACTGGAGTAGTCTTCTGCATCCTGATACGTTGTCATTTACTATTATGACTTGTTGGAAAAAAGGTTGAAAATTCAGCCAGTGGATGTTCCACCTGAGAGACTTTAATATGTCAAGATGGAAACATTAGTATTACTTCAGTCTTATGTCATGACTTGTGCTCTTCCTTCTTGCTTAAAGATTTAAAATCTTCTGGGATCTCATTTCATGTTTTTCAGTGCAGAATGATAATGGCTTATAGATAACTTAGGGAAAAATTTTTCAAAGAGGCCTGTAATGGCAGGAAAGCATTTGCGATAACACTTTAGGCATTAAAAATTTCTTCCTGAGAAAATGAAATGCCTTTATTAGAAACTTTTAAAGCAGGTTCAGGTAGAAGCCCTGGAAGAGATACTGCAATGTGTGATGCTGCATGAAAAATGTGACAGCTAGACTGCTCATTGTTACCTTTTGAGTTACCATCTAGGTTAGTTTTAGGTTCATTTTATTTGTGGTGCATGAAATAGCCCACAGACATTACTCATAAGTAAACACTGCATTAGGACATTAAACCCAGGAAATTTGTTGGTTCTACAGAACCTGGGTAGATAATTGCTTTGCTTTGTCTTTAGAATGGGCTTGGCACTGAGTGCTGTGTTAATTCTGAGTAGAGTATCATTTTATTCCTGGAAATGAAGTGGTACATGAGTAAACAAGAGGCCTTAAAAAGTCTGTGTGCTTTCTAATTATGTGAAAATTCCTGAATTTGTCTTAATATTTTCAACAGGATTGATCGTAAGATGTCAAATGCTCATACAAATTACAGACTGGATGAAGCACAAGCTATAATGAGTGAACTTCGAACCATAAAGAAAGCTATATGCACAGGTGAAAAAGAAAGGCAGGACCTTATGCAGGTAAAAAAATGTGTTACTGAACCACTAAATAGTAGTAACACACCTCTATTTTCTTGCTTGGGATTACATTGGGTTTAACAAGTTTAATTATGGAAGTAGGGTGGCCTAAACTGATTTTTCTGTAATTACCAATAGCAAGTGGTTCAAAAAAGGTGAGTAGTCATTGTCTATACTGTGAACATAAGACTTCATGTGCATTTCATGTTTTTGTCTTAAGTAATGTAGTTACTTAAGTTTCATTTAGGTCAATGTCTTCACTGAATTTAGATTTCTATTATTGCTGTTTTGATGGCTGCTATGGAGTTATTACACTGGATGAAAAAAAGCCTTTGTGATTTGTGGTATTTGTTTTTCATGTTGTTTTATGTCTCTTTGTATTACCTATAATGAAGTAGGATTGAGAGTTCATGTGCTAAAATGTTTATCATTTTGTCAACCGTGTTTTTCCCTTTATATGTATTTCACCAAACTGGATCTCTGTCACAATGTCACTTTTTGCCCCAAACTCTCAAGTACCCATATCAATGCTCTTGTTAGTTTCAAATGTTCTCACAAAACCCTCAAAGAGTATGATTAAATACAATGTATATGCAAGCTTTAAATTATTGATGAATTAGAGCATGAGAATTGAGGGGAGATACATGCCTGAGTAGTGGTCTAGCTTTTGAATGGATTCTGTGTCCTGTCTCGAGCTCTCAGTTGCATGTCTGTGTTATTAATGTGATAGGAGCTTGATCAAAGAACAATGAGCTTCTGCCACCACAGGGACTTCACCATAAACTTGCTAAAATATGCTGCATATACAGAGAGGTGATAGGGACAATTCTCTTCACCCAGTCTTCAAACATTTGTTTGGAAAAAGGCATCTTTGTTACCTCAAGTTGTGGGACCATACTAAATTAACGTTGCCATGCAAACATTTTCTTTCCGTTTTCTCTGTGGTAGTGTTTTTCAGGGGTTTTTTTTTTTTTTCTTTTTAGTTGTTAAATGATATGGAAAGCTTGTAATCTACATATAATGAATTTCCATAGTTATGCAATTATTAAGTCTCCAATGCATTACACAAAGATCATCTGATGGACCACAAATCCCCTTTCAAGTAGACAGAACACTTAAGTCACTATGAAAAGTTTCTGCCTAGGCAACTTTTAACACATTTGTTATTTTGGGCTGGCCAAGTTTTAAAGTGATTCTCAGTCTTCCACATGCCTGGCTAGCAAGAAATGATTAGAAAGGCAGTTCTTCATGGATGCAGTAACACATATTTTAGGAAACTAACCAGTAATATAAAGACTTATGTGTGAGATCTTGGAGCAGTTTAACTACTGGCCTTGTTTTTACTTCCCCAATAGATTTTTTTTTACCTCTTTTCCTTACATTTTCAGTCCTCAGTGGCGGTAAATCCAGCTGTAAACATTGAGATGCTTTGAAAATCATATTTGGTAAACCAACTTTAAGTGTGCTTGCAATTTCTTTAAATACAGTGTTGCGGGGGTTAGAACTCTAGGATCAAGGATTAGGCAGTGCTGGCAGGACCAGAACATAGAGGTTGCACAAGACAGAAGCAAAAATGAAGTGTGTTTCATCCTTCTTCATGGCTCTGTGTGATACACAGGAAATATGAGTCTAGAAAGTATTGTTTTTTTAATTAATGACAATCTGTTGTGATAGAATCTAATAATTGTACATTAGACTACATGTAGTCAAGAGAATCTAGAAAACAGTTGTTCCACACAAGTGTAACTTGCAAAACAGTTCTGCATGTTTTGTTACAATGGCTATACAGGATTAAATGCCATAGTTTGCAATGTCTACAGTTGTAAAAATTGTGTATTTTTGCGAACTTACTGTGCTCTACAAAAATACCCAGCTTTTAAAATTTTGACCAAAAAAACCCCCAAACTTTTGGTGTCACCAAAGTAATCTGTGCTATGCCTTTTTATAACTTTGTGAAGATTATTATAATGGATTTAGTTTGCTTTGTCAATTAAGTGTCTTCCTAATGAGTTCAGAATTTGATTTTTATTTTCCTATCAATGTTAGAATTTTTTTGTCCCTGAAAATGCTGCATTTTAAAGCTATTGCTGTTAAGACAAACTTTCTTATGAAATCTTCTTTATTTTGAAATTTGTTATAGAGGAGTTAGAAGTATAATTGTAAAAAATACAGGAGTTTATTTCAGAGAAAGGAAATAGACAGTTTCTTACTAGTTTTTAGTTTCAATCTGGCCAGTGTAAGCAACAGAACTAAACATAGTAGAAGTGACTCAGTCTTGTGTAGGTGCTTGGAAAATTGTAGCTGTTGTAGAAGTATGATAATTGGTTTAGTTGTGTGGGAGAGGGTAGTCAGATTTAAATTTGATGCTATGATTACAAGTAGAGCAAAATACACAGTACCACTGCTCCAAAAAAGCGGGCAGAGTTCTTCTTATGTAAGGTCAAATAATAAAGGTGTGTGGTTAGGTTCCTGAAAGCAGTGTGTTTGTCTCTCCTCACCCATCTCTTTCATAATTTTGTTTCTGTTCCAGTGTGCATATGCTTTTAAAATGCTGTCGTCCTTGGAGAGCACTGGACTTTGGTTTTTGTGAGGTTTTAATATTTTTCTTTCTTTTATTTTCTCTTTGTTACCAGTTAAATTGGCTAAATAGGTTAGATAGGAAGTGCACTGAAATCGTGCAGAGGGTTCCCAAATCAGATGGCAACAGATAATGGTGAAATGACAGTGCTCATTTCTCTCTTTTGGGTAAGTCTGGCCTGGTGTGCCTAGAACTTCACATTAACACTAGGCTGCTTTGGCAGTTTCCCTAGGATTACCATAAACAATCCTTAAACTCCAGATGAAAGATGGATTCCTCCTTGTAGCTGGGGAGGAAATTACTTGTAACAGTTTATATAAATTGTTTCTATCTGAAAGTGTGCTAACTCGGGTTGTAATTTTCCTTGTTAGGGTTGCTGTGCCTGTGTTTTCACTCATCCAACTAGAAGGACTCTATTTATGCTTTCCCTAGGGCATAGCCACCTGTGCTTGTAGATGTAAGTTAAGGTAATGCTGCTTGGTGATTGCCACCTGTCAAATCTTCCTCACTTTTAAGTAGTGACCAGGATTCAGCAACTGTGCCTGGATAGGAAGCCTGGCCAACAGCCAAGTAGCCCTTCATTACCTGCCAGGGAGAATGCTAGAGGGCATCGGGAGCGTACCAGGAGTTCATAACGTAGCTGAAATACAGGCAAAAGTTTAGATTTAAGTTCTGGCATCAGGATCTGTGTACTGCACATACCTGTAACATAATATATGTTAGCCAGAGAAGGCAGATGGAACGTAACTTATTAGGAGAAACCTCAGGCTTTCTGAATCCTGAGTTTTTCTTTATGCGACTGGCTGTGCTTTACTGGGAAGAGGCTATGATCTGAAGTTATTGTTTCCATGTTACAAGCCCATTAGGGATCCTTCTTGATCCTCCATACGGCAGGAGTCTTGACAGGACTGGATGATTTCCAGTGAGTTTTGAAGAAGAGAGTTAGACAGGAGTCTGCAGTTTCCGTAAAGTGAAAGTTGTTTTTTTTTCCCCAAGTTGTGGAGCAGTTCCTTTCACAAGAAGTCTTGGAGGATAAAGGGACATTAGCTAGGGATCTCTTGGCAATGTAACTTGAAATTGAATTTGCTGTTTCAGGGCTGAGAAGAAAATACGTTGTTTGTCCTTCATACTAAGATGTCTCAGTTCAATTGGGAGGTGGCAGAAAAATTGGCTTTTTTGGAGGACCCAAGACAAGTGCTTCTGAAGGCAAGTGGTGGTAGTCTTGTCCTACTGCCAGCACATGTGGCATTGCTCTACACTGTCCTGTGTCCCTGCTAATGCTGCTTGTGAAATCCCAGCCCCTTTCAGACCTGTAGGGAGCAGGCAGAGACTGAAGAGGGAGCAGCATGAGCTGCTGTCTGATACATGGTATGTACCTATGCCTCTCCTTGCCATTCCCAAATGGGAAAGAAACAGAGTGTATGGTTTGAGGGGCTGTCAGGGACAAACAGGCCCCCACTCTTGTGGCTAGGGAGCCCACTCGTTCACTCATCCTCTACCAGGCTGGCTGTTCTCCCTCCTTTTCATCTCTGGTGGAGGCTGGCCTGAGGGAGGGGCTGGTATATGAGAACAAAGGGATGAACCATGTATGATGGAAATGGAGGCCATCAGAAAAAGCTGCTTTTTCTGGCTAGTTTCAGGCCTGCTACAGTTCCGTAATCCTGGATGCTTCCTAAGCTCTGAAATCAGATGCCTTCATCTTCAGGGTGGCCTTACTCTTCCTATCAGTAGTAAACAGTTGCTGTTACACAGGTTCATTTCTGGACTCAACTAATTGAATTTGGTGTAAGAAAAGGCAGCATTGCTGTGTTACCCTTTTTAAACTACACTTTGAAGACTGAGAAATCTTCTGATAATTGGATATGGACAGTAACCTCGGCTTGTTGCAAATCATCAGTGGTCAGAGACACTGAAATTCCAGAGGACCAGCGTTTTCCCAATGCAGTGCTTCAAGGTTGTCCCTGATTCTATAGTTCAGACGCTAGAGTAAGCAGTTCTAGAAAGTTTTTTGTGTGTATTTTTAGAACCAAATTGTTTGATTATGTTACGATTTATAAATTACTACAGCTCTTCAAATTTCTGATCATTTTTTCCCCACATTTTTAGATTGTCCTTTATCCCGTGGTGAGAGGACAGAATGTTTTTAATTTTTGTTGTAATGCTTAGGGTCTCTGTTGCAAATAACAGCCGGCGCAGTGATTTTGTTACTAATACTACATGATCTGTAATTTTTGAAAAAGAGAGAATGCACAATGAGAAAATAAAAGTGATACTAACAGTTTTGTTCTTTTAAAGGCATTTTAAGAGCCTGTCAACCAAGCTTATATTGTCAGAAAAGTTGTTTTTGTTATTTTGTGTTTCTGTCGTATTCCCCTTTGTCCTCAAAGACTGATGTTTCTGCTTTACTCTGACAGTCTATGTCATTGTCTAGACATTTCAGCAATGTCCCTTGCTTAACCCAAAGTGAAAAATATCTGTTAACTATGTGAACTGTGGGTAAGAGAGCACTGGGGTGATATCAGCTGTCGTAAAAGTGCAATCAATACAAGGTATTCATCAGGTTGGATGAGATAACAGTAGTGACTAAGGAATGTAACCTGTGCAGAAGATGGCAAAAGGGCAGGTGAATCACATTTGTCTTCCTTATCAGCTAACTTGAAGTTGACAGCTGCTAGATTTAAAGAGCTGTAAGTCATACAGAAGATAAAACATTCATAGATCTAAACCAAATAATATTAAGTCTGTTCACTGTTACATGCGTCTTTTAAAAGGAGAGGTTTATTCCAAAGCAAATCTTTTGCATGCTAGTGACACTACAATGAATTTTACTTTCTGTAAATAGCTCTGTATAGGCAAGCTACCAGTCATATTCCTTAAATACAATTTTTAAATTTGTTTTCTGTTATTAAAAAGTGTTATAAAACCATTTTTTTCTAATTTTTTTAAATATGTCTTCTCGTTTAGAGCCTGGCCAAGTTAACAGATGGATTCAGGAATAGCTGTTGTATTACAGATTCCCTGCAGGATCTCCAGCACAATTCTGGTTCACTCAGTGACTCCTGTTTACCTCAACAACACTGCGATGCTTGTTCTCAGACTGACATCACTGGAGAGGTATGTGAGTGTTCCTATGTGAAACATTTGCTGTACAAAATTAGCTGCTTTTGAACTATAGTGATACAGCGTTACTTACTCTTTTAATTTAAGAGGTGTTGGCTGGAGCAGAAGGAAAAATCCAAAGCAATACTGATGATGAGGGAGTTGCATTTGCTTGTTTCCACTCTGTGCAAGCTGTGGGCTTGGTGGTTCTGCTGCTTGAGTGTGGCAGAGGGATGCAGGGACATGCTTGCAGGCAGTGACAGGTAAAATCAGCTCCTGGACTCAGCCAGCCCAGCAGAAGACTTCTTGCATTACCACTTTGGTGACTGCAGGTTCATCTTGGAGTAACAGCTCTTGTTTAGGTGTCCATGGACCTCTTTTCTTCATATTCCCAGCTCAAATTACTGATACTTGTAATGAAGCAGGAAGGAAGAAAATTCTTTAGCCAGCTTGAAGTTGCAGTCGAGACATGATTTTGCATGAGATGTTAGCATTGTGGTAGTAGTGATAGCTGTGTATTTTTAAAAATTTTATTTTTTAAGCCTTGTTTTTATCATGCTCATAATCATTGTTCCTATACATTGAAGATGTGTAGTAGATCTCTGCTCCTTTCCTCTGTCTAAGACAAGGAAAGTATTTGTTATTCTCAAAGTATTTTTCTTAATCAACAAAACTTCTGATATAGTCTATTAAACCTTTGTGCTCAAATATGCCGTTAAATATGATATTTGAGAAGAACATACTGGCATTCCTTGGAAATGGTTCTATCTGAGTGAAATTGTGTACTCCAAATAATAGTAAGTAAAAATTTGGTTTGCACTACTACTGTGGTAACCCAGTTATTAATCAGTAATAAGACGTGTGCCTCTGTGGATGACTGACACCAGAGCAAGAAGGCAACTTGTTTGTAGTTCGTTAGTATGGTAGTTTAGATGTTACTTCACATTTAGTTAGAAATCGTCTCATTATTGGCTTTACCATCCCGTTTCTCCTCTGTAATAGTCTTCTTTCACTGCTGGCTGGTTGTCAGATTGGATGTCTCCAGAGGGTACCTACAGAAGAGGAAATCTTGTTTTTGAGAAGATAGACTCTTCAAGAATCTGAGAAAACTGAGCTAATGCTAGGCTGTCTTTCAGGGTATTAGGCAGATGGTGCCTTTGGGGTGTCATTTTTCAGATGAGTGGTGGATGGGATTATTGAATTCTGAAATGAATTACTAAAAGGAACACAGGAGCATTTTCCCATTTGCAGTACACAATCCAAGACAAGTATACTGTAGAAATTATGTTTATTGGGTATAGGCTTTTTGTAAGGAAAACAAAATTACGTAATTATCTGAATCTTTTCACTGAACTATTGTTAGTGACAAATGAGTGGAAAAGAGGTGGAGTTTTTACCGATGTGATGATCCAGACAGAGAAAGCAGCAGCTAGAGGAGAATTGCAGAGGTGCAGCAATGCACTAGTATAGGAACTTAGGTTTTAACTATTAGATGATACACAAACTTCTCAGGAGGGAAGTGCTAATGCCCTAAAATAGAAATTGCTGTAGAAACACAATGCAGTAGGAGTTGCACCATAAATGCACATTCTATGACTGCTTCAAGGATCAGGTGGTTTTTTTGTACTAATATTTAAAATGCACTAATGCTATAAGTGCTGGGTAACACATCACAGTACAGGGAATGTGATCTGAATTGCTTCTAATAAAGCTATTCATAAAATAGCTGTATCAAGTAGCAAATATTTCAATTAAAACCCTCTTTGTCTTTTATACTTGGATAAAGTTGAAAAGCTTTGACCATTTGTCAAAGCTTGACCATTTATTATTTAGCTTGCTAACCCTTGATTTCCAGGTTAATAATTTATTGAAAGGGCGTATTTATCTTCTCTGCTTTTAGCAATAGTTTTTTCATTACGTTATTACTTAAAGCATAGAGGTTTCTTTAGTGAGTCCAGTAAGGAAGACTAATTTTTCCCTTTCTTTATTGTGATGAGAGTGTTTTTAACTTGTTTTGTCTTTTCTTTTTCCTTCTCTCTTTGCTCTTTAACTCTGCAAGTTTGGGTTTGATGACAAAACAAGACTTGTAGACAAAGTAAGGCTGAACTGGCAATATGAAGAGGCCAAGAAAAGGTAATTAAAGATAAATCTATTGGGTTTTATATTTACTTTTGTGATTAAAGTTTTCAAAGTGGAACTGCCTCCTAGCTGGAATGTCTTTGGGAAGACTAATTTGTTCTCTATTGAGTAGTTCGCAGATAATAAAAGCTTAGGTAAACATAAGACTTTATCGTAAGATTATTATATTTGTTTGTAGAGATAAAGCTAAATGTCATCCCTGTTCTATACTTGTATAAACACAAAATTGTAGTGGTTCAGTTAAGCTGTTTTACATTTTTTCACCCTCCTTTTCAAACCTAGATATAAACAATCTTTAAATTTACACTTACCAGCCTGGTCTGTCAATGTATCCAAAGCTTTGCATACCTGTGTCTTAAGTTCAGTGTACTGAAGACATGAAGAAGAAAGAATGCAGAACTTCATGTGAGATAAATGAAGATGTTCAGAGCTGAACAAAAGGGTACATAAAAATAAATGTTGAAATTGGAAAAAAAATCTGATAAAAATGATAAAAAGTATTACTTGAAATAGACTGATTCTTCACTAAGTCCTTCAGTCTTACTGCTTATTGTAAGTATTTATCTTGTGGAGGCCAGTCTTGCAGTGTTTTTTCATGGGTTTATAGGAGTTTTAAAAGTACTGTCTACGTAAATAGTTTAATGGGTCCTCATTGAACCTTGTTGTTTTCAAACTATTTGCCACATATTCAGGACGATAGTTTGGGTGCAGATGATGACTTGAACTCAGTAAATTTATGTGCTTAGGATTATTTTGATTTGTGCTGGTAGAATATTCTGTTACTGAATTTGACAGACACTTAAAAGAGTTAATATAGATAACTTCAAAACCTGTAGTTTTTTAATTTGTATAAATTAGGATTTTTGTTCTTTCCAATGTGTTCTATTCTACCAGTTTTTTACATCTCTCAGAGCAAGAGTTAAAAAAGAAGTTCAATGCTTTTGCGTCTTTTATTCATATCATGGTGACCTTTTCTTTGGGGGAGTCTGTGATGCTGTCACATGTCTTGGCAGGAATTGGAAGTTTGTAGGCAGTTCACCATTTTGTTGTTCTTGGAAAATTAACCCTCATTTGGACACGATACAGGCTTCAAAAAAATTAAGTTGGTACAAGCAAGTTAGGTAAACACAGCTAAATCTTCAGGATTTGTAACTTGAATGGAAGTCAGCATTGTACATACTGCGTGTAAATAGCAGTGACTATTACCTAATAAAGGTTAAATAATTGGGGAAAAAAGAATAAAACAAAAATGTGTCAGTGTCCTGTTTGCTCACGGGCTAACTTAGCACTTAATAGTCCAGTGATAATTTAGTGACTTAAAGTTGGTGAAAGAATAATGACAGAATTTAATTTCATACTGTTTAGTTTAACAGAGCTACTGATGCTGTGAAGATTGTATTAAAATGGTTTAAGTTCAGCTTTCTGACATACCTTTTCTGTGTTTTTCAAAACAATTCTCTTCTTGTGTGTTTATTACAAGGGAAAGAGGGAGTGGTGTTTTTGTGGAGAGGGTGAAGAGGTGTTGAGTTTATATGGGTTAATTTTTTTTTAGTAGCAAAGCTGGAAATGCCGAATATTTTTTTCTGCACGGAACGCAGTATTTCCGAACATCAGAAGTGAGCTGGTGTTTGATCTTAATTAAGTGTAGAAAATCTGGGTAGCTAACCTTCCAACTAGAGAATGGTAATTGCAGTAAGAGTAGTTTTGCTTTCCCTGGATAGCAGCTCTGACAATGGTCTGTTATTTAGCAAAAGCATGTTAGTTGCTTTAAAAGAGTAGCGTTATTCTGCCCAGTATGTTGTACGGAAGTAATCGGCTTTCAGCTTTTGAGTGGAACTGCACAAAGCTCATTGCCCCTACCAGTTATCTCTGTGGTTGCATTCTTCATTTATCATGCATTCCTTCCCCTTAGCTTGCTGGCATTTCTGTAGGGCTTTTGTCTCTGCTAAATATCTTTGTGTTCATTCTCCCTTGGCTGGTGAAATATCTACTGTTACTGCACAGTGTGGGTGACGGAATGTGCTGCGATGGATTAAAATCTACAAAGTAGAAAATTAAAATGCTACAGTATGTCACAACTGTAAGGCAGTATATTGTGACTGCTTGCTTGTCAAGCAGGTGTGGAAACATACAGCAAATAAGTACAACAGACAAACTTTTAACGGGAGACTTTTAAAATGCACTGTAGGAGAAAAGTTTATTTTCTCCTAAGATAAGACAGTTATCTTTTAAAGACAAGAAAGTTATCTTTTTCGTGAAAGGAAAGCAGGAAAAAAGCCCCACAAACTGAAGGACAGAGTGTTGTGTTGTAGTTGCTTTTGTGAATCTAGCCAGATATAAGCAGAATATCTGACAGATGTAGGAAAAGTCTTTAAAAATATTCTCTCTGTATATGGAGTCTAAGCAAGGAAATGCAGTGCTGGGATTTTTGAATGAACTATCCTGAGGAATTCAGGAGATGAGACCCAGTGATTGCAGAAGAGTTGGCTTGCACTCCCAAAATATCTCTCCTCACTCATAAAGGATAATTTCATTTTAATTCCTCCTTCAAAAATCTCTCTGACTGCTGAATGGTTTGGCCTTTGCATAAATTAAGACATTCACATAGCTTTTTTCCCCCATCACTTTCCCGCTGGAAGGAAGTTGGATGATTTGCAATTTAATTTTTCCCATGGGTATTTCAGATGTTGTACACTCTGCATTCTGACATTTCCAGCACACTGGGGAAGAGATCCTCTCCCCCATTTCTGGTCCAGGCTCTTGGAGGAGTCTGTTAAATTCTACTTTTTAACTCACCAAACATGCTGAAAGGAGGCTCAATCACTTTTCTTCCGCTCTGCACTCTTCCCCCTCCCCCATTATTTCTAAATAAACTGTACTTTATTTCCATGAAATTTCTCCTCTCAGATCTGCCAGTGTGGCCCTCCAGAGATGCAGGAGGGGGAGGGAGGACGGTCTTTTTGAACAGACAGCCCCAAGCTGCCTGGGTAAATACTGTTTTTAGTTTCAGTTGCTATTTCAGTGAGACCACCTCTCATGAAAGCATTTGCACACTGGAAAGTGTACCCCTCAAGCACTTTTCTGAATAGACTGCTTCATAGCACGAGAAATCAAAAGCAAATTGTTTTTCTTTGATAACTCTTTAAGTTGTGCAGTTCAGTGTAATGACTACATGAAGTGTATTAGCAAATGTTCATGAAATGTCATTGCTGCAGTGCCTCATATCCTGTGAAGTGTGTTAATCGGTAGATGAAAAATAATCCCTCCAATAAGAAGCAACAAAAGTTTTAGCTGTGGGTTTTTTGGTTGTTTTTTTTTTTTTTAATAGTCCAATCTGATGGTAACTAATGAACTAATACATTCAAACATCTTCAACCAGCTTACCTAGTTCGGGTGCAGAAGCAGTAATTTATTTGTATCTTCTGTAAATTTGAATTCAAAGATGTTATTTTTCTATTCATTTCGTAGAGGCATGCAATGGATGTCAAGAGATTTATTTTAGCCTTGAAAAAACCTCTTCCTCAGATATGCTTAATATTTCCACATTTGTCTTTAAGGATGTTACTTCTTTCTGTTCAGTATAGCTTGTTGCAAACTTGTCTCATTTCCAAGATTAAATTTCAGTTGGGCCTTTAAAATCACTAGCATAAGCAGAAGTGTGTCAGTGCAGTTTGTGCTTACTGTGACAAAATACATGTTGATTGGATATTGATAGCAGCATTCCAGTACTAATACAAAAACTTAGTCAAGTATTTTCCTCTTAAAATTTATTTTGTATGGGCAGGTTTCAAGGTTTAATTACCTAATCTCTAGTGAAATTCAGTGGATTTGTATGCTTTATTCTGCTGAACTAATCTGAAAATCTGATTTAAGGATGAAGTAATTTGTTTGATATCACATAAATACCTGGCTCAGCCAAACCTAAATCTCCCAGTATTGGTTTTTAAACATAAAATGTTTTCTTTGGGTTATAAAGGGAGCTTAGACCTGATTTTGAACTTCTTTAAAGTTTTATACTATCTCACCTGTGCATTGGGGAAAACTTGCTTTTAGCAGGTTTTTGCAATTTTCCTAAAAATCTGCAAAATGCCAGTGGACTCTAATGGTTTTATGAGTTTCCTAAGCCAATTTAAGATCTCGTTGTTGTTGAAGGAATTGGGTTGTCAGAAAGGCTGGGTATTCTGCAGAGCATACTCATGTTGTGTGCCAAAGCCACAGTGGCACATACTTGCAGGAACTGCCAAAATAGACACAGTGGAGAAATTTTGTGAGCATTTGGCTGAGTTCCCCAGCTTCTTGTTCTTTCCATTTCTTTCTTTGTCTTTCTCTAGTGTTCCCCTCTTTGGATATCAATCATAATCCACACTCAAGAGGGTCAGTAAATACCAAAATTGTCAAGTTTTTTACACCCTTCATTATATGTCTCCAGTCCCACAGCCACCTCCTTTGGGTATTGCATGTGGGAGATATTCCCTGTTGCCTGAAGTGTCAGAGAACTGGGTCCAATTATAAGCCTAGGGAAAAGAATAAGCAGGGCTGATTTATGTGATCTTAGCCACTCTTCTTCAAATTGGAACTGGAATATTTTCTTTATTTTATCCCCACTGGGCTTCCCATACTACAGGTAACAAAGGCCTCGGTTCTAGAGTAGTCTGGTTTGTCAGCCAAAAGCCTAGGCATTTAAATGTAGAGGAATATTGTTTGGTTTCCTTTTTTTTTCCTTGTAAAACTCAAACCATGTTAAGTTTGAAGAACATTTGCCGGCTCTGGGATACCCATAATTTGTCCATTTTATGAGCATGAGTTTTGAATTGGTTCAGAGCATTTCCCTCCCCAAGACACCAGTCTTGTTCATAGTTCAAGTAAGGATCTAACATGAGGTAAATTGTAATTGTAAATCACTCATCTCACAATAAGTGATTTTTACTCACTTCTCATGCTATATTTAATAAATATCCTCTTGAGTTCAGTAATATAAGTTCATTAGTGCTGGGTTCACATACCACCCTTGAAAGTGAAATGATTTTCTAGACATTAACAAAATCTTTAAGGTTCCCCAGGTATTTTCAGTGACGGAAGGATTGCCCTGTTTTGTCGTGGGGAGAGGGAGCTGTGTAGAGCTATAATGATTCAGACATGCTACTACATTTAATTAAATTAGGTCTAATTAAATTTTGCAAATACATGCTTTTTCCCCCCCCCATGATGTAGTTTGTATAGTAAACTACTGGCTCTACTGATCTCCATCCTCATGCTGTGTCTGCATTATCATGAGTGAGACATCATTCTGGATACCTTGGTATGGCCATTTCAGGGCAAATGTGTTTGCTTAAGATCATCATCAGGTTAAACCTTTGTCATCCCATCTGTGCCCCTCCCTTAACAGGAACTGTTATGTTCATCTCCATTTGAAATTTTTAAATACTGAATTAAGCAGCAAGTAGGCCTGCCTGCCTAGGGAACTGGTTATTTGATACCACCTACTCCAATGTGGAATGCAAGCTCCTCAGCACTTGTTATGCAAGGATGGGAATGGGCGAAATGCCTGGAATGTTGATGGCTCAAAATTAACTGTTTTTTCCACAGGAATATGTTAAATTGCTGGATCAGTAGGGACCTCAGTATCTGGCATTAGGCCAGATAAAAGCACTCTTTTGCAGTAACTACAGTTAAAAAATAGTATCTTAAAAATACTCAGTAGGAAGGAAAAATGTGTTTGAAAAACAGAGGCTTCATATAAGGATCCTAAATATTTTTTTTTTCCACTTTAGGTTGCAATCTATGTCAAGTCACTGATTTATTTAGGTGGATGTTTTAAGGCAGGTTAATATATGCACTGAGTTTGAAAACAGCCATTTTCTTCTAACATATCAGCAGTGAAGATGGCTGGTATAGTACAGGCGTAAAGTCTGGCATAGGCAAGCATAGTGAAATGGCTTATTTATGTATTTATTGTGTTTGGAAGAAAAGTTCGTGTTTGAGGAGACAGATTGCAATTATGGAACATAATTAAGAGGACTTTTTAATGAAGTTCTGAGCATAACTAGACATGACTTCTCAGATTTTTTTCTTAGTTTTGGGTGAATGAGACCATAAAAGCCTTAAGGATGTCTTCTAGCCAAGGAGATAAATATTAAAAAGTTTGTCACTGCTAGCTTTTTGGAACAACTTGCCATGCAGCGGGATTCCTCAGTGGAAAGCAAGCAACAAAATTGACCCAAAACTTCAGTTAATATGCAGGAAATAGAGGTTGCAGAAAACTGGCCTACTGATGCTTCAACAGATACCTACATTATATACTGTTTTGTGCCTGCTTTTTCTTTGAGTAAAGGGAAAACTGTAGAAACAAGAAGAGCTAGCTGAAAGAGCTAGCTGAGAGTGTCAAGGGAATCAAAGTAAATACCTAATCAGATTTTGGAACTCTTCAGTGGTACAAACCTTGTCCACAGCAGTACTTTTCCTCCTTTAATAACAGTATAATTAAGTTATTGTATGAGAACTTCCTACTTTCAAAGCATCACCATAACAGAAATTGAAGGGAAAAAACAAACTTTAAGCTGGAATGTCATACACAAAGGGAGTTACGTGCTCTCAGCAAGCTCAAGAGTCTAAATTAAAACCTCTTGTATTTAGTGGGGGTGGTGTTTTACTCCATGGACAAGTGGAATCATTGATTAGCTAGCTCTGAAAGAGGGGGATCTCTTTCTCTTCCCTGATCATACTTCTCTTCTTTGTTGCCTTCATTAGGGTTCATTTGCACCTGTGGTCTGCTTCTTAACCAGCTCACCGTGCAATGTAAAAATAACTAGCAAAACAATTGTGAGTGTTAAAATGAAGGAAAGGGTCAGTCCTTCAGCTGTCTTATGAAGAAACACAGAGACTTCAGATAAATCTCATCTTCTTTTGTCCGCAAGCTGTGCAAAAGCTTATAGAACGCAATCACTCAAATAGTTCAGGCTCATCTGATTCGCACTCACTTGCCAAGCTATGATAATTCAATTGTACCAGAATTCTGTGAGTCTGTTGAGAGGCTCTTGAGTCCCTATTTGTTTCATTTGGCACTGAACACCTGAAAATCAAGCTATATGTGCTTCAGGAGTGTTTACTGAATCTTTAACAGCGGAGCAGCCTGGGTAGGGGAGAGAAGGGATCCTGACCCTGCTCGTTCTTCCTGGCCCTGACATTTGGTCAGTGGGGTGAGGTGTTCTTCAGGAAGCTGCATCTGGAATTCATGCACAATAGCTGAAGCATGAAATATGTAGACTGTATGTATCGATTCACAATGGTGCTTTCAGTAGCTATTGGCAGGAAGTTGGTTATTAATGCAAGGAGGAGGAAATGGTGTTGAAGGGCTTGATAAAGTATTCTGCTTTAGACAAAAATACGACGTAATACTCAATTTCTTTACTTGCTGTAAATGAAATCTAAGGTGTGGGAGGGAAATGACAATGAAATTGCTCTTCATATATGAATGCAGTTACTGCAAAATGACTTATAGTGATAGTTTATTTCCCTTCCCCTGATAAGATGGCCAAATATTTCCCAGATGTCAGTATGAGATAAACTTTATTGTGTGATGTTTAGTTTTCAAATGGGGGAAACCCTGCCTTTGTCATGTCTATGCCTTTTCTTTTATTCATAATCATGTTATCACACTGTGGATCTTCTGTGTTATGTGCCTTTACCTTGCTTTGTTTGTTGATAATTTTCTTTCTTACCAGATATTTTTGAAAAAAGATTATTTTAACCAAAACCAATGGACTATATCCCACTTTTATGGCTGGCTTAAACATGCCTTTATTTATTTATTTATTTATTTATTTATTTAATTTAAAGGGTAGTAATCTTTTAGAGGTACTGATCTCTGAATGCTGCCATTTCAAAGTGAAGATGAAACTGAGGTGTAAACTGCATATATGTTGTACAGTTCTTGAGTTTCAAATGTTCAAAAATCAGAAAGCTAGATTTTCTCTTACTTACATCTAATTTTGACTGTTACATTTTAAAGTGTCTAAATTGTCACTGCAAGACAAACATAAGTACCTAGCCATAAGTGTTTTCCCTCTTATGCCAAAAGAAACATTTGTGAAATGTCTAGCTTTAGTGTTCTTGGTAATATTGATAGGAGTTCAAAATTTGTTTTTAAAAGAACATTTTCTTAAAATGTCAGCTGTGGAGTTATTCTTAAAACTGTTGTTTCATGTAATGGTTCAGCATATTGAGATATAGGAAACTACTTTTAACTATGAAGCTTACTGCAGAAAAAAAATCAAGTTAGCTTATTTAACTGCATATTTTTATGACAGATTCATCTAAAGCCACTTGTGTTTTGTAACCAGTAAATCTTGTCTTTCTCTTCTGCATTTTTGAATATATTTATCCTCTTTAAAAGGGTTTCGAATATACAACAGCAGCTGGCCTTGCTAGATAATGAATCCTGGCCAGGAATGGCTGAAGCGGACAGGGACCGTCTTCAGCTCATCAAAGAGAAGGAGGCTCTTCTTCAGGAGCTGCAGCTTATCAGTCAGCAGAGACGATCCCCAGAAGACATTGCACGTTTGGAGGAAGAAAAAAGACGCTTGGAGGATGAAATTCAGCGAGCTCGAGCAACGTCTGCTCATGGGGCCACTGAAAGGTTTGGGAACTTGAATCGTTTTCTTCTCTTGTGAGATCCATATAGGTAGCTTGAAAAGGGAGAGTAGGGAATTTCGTTATGTTTAAGGAAACAGTAAGTTACTAGAGAAATTCACTTCCAGAAAAAGAGGAGACTACTCCTGACTGTCAGTGTTTAATTCTGTCTTGAGCTTTTCTGAAGCACAGTGATGTTGACTAGTTAGTTTTCCTTTCATTCATCTAAAAAGTCTGAATAGGAAGAAGAAATCTGAATAGAATCCCAAAAGATGCTTGGAATAGGTCTGTGTGATACTCTTTGATAATTGAGACCTGAATAACATCACCTGGATAGTGAAAGATTTTTCTGTTATTTGCAGTGGAGTAGTACTCATCTCCAAAAGCATCAAAACAAAGATCGTTTGCTGTATTTAGTTTCTGGCTTATAACAGGAAAGTTAAATGATTATGTTTTTACTGCCTTTTATATACAATATTTCCTTTTCATTTGCAGTCTCAGCAGTGGGAACACATCCCAGTTCTGACATTTAGAGAACATAGTAAGCAGAGTCATTCTTGAAAACTTAAAAATCAAGTTATGTGTAAAATAAACAACCCAAAAAACATATTAGTGGAAATACCATGTTTATTTCAAAGTTGCCTAGCTTTTCCTGTAGCCAGAGAAAAGGACAAAACCTCTTAATCTCTTTTTACCATAGACTGCTTCCAGTGAAAGCAAGAAATTACTTGTTCTTGCTTCTCTTAAATAGTGGTAAAACCTCAGCTTTGACACTTCAGGAAAACCTACCAGAACTGGCTTTGATGTGATCTGTGTAAAGGTTAATATTTACACAATTAAGACACTTTAAAAATATTTGAAAATGCTTTCCATATACAGATTTTGACAGCTTCAGTTTCTTTGAAAAGACTTACTTCGGACAGTAAATTTAGGCAATAAACAGAAAATTCACAGCCAGCCTGCAGGTCAGTGTAAGATATTTTGCAATTTTTGCAATATTGTTACATTGGCTTTCCAGCTTAAAACTGACAGAAAAGGGAGTTCACTTTACACTGTAGTGTAGTAAGTTTTATTTGTTGTTTTTGGGCTCTCATGTTAGGTAGTGCATACTGTGTTGGCAAGAAGGCCAAGCTATTTTTCCATGGAGTTCATGCTGTGGAAACCAGCATTTCAGTGTGGTAGTTGATATTTCAAATGCTAGCAGAAAGTTGAGCAGAAGTTAGAATAATACTGATGGGCACTCTAATTTTATATAACGAATTGGAGGAAAGCTTAACTATTAGTAGCCCAAATTTTTTGTTTGTTTGTTTTAGACTCAGAAATAACCAAAAATATTCCTAATTCTGCTTTTCCACTTTGTTCTAATTGTGAAATACAAAGGTGTTTCTTTCTTGAATAATTAATACTTCTGTTACTGAGTTTTAAAGGCATTGAGTTATGCACAGATCAAAATGAACTTAAAATCTCTATGACAGAGGTGAGGGTTTTGTTGTTGAGGTTGTTTTGTTTTGTTTTTATTATAGTGTTGTTTTTGTTAAGATTGGCTGACAGCCTTAGTTGGAGGCACATCATACCCTTTAGAGCAGATACCTACCCTGCAGCATCGATCACTGTGGAATGTAGGTTCCTAAGTTTGTTTTTTACAGTAGATGGTGTGAATTTGCTTTCCCCTGGAAGCTTTTGAATCAGTTATGTCCATTTGTCTTTTTCTTTTGGTTCCTGTATGCAGTGCCTATATGGTATAAGTTTGCATAGCTGATCTGCAGCTTTCCTTGTGCCACTTGGTTAACCTGGCCCGGGGTGTACTGAGGCAGGAGAACAGCCTGAGAGCTGCTGTTTTATCCTGGAGAACTCCCTTTCTGATGATTTTTAAACCCTATTCATTAGCGCTGTCTTTGCAGCTGAGGAAGGTGTGAGGCGCTCTAATAAGTTTGATCTGCTTTCTCCAAACTGTCTGTCAGAATCCCCATTTCCAGCCACCTTGTGATGTAGGGTTGGAGCTGTAACTTTCCTGGACATACAAAACGTACAACACAAACCAGAATATTACCCTGGTATTATCTTGAATTTCGGTGGTTGGGCTTGGGAAAACAAAACATCCGGAATATAATTCTGGATCCAGAAAAAGAATAGATAGTAGATAAAATCTATTCTTTGAAATTCTAATAATGTCAGAATACAGAATTTAAGATCTCTTATAGGTGTATGAGATAGACAGCATTAAATTTATATTCCATTTGTGTTGTGGCAGTGGTACTGAGTAATTCAGCTGCTTGTTATTAGAATGGGCAAAAAATAAGTTGCAGCATTTTTCTTGTAACGTAGTAGTGAAAATGTTGTATTGCCTGCTTAAATATAATGACAAATAAATGCACCTAAAACACATAGAATAAGAACTTACATTTGACATTGGTGGTTATGCTTAATAGAAGTCCTTCAAAAATTTGCTTTTTAGCTTTGAAATTTTACACTAATTCTCTTGCATAATAGGGCTATTTGGAATTTTTTTTTTGTGACAAGGCGAAAGGTCATAGTATTTTAATGGCAGAATCAGATTGATGGAAGAGAAAAAAATAATCTTGTAGAGTCTGATATTTTTACCTAGGACTTTTTATGACTTTGCTAATTGCTGTAATGTATTTTCAGCATCATGACTCTTACATTGTGCTTCAGTTACTTTTCTTGTCTGGGAATTCTCCTGGAGTTTTGGTTCTTGTGTTCTTGCTGGAATTACTGTCACTGCATATGAGCAGCATAAATTAAAACTTTTCATTAAACAGTCCAACTTTTTTTTTAACATTCCAAACTTCAATGCATTGATATTTTTCCACGCTTGGGAAGCTCCTAGCACTTTTTGAACACTACTGTTATGAAGAAAATAGTAATATGTATCTGTTTAATTATAGGATACTGTTACAGGAGAAGAGAAACTGTTTGCTTATGCAACTAGAAGAAGCTACGCGTTTAACCTCATATTTACACTCCCAGTTGAAAAGGTAAGTTACATAAAACCAGCAAGTTTTGAAGTAACTGCAGCAGAGAAGAGTATTAATAATGTATGAAGTTTACCTTTTTATACTTCTGTGTATGTGTGCCAAGTAAATGAATTTTTTACTACATTTGTACAATTCGCTCTGTGGAATGTGATGATTTGGATGGAGTTTTATAAATAGTATTAGCGATGGCTATTTGGGCTGCATTATTAAGTGTATCTGGGAATTTATGTTACCTTACTTTTTGAAAAGGAGGTATGTTCTTAAAATCTGTTGTAATATTGTTACAGTTTTTCTTTTAAGTTCTGTGAGTTGTTAATATTCTGATACCTTCAAAGGTAGGAGTTTTTGATCCCTGGTGAGATGACAGAATTTTGCTATTTAAATATGGGAATGTGTTAAGACCCACACAGAAGTCCAGAATGTTTTGCATATTCACACTCACAGCTGCCTTTTGAGATGCAGCTCGTGGGGATTCCTCAGTTTAACACCACACCAGCATCAAACGCTCAGTTCCTGCTGAGTTCCTGTCTCACTTCATCTCTCTCTGGCACTAATATTCTTCTCCCCCTTAACTGAGAATGGTAAGAGGAACTGGGATGGGATTCATCCTAAAGTCTTTTTATTTTGCATTGGAAAAACCTGTGAGAGTGAGGCTTACACAGCAGTTTGTTAGGACTTTGCAAATCCCTTTACGCTTCTACTCCCGGGATTGTTTTTGACCAATCATTTATGTAAATTTGAGCTGGATCATGGTAATCTATCTTTCCTGGCTTTGCATTGAGTCTGCTGATCCAGAGCCTGCTCTGGCCTCTTTTCTGCCAAACTACAGCTGCTTACATGTTTGAGGAAAGAGTAAGCTCATCCTGTTGGACTGTTGTCTTCAGGCACTTACCCCTGATTTGGTTGTCACATGTGCTGCTCCAGTCACGGTTGTGCCTGAGACCAGGGCAAGAGACATGAACTACATTTTAAAATGCCAAATCCTCTTTCTGTGTCACCATACTGAATATATGTAAAATTGCTTGTGTAATATGGATTAGTGTTTTAATGTCTGCATTGGTGGTTCTGATTATATTTGAAAAGGCATTCTTGTGTTTTCTCTTTCTTTGTATGCCGTAGTCTGTCAGCTAGCACCCTCACCATGTCCTCTGGCAGCAGCAGGGGATCTCTGGCCTCCAGTCGAGGATCCTTGGCCTCTAGCAGAGGCTCCCTCAGCTCAGTCAGCTTTACGGACATCTATGGCCTTCCCCAGTACGACAAGTCAGAGAGTGTTACAGACTATGGGCAGCATTTGCGCTTTGACATCATTCCCTTCGAGTCTCTCACAAAGGATGTGCCGTATGCCGATCCCATTGGACACTCGAATTTCAATAAGCAGCGGAGGTCTCTGGATACCCCGCAGTCCCTGGCATCCTTGTCGTCGCGGTCCTCCTTGTCATCGTTGTCCCCTCCAAGCTCGCCTCTGGACACCCCGTTTCTCTCTGCATCACGAGATTCTCCGTTGGCTCAGATGTCAGAAGGTTTTGAGGAGATGGCAAGCATAGGAGCCCTGGAAATGCTCAGGGCTCAGACCACAGCCTTGGGTGATGATGATGCACAAGGCACGAGCTCATCACAGACGTCCGCTTACGCTCTGGACAATGAAGGGCTGCGAGAAATGGGACCACACCTGACTGCTGTCCAAACTGCTGGAGGTGAGTTTATGGATATTATTATTTTGTCACATTGTCTTAGAAAATGTCACACAGATTTAAGCATGCCAGCACAGTAGAGATTGTTCCTCAGTTAGGCTTATTTTACTACCATCAGTTAAAAATTGCATGGTAGATGTTATCTGTTAAAAGCCTGACCAAAGACGGGAAAATCCCCCAAACCCAAACTCTAGTTTTAGGGCAGAGAGGTGAAAGAATAGAGAAATCCTTGTCAATAGATCTTAAAACAGTGGTGAATTGACTGGGAGAAAAGGAATGGAATATAGACTTTCATTGGAGTGTAGCCTATCAAGGACCTAGCAAGAATGAGTAAGGTGTTAGTAAGAAAAAGTACGTGTTAATTACTTCTGAGGCCCCCAGCTGGGCTGATGTTGCCTTTATTCTGAAAATGTAAAGCAACACAAACCCAGGAGAGATAGGAAATAACCAGTAACCACCCCCTACAAAAAAACCCGAACATGAGGTGATGCTGCTGACAGTGACAGGTGAAGGCTGGCTGACTCCATGCTGAATTTGTACATACTCCAGACCAGGTTCCCTTGTCCAAGGTCTGTGATGGAGCAGAAGCCACAGTGGCATGGCTGTCAGGAGTGCATGGTGCACTCATGAATAGGTGCTTTGTCAGCAAGGGAGCATCTTTTTTAGGGGATGTGCAAGACGTTGAATATCTGCTTGGCTGGTTGTGTCTGAGCACCTGTGTGTGCTGTGATCTCAGAGGAGTGATGGGTGCAGTTAGCACAGCACACACACTGCTGAGTTTTCCTTTCCTTTTGTCACATTGATGGACTTGCTTTAGCTTGCATTGGCAGAAGCTTCTGAAGCACTGCAATTGAGAAATATAAATTAGAGAAATCAAAAGAGGAAACAGAAAACTTGAAAAAATGAAACAAAATTAAAAGCCTGAGCACACAGGAACACGACAAATTTATTTTCCTGTTTTGATCAACCAAATGGAGAACTGCTCTTAGTATGAAAAAGATAATCATAACAACATTTTTGTGTGTTGACTTGTTTTTTTTAATAAAACCATACTAATAGAGGAAGGCTTTTGGAGTTTAATACTAAATTTTGTGATTCCCATCCCATTTGTGTCCAGAATTCTGTGTTAGCAATTGCATAGAATGTTGCATTCGAGACTCATGACACCAGGAATAATATGAATTATAACCAGAGAATGGATCCTATTATCCTACCAGAATCTTATTTGTTATGTGATAATACAAATGAACATTGACAGTATTTACAGAAAACCTTTCACGTTTTCATATTAAAAAAGAAAATGTTGCCACAGTGCTAAAAAGCCTGCATTGTTCAAAAGCATTTGAGTCTAGACTCACCTACTTTTCTTAATGCAGCTAGCACTGCCAGAAGATACTGCAGCAGAATTTACTTTTACTAGCTGTAAACATTTCTAGTGCCCATATTGTAGCTTTCAGACCAAAATAAACAGAATTCCAGAGACCAGCGTGAAAACTTGTGCTTAAATTAGAGCTGTGAAGAGGCTTCCTGAGGCTTTCTTTAAACCTCAGATCAGACCACAGCATGTCTTCACCCATTGTGGTAAGTGAAAAAATCTAAGTAGTTCATTTATAACTTGTATGTGTTTCCTAGAAGTGAAGGTCTGGTGTGAGGGCCTAGGCAGCAATACAGGATGGAAGGGCAACTTCCTGCTTTGATTTTCCTTTTCTCCATTCCATGCTGTGTTTCTACACATTTCACATTTCTCTGAAAACCTCTGTGCTTAACCTGCTGTCAGTGCTGTGGTGTCCAGCTCCTAGTCCAGAGGTTACGACTTTTCTCTATGTACCACAGAGTATATTGTGTTGCTTTTTGAGGAAGAATATATGGTTAAAAGGTAGCCAGGCTGCCTTCTTTTGAGACTTTTTTATTTTTGATATTTGTATTTGGAAACAATTACTTAAAAAAATGTAACCTTTCTGATTTTTGACTACTTTGAGTTCCACACTCACTAGCTTGTGGTTTGGAATTGTAATGCAGTTGTTTTCAAGTAGCAGTTGGAAGTTTTGAAAGTATTTAGGTTTTGTACTCTTTTCCTGGAAGAATTGGATGGAGCATCCAGCTTGTATGCCAGAGTCGGGAGCTTGCAGATAGCGGAGGTTTTGTGTTTCTCTGAGGTACCATGCAGTGTGCCCTGCTGCTGCCACCCGATGGCCTGGCAGCAGAATGCCATGTTGCAGAAACAGGAGGGCTTGGTTCTGGCAAACCTTTGCCTGTTCCTTTACTAGACAAAGCATGAGGCTATTTTGGTAATTTGCAAATAATGGGGGCTGGGAGGATTAACACTGAATAAACTGGATGAACTTTGCGTTGATGCAGCACTTGAGCAAGTTCAAGGGGTTCTTCAGGGACTGCAATTTTCATGTTCAGTTGCTGATCTGCTGTTTTATTGTTCTCCATCTGTCACAAGGTCACATTGTGAAATAAGTTTGCATGTGTGAATGGAGGGAATATGCTTGAAAAGTTAAATCCATCATATTCATAAAGACGGGAGTGGGAAGAAACGTTAATAAAATATTGGGCTTTAATATCTTCACTGTCTCTTCCATATACTAAATCTTTCAAATGCTGAATTTATTTTAATGCCTAAATAATCTATTGTTCATAAAATATTGTCAGAGATCTAAAGGGTGATTTATCACTGTATGCTTTTTGTCTTGTTTCTCATGCGGCACAACAGAAAAATTCACTGTAAGTGAACCTGAAATTTCTTACTGTATGTTTTTCTGTGTGATGTGTTGGTTGTTTTGTTTCGAGGTGGGTTGTTTTGGGTTTTTTTTTTTTGGAGTTGCATGAGAAGAAAGAGGAGATTTTGATACATTTGGTTTTGTTTGATATTTTGCTGTATCTGTTTAATCATTATGGCATACTTAATTTTTTTGCTATGTCAACTAAACAACACGTTCACAGCTGTAATTAAACTCCTGGGGAAAGTGTTCTTTGACCTTCAGCTTTATTATATAATAGTAATGCCTGACAGTGTTATGGTAGGTGAGGTCTGTTTGTGTCTCTGATTAGTTTTTATGAGAGTGTTCTCCTCTTTTATTAGTGCATTTTGAGCTGATATGCAGTATTTGTAGTGGCCTAAGCTTGTGAAACGTGCTTTAGATTGATTTATGTGTTTTTTTAGTGAATGAAAGTTTGGACAGCAAAATTTCCTTTGAAGTTCACTTTTTCAGCTAATGACAATGAGAACGTTCTTTCATTCAGGGCTGTCTTATGTTTATCGAGCTTTGACACTCAGTAGTTCTGGAAAATCATACATATTGTTTACTGATTTTGTTATTTAAATAAGAAAATGGAAGGTAATCATCTGTCTTAGAAACCTAATTTTTAAACAATTCCTTAGCTTCCAGCATTGCAGTCTGTAACCTGTGCTAAATTTTTTCTGTTTAAACTAAAATTTGGTCTTTGATCTTGACCAGTTTTTTCTGCTGATTTTTTACTCTCCCAAGTCAAGGGTATATTCTAGTGTTTGCATCTCTCCCAAATTTTCTGCGATTGTCCGGGTTATCGTATGCTTCCATGGCCTGCAGACAGTGAGCGAATCATTGTCAAGCTACAACGTTTTTCATTTCATTATATTGGTGCTTGAGACCAACTTTTCCTTCCAGCCAAACTGGGAACCTTGGCCTCCCAAGGACAGAGCCCACAAGATCTTTCCTCTGCTGCATTTATACAAAGTGTTCACATAGTGGGTGAGCCAAGGGCTTATTTACGAAAAGAAATTGTCCTAGTTGAAATTAGTACAGAAATTATAGAAGCACTTTTAAAGTTCAACCTCTTTCCAGTGATATAAAATTTTTGAGAAACTTGAATATGTAGATGTCTCTACAGATTGCTAGTTTTGATTCTCCATAAATACCAGTGACAGAACCGAGGTGGGCTCGCCAAATCAGAAGTCCTTTAAAAAAAAAAAAAAGAAGAAAAAAACCAAACCAACCAAGCAAACAAAAAAATGTTCAATCAAAACAACCCACAAACCCACCACTTTTGTACAAGTGATGTAGAGGAGAGTGTGGTTCAAATACAGTTTTTTGCTTTCTGTGTGCTCACTTGAACTTGGCGCTCATTTATGGTGAGGATGTCATGAGTTGCACTGCATGATGTGAGATGTACAAGAAGGGTGGAATGCTGTAGCTGGAGATGGGGGGGGAATGGTGCTTCTTTCTCTGGATGCAGAGACAAGTGCACTTTGGGCTGTTTCTACCCAGTGAATAAATTTCCTGCCTACCTAAAGCTGACTAAATCCTTCATTGAGTTTGGAGGAGAGGTCCATAGGGCTGTTTATGGATCCAAAGGACAGAGAACTGGCTCTGCTGATACATCGGAATTTTAGCTCCAAAGAGGACTGGGTGATCTTTGTAACACATTTGGTAACTATGTGCTCTTAGTGGCCTGGTGACAGGAATGTATCTTGGGCTGGTGCAGAACCTGTTGGGCTTGGTACACCTTCTCTGCCAGTACCACAGTGGGTTAAAGCTCACCTTAGCCAGAGCCTTCTGTTGATAGCAGCAGCGTGGTTGTGTTGATCTCGAAGACTTTTATCAAGTTTTCATGTCCTGATGTCCTGTCCTGGTGGTAGTTGGGTGGGAGGTGAGGTGGGTACCGTGCAGGGGGGTGGCTCACCGTACCTCAGCTGGGTTCTGCAGGCAGAGGCTGGTATTCTGTGGAAGGAAACATACTGAGTAAGTGTCAGAAATAAATTTGGATGCCTTACAATAATGTGCAACAGAGGTACTTAACAAGTTGTTACTTTGAGTAAGACATGCTTCATCCCTAGTTGGGGCAGTAAGCTGTAAATGTCGGCTGGTGCTTGTCTCCCGTGTGTTGTGCTACTATTACTCTGCTGAAAGAGTCAATGCTTCCATGCTGTTTTAAGTTTGTAAGCATGAGCAGAAGCAAATAAAATGCTTTCCTCACTTTTGAGGTGCCATCTCTTTGCATTGCTTTCCTGCTTTGAGGACAGTCATTGAACCTTAAAGCAAAAGAGGGTAAAAGTTCTTCCCCACGCAGTGAAGAAACTGCACTTCACAAGTCTGTTTAGTGTTTTTCTCTAGGACTCAAAGGAAAACAACCTCAAGTTAGGAACTACTGTTGAAGTGTTAAAGCCTTTCCTATGCAGTTCTTGAACATTACTGCTTGTGCACGTACTATAAAGGATTGGTAGCTGCTGTACCTACTTGCCTGTGCAAAACCCCGTGTATAACTTTACACTTACAATGGGAAAGTGATTGCTGAGTTGCTATTTATTGTGTGGCTGGTGATTCGGGGAAGAGCGGCAAAGGGGGTTGAATTTTGCTTCCTCCTTCCCCCAGTCAGTTTTCGAAGTAATTCACCAAGAATTTGAAAAAAACAGTGATCTGAGTGAGCTGGAAAACACTGGTTCTTTTTGATAATGCCTCTCAGACTGTAAATAAAAGCTGCTATTATGTGATGGTATAAACAGTATGCTTTGAGACTTTGTATTAGGAAACAAATGAGAACAAAACCTCATATTGTGTTATCAGATAACTTTAAAAAAGAATGAGTCTCTGTGTTTGTTTTCAGCCTATTGTATATTCAGTAGGTAAGTCTGAAAAGCTTAGGATAGCATGTGTACATATGTGAATTAATGTAAGTCTTCCTTTAGGAAGGAATTATTCTACCAGAAAAACATTTAGTAGCAATGCCATTGGTTTATACTTAGTCTTGTCAGAGAGCAATTAGCCACAGACTTCCTTCCTTAATTCTCCCACAGAAAATCTCTGGTCAATCCTATTCTAGATTTTTAACTTTAAATTAGTTGAAAAAATCAGTGAACTGCACTGGTGCTGTTTTGCTGCTACTTTTGATACAATACATGTTTCTTGTTTAATTTTGAAGGTATTGCCTTGAGCTGATGTTCTCACTTTTTTTCTCCATGACAGCTGTAACTCTGCGAGGAGACAGTGGTAGAAGATCGGAGAGGAGAGCCAGGCGAGTTTCAGCATGTCTCTCAGATCATTCACTGGCTAGTGACAGTGGCGTGTTTGAAGCTTTAAGCAAAAGGTCAGGTGTATAAATGCATAGTAAGCTAGAAATATTCCTGTTCTGCCACATGGCCCAAAAGAATTAGTTGTGAATTTATGAGTAGGCTTTCAAAATTGCTAGTTATTAGAAAAATAAAACTACTAGACTGCATGTTTTAAAGGAAAGAAGCTTATTACATGTAGTCCACTGTCAACTTCAAGTGCCAAGTCCCTTTTGCTTTCTCTGATATTTTAACATCATATCTCCCTTGAAAGATAGTTTTCTTATCCTGTTAGTCATAAATCAGTAATTTTATTTCAACCATCTATAACAAAATAAAATTATATGGAGTGTGACTTAGAATTCTGAGTATCGTGCGATAAAAGTATAACTGCAAGGAAGAAACGTACAAACTGCCAAAAGTTTAAAAATGTGTATGTTCACCAAGTGACTGAAGGACGTAGAAACACATGTTACTTAATACAATTGTTTTAACACAGGAAGCAGTAATTGGGAAGAAGATAAGGTTTGGAGGATGCTAAGGAGAAATAGAAGACAAAATAAATATTAACCTAAATATCTTGAAAGAGTAATTCTAAAACCTCAGTTTTTATGATTGTGAATTACTACTGCTGTGTGTTTTTAAATAGGTGTTTCAAGTCCTTCTACATTACCACTCCCTCCTGTATTTCCAAATAATTGCTTATATCCACAAATCACAAATTAAATATTAGTTCATCATTTAGCAGCTTAGGTCACTATGTAGTTTACAGTACTTTCTGTTCCTGCAGGAATGAAGATCTGGAAGAGCCTGTTTATGGTGATGCTGCCAGTAATGAAGAACCACAAATACATGTTGGATTTCTGTGAGTAATTACTCCTCTTTCTCCGTATCAACTCTGCAGGAATTGCTCACTACTTTTTTTGTTTATGATTTTTAACTTTTTAATGAACTGAATCATGGTAGGTATTTTTAAGAAGTTTCTGAGCTGACAGCCAAAGTTCAGTGGATGTACAGATTAGTCAGTCATGTGCCACTTTGTGTTGGGGATATGCCTTAACCGCAGTTCATTCAGTGTCCTTTCAATGCTGACTGATAAAAGGGCCTTCATTACTTCTTTCAGTAGCATTTATTTTCATTGTCATTAATGTGAGTGTGGGTATAGGGATATGTCTCTGTAAGCGAGATCTTTTTATGCCAGATAAAGGAGGATTACCTTAGGAAAGTCACAGGTGAAGAGACAAAAATACAGTAAAGTCCCAGCTGTACAATACATCTTTGAAATCCTGTGCGTGTGGCATGCTACTGTTGGTAGTGGGAGTAGGGTGGGGAAGGGCAGATTATTGCCATGCAAGATAGGATATCCTATCTTAGCCCTCCAGAATCATCTCTGCCCCTTGGAAAACTAATTCCTGAGACTGGGAGATTTTAAAATATAAACCAGCTTTGTTAGTGGCATTTCAAAATTCATGCTGATGTGGAAGAGTAGAATTTTTTTACTTTGTTTTCAATAACCCATGAAAATAATGCAGATGGATTTGTCTAATGTAACTGATATGTTGTTACACATGTACACACACATACGCATAGGGTGTAACTGTTTAAACTAAGGAATGTATTTGATAAAACGTGTTTGCCGTCAAGAGGCATAGAAAGGCCATTTTCAAGTTTTTTATTTTCAAGCTGTATAATGTTTAATTCTCTTAGTTCTATTAACTTTGTTACTGTAGCTAATGCTTTTGATTGAAACTGATTTGTGCAAGAAATTTGTTTAACAAATGAGCTTTTACATTCTTTAAAACTGTTTAGTCTTCATCTTGATTTCTGAAGCAAAGTATTGATGATTGGTGACTTACATAGGAAATTTATTTTCCAGGCATGACAGCGGAAGCGAATGTCTGCTAGTCCATGTGTTACAGCTGAAGAACTTTACTAGTCTAGTTGTTAAAGAAAACTGCAAAATGTAAGCTTAAATTTCACACAGAGTCTGATCATTGCTTGTTTTATGCTGCAGTTTTAAATACCGTAGATTTATTTGGTTTCATTCAAAATTAAGCCATTTCTGGAGAAGATGGTATGTCTTAATTTCCATGAGGAAAGGGTTAATTTTATGGCCATATCCCTTTTATAGAACTTGTGTCACACAAGTGTAGTCTCTGTTTTCTTACAGGTTTATTATGCAGACGAAAGTTTGTTCAAAAATACGTGTGATATTTCAGCGTAAGCTTAGTGTATTTTTCTCAATTCCTGTGGCAACATCTATATTAACCAGTAAGAGAGATATCTTGCCTTTTATCTTTAAGAAAGAAAACCACACCAGAAAACATGCAAACAACAACAAAGGATCTGCAGGCTTTTGTGGCATGTACAGCTCTCCTTGAGTATCCGTGAAAGATGTTCTGAAGATAATATTAACACTATTAACATTTTCAGTACTAGCTGAGAATCAGTACAAAAGATGGAATTTTTTAACCTCCGACAGCTTGTGCTACTTTTTCAAATTTTGTATCACATATAGGACATAGCTTAGTTTATTCTAATAGATGTTTCTTAAATAATCACAGTGTTGTCATAAAACACTGTTTTATCTAGAGATATGTATCTTAGCATATTTTAAAGAAGTTCAACATGTAAAAATTGTTGATCTTTATCTCTGGGAGAGGTTTTTTGAAAACTGGAAAATGAAGGTGTGATAACATTATTGTATTGTAAAATAAGCCATTTGCTGGGAGCTGTTAAATTGATATACACCTCCCTGAATGAATTGATCTTTGTTGAGAACTTCATCTTGCTAACTCTGCAAAACTGCAGTGGAAATTCTTCATGTACTGACCTACAATTCTTCTGTAGGTCAGTACATTAGTGTGGGTCTTTTGCTCTGTTTTGGTGTGAGTGCAAGGGCACGTGATAGGGAAAAATGTGAGTATTGTGTAGTACTCAGCGATGTTGCCTTGTCATCAGAAAAAAAAAATAAGCATCATCTGAAGAAGATAGTAGAGTCACCAAAGAAAAAGATGCATTCAAAAGGTTTGTTGGACATTTTCTTCAAGGCAACCAGGTATCTAAATGACTCAGAATCCAGTTCTGTTCTTCATCCTTCTCAACCCCACCTTTGCTGGAATCAAGAAATTGGATTGCTACAGGGTGAATTGATTGGTCTAGTCAAGAAATCAGTTTCAATTACCAAAAAGCAGAAGAAGCTTTTATCAAGTTTAATTAACTCCTCCATGCCACTGTACATTGATTGAGTCAGGTGCTGCAGCAGCTGGGCAGAAGTTTGCTTACAGCAGCCAGTGAGCAGAGGAGCTGGATCTGTGCCTTTTTACAGCACAGTGAATCTGTTTAACTGACTGATGCTCCACAGTCCAGTGTGCTGCAGTTCCACCATAAGGAGCTCTTCCAGTTGTCCTCTAACCATTTATTTGCCTGCCGGTGTGAGCCCCTCTCTTGCGGTGGCATAAGAGTTCCTGCAGCCGTGTAGTCAACTTGAGTGAGCCTCTCAGCTGGAGTGGGGTTTTTTAATCCTTGAGCCTTTTGCTAGGTTAGCTTTTTAACCCAGATAGATTTTCTAATCTGGGTCACAACACAGTTGCATGAAACTGTTCGCTGGCATGAGGAAAAGAATAGGATATTGCAGGGGCTTGGCAAGCAGTCAGGACGGGGAGAACATGGAAACAATTCTCTAAGTAGCTCTGCTGCTTATGCTGTCAGATGAAAATGGTTGTTGATTTTGTTTTTGGCTTGGAGTCTTAAATGACTTATATGGTACTACGTATTTAAATCTGTCTTTTGAGACTGCAGATAGATGCAGTGACTGCAGATTTCTTTTGCCATCTAAATTTCTTAATTTCTTAAGGAGAGAAAAAGGTTGCTTAGTGGGTGGAAGGAAGAAATGGATCGATGACACTGACGGGATAATTTAATTGACTAAACATAGGCATGTGTTTCCATTTGAAATAGCATAGCATAGCACCTGGCCTCCAGCTGCTACTGCTCAGAGGGAGGCTCTGTGTAGCTCTCCCATAGATCCTCTTGTAATTGGTAGCTCATGTTAGATGCCTTGGATACCTCAGGGCAGCTCAAATGATACTTGGTGCCTCTGCTTAAGCACCAAGTTTAAAAAAAAAAGTTTTAGATAAAAACATGTAGCGTTTTAAGATCAGCTTTGCAGATCTTCTGTGTTAAGAATGCAAAGTAAGTTCTGGTGATGAGATCATCTCAAAGTAGATTCTTAATGTAGAAGTTACACTGATGCTTTTGCTTAGCTTGATTTTGAGAAACACAAAATGGCTTTCTTTGTCTGAATTGTCCTATTTGTCTATTTTGCTGTTCCCAGTCATGTGAGAGTTTATTTGCCACCGCTTGAGTCAGGCACACCAACCACTTACTGCTCGAGAGCTTTGGAATTCCAAACTCCGTTAATATTTAATGAAGTGTTCCGAATCCCTGTGCACTCAAGTGTTTTGAAATTAAAATCACTGCAGCTGTATATCTGTTCAGTTGATCATCAGCAACAAGAAGAGCTATTGGTAAGTGGTTCTGTTTCTTAAAAGGTGTGTGATATGAGAACCTAAAGTTACCAGAGGAATTTTTTTTAAAGATTAAAAAGAGAATGTAAATAGCTGACTTTTCCATAGGAAGTTCTGATAGAGTTACATGTGCCCATTTGTTCACATATGTAAGTATAGTTCTATACATAAAGAGGTGAGATTTTAAAAAATACTTCATCTGACAGCTTTTAGACTACAGCATGCTCAAGACTTAGGTTTCTGCAGGATACTATAATATAATGCCTGGGTGAAGAATCAGTACCATTCCAGTAGGTTCCTACTAAAAAGAAAACAAATACAGACCCCTTGTTACTATATAACAGTAGGTGAAGAGGACTACATTATTACGTAATTACATCAGTCTTAACCTTGTTGGAGGGTAACAGTGGCCCTGGAACAGTTCTGTTACTTAAACCTTTTACTTTAAACTGATTGAGATATCATGTGCTAATTTCAGATGTGTTACATGTTAGGTTCATTTGGCTGTTGTCAAATACAAATATGCATAACTGAATCTGCCTTGGGGCTGATGTCCTGGCTATTTTGAAGTGAGTGGGCTGTCTTTGCAGTGGGGGGTTTGAATGGGTCAATGAAAAAACTTTTTAAGCCTATCAAAGAAGCTAAGAGGTACAGGCATCTCACTGTCATGCTGGGCTGTGGATAAGAGGTGTTTATTTGAGCAAATCTGGTCAAGAATGCGTGTTTGTTAGTCCACCTTTAAAACTAAGTAGCATCTTACATACATAGGGGTCTTAATGTTGACAGAAGTGGACCCAAGGTCCACTTTATATCCACATGCTTTATACAGGTATATCCTGTTCCTCTGGGAAGCTAAATAGCTATTTAAGTGGAAAGCATCTTTCTATTGAAACAAGTGCATCTAAGTTTAGGGTGCTTTTATTCTAACTGCTGTTATTGAGTTGCCAACAAAAAAAAATAGGTCTTCAGGTTATATTGGTAGGGATTTTTTTCTCTTTCATGGTCTTGGTTATGTCAGAAGTATCTTTGTCAACAGTAATTGGTAAGATAGTTAAGTTAATTTAATAATACTCAAAACCAGAGAAACGATGCCAGTTTCTTAAGATAGGTGCCTTGAAGTATTTAAACATCATGATTGTTGTTCTCTTCAGCTGTAATTTGAGAATGAGCATTTTCTCAAACTGAAAAATCATTTGCTGTGTGCTACCTCTCTTTGGAACTGCTGTGATGAGCCCTGTCAACAAGGCCTCTGTCTTTCAATATATCTTCCACTGAGATTATAGTTTTTCCCATCTATTTGATAATACATATATTTCTCAAATTCTTAATGACTGCTTTCTTTTCAATTAGGTTATGCCAGTTCAATATTTTCTTAAGTGCAAAAGCCAGACTGGAGTTTATCCTAAATTATATAAATACTTGTACCTAACAAGGAATTTAAAAAAAAAAAAGTCTGGGAAATAGTTGAATTATAAAGAAATAAATATACTACACTTGCAGCATGGTCTTTCAATTTCCTCAACCTTTTACTCTTACGCCCTGCATGGCTGAAAGATCTTTTTCTATCTTAAGTTGGCTTATTTCTTCCCTGATGGCCTTGTCAATATTGAGATAAGGGAATTGTTATTTTCCATGATTAGCATATATAGTTCATGTTAAAACGTGAAAGAAATATGAATGCCTTTCTTGCAATCACGTGGCATTGCTGTTTCACTCCAAAAGTTTCTCATCTTTTACAGCCCTGACCAATTATTCCCCGTGTCTTAATTTATTTGATTTCTTCTTGAGTGTAACTTTTTACATTTTTATTTCAGAACATCTGTCCCATTTTTTTAGCATGATTTTTAAATCCTGATTGTTTTCTTATAAAGAGACATGTCTGTCAGACATCACAGAGATATTCATAAATATTTTTACTGTTTTGCCATCCAAGTTGTTAACAAATGCATCAGAGCAGGCACGTGATATACCTCTATCAGACCCACCTTGGTTTCTTCATCCTTTTGAGTAAACTTCAAATCTTGAGGTGGACATGAAATATTAATTAGTCCTTTCAGTACTGATAATTCTTAATTGAGTTTGATGGTGATTTTCTACTCATTTAGTGATTCCCTTTGTACAGGCAGCTTCTTTGACAGACTTGCTTAGCTGCCTTATAAATGCAGTGTGTAGGGCAGTGTCAGGCATCTTAAGAGTCAGCCTATGCTTTTTCCAATATTGCTGCCAGGAAAACAGCTTTACTCTCTACTTCCTAAACTAAACTTAGTGTGTCTTAAACATTTTCCAACTCTGATGCAGAAGTGTGGGTATTTGATACACATTTATATCTTCCACTTCATCAAAGCAAGTAGATAATTAGAGGACATCTGTGTTATACAGAAAAAAGAAAGGGCGCATCTGTAGTCTCTGATGTACTGCCATGAAATGACTTTCTCAGTAACGTGCTGTATCCCCATATCACATTATTTTGTTAGTCTCAAAAACTTTTCTCCATTGTCCTCTATGCACCTGTTTAAACAGAGCTCTAGGGAACATTTGTCTTGGAAAAACAATGCAATGATTTTTTAAAATATTGTTTTCTAATTAACTGTTTCTTTACCTGCTTAAAGTTGAATTCAGTTTCTGTCTACATTTCTTACTCCCTTTGCTGTTAGAATCATTGTATACAGTTATTTGATTTATGAGAGATGAAAGCAATTTTTACAGGACTTTTCCAGTGATACGAAGAAAACATTCTTAGCATGTGGCTCATTAGCATGGAAATAAACAGGTTGTAGAGATAGCCAGAGAAACAAAAAGCAGTGCTTAAAGGCTGACTGATATAAAATCATTAGTAGGTCCATCTAATGAACTGATTTAAAAAAAAAAATAAATTAAATAGGCTGCATGGATTTGTTCACAGCTGTTTTTCATTTAGGTGAACACCACTGAGAAATTTCTTACATGAGCTCTCTCTGATGGAGTAGGGCTACTTCAAAGTTTGAAAAACTTTCAGTGAGAAGCCTCCATTAAAACTATTTTTACCTGAATGTGGAAGATGGAAGGATGGCCTGGAAAGTAGAAAAATGGCCTTGTAGCCCATCTGACTACCTTATGATATAAATCGGCGGTAAAAAAAATGGGTTTAAACAATATTTTTGTTTCCATTTGAAAGATGCCTCTGAGGGTCAGAGAATGGAAGGATATCAGAATACAGTTATCTCAAAAGCCCCTCAAATTAGAGTAATATTATTAAAGTGATACTAATTTAAGCAAATATATAAATCAGATATGTAGTTGGGAAGGCTTTAAAAATAAAATATTAATAGCTGTCAGGTGTCAAGTATATCTACATCAGTCACACAAATTTTATTTTTCAACTTTAAAAAATTACTATCTACTCCTATTCTTCCTGGTAGTGATGCCTTTTCTTTGTCTTAAAATCAAGAGCCAAACACGGTTAGAAGGGAAAAAGGGATTTTACCTTGGTATTTATTTTAAGGATCCTTGGTGCACTCCATCCAGGTGGAGCACGCTGGAATGCACATCCAAATGCACACCAAAATGCTCCCCCGTGGGTACCCCCGAAATGCCCCCACACAATAGTTTGAGTATAAAATTATAGGCTTTACCAATTAGCATATCTATCAAAGATTCCCCAATGGGAGGCTGAGTGAACCCCCCTCCCCGAGGAACCTTCCCCCCCATGGACATGCCTATCTTAGTTTACAAAATGTGTTCCAGAGAAGGCCTTGGTGTCTGAGCCTTCTGAGATGTTTGGTCTCCTGGCTTAACGGAATACTGGGCCTATGCTGGTTATCAAGCCTGAACAATTAGAAGTATGTGGGCTAAAAGGCCCTTAAGAATACATAAAAGTTATACAAAAGAGTATATAGAGGGGGTATATATAAAAAGCAAAAAACATCATGGCATCAGTAGTAAGGAAGAGGCAGGAAATTCAGAATCTTAGACATCATAACACAACAGAACAAACCTGTTGCTTTTTAAGAGACAGTAGTATTTGGTGAAGTGGGTGTTTTACATTGTAAGTAAAATACTCTTTAAATGAGAAGGTGTCTATCCTGCAGAGTATGTGCATCTTATTGTGGTCAATGCTTCTTGTTTTTTACAGGGCATTGCTCAGATAAACCTGACTGATGCAGAGAGTTCTGGTGAGATGCAGCTTCACTGGTACCCTGTTCAGATCTTCACTGGTTCAGAGCCCCAGAGAGCAAAGACCAAAAACCAATGTGAAGACAGTATTCCTCAGTCTTCTGGAAATGTAACTACAGTTAAAACAGTACGGCTCTGAAAAAGTGATTTGTTTACTTTATTTGACTGGCACGGTGGTTGTGATCTTTCTTTGGGTGCAGGTTTTTCAGTTATCACAGGAAGTGATGACTTGATTTAACTCTTGGGGCAAGAGCTAGATTTCGGAAGACTAATTAAAAACTAGATCATGTCTGGGCAGGTGCTTGAAACAGTACCCTGTATATGTTTGTATGCATGTTTCCAGTCCAACTAAAACACATTAAAAACTTCTGCCACTGCACTTGAAGAGGTTGTCAAGAAAAGTTGTGCAGCTTTTATCCTTGGAGATGTTTTCAGCCCTTGGCTGGGCTCTGGACAGCCTGACTTGGCTATGATGCCTTGCTTGCTTTGGGCAGGACATCAGACTAGATGACCTTCAGAGGTCTCTTTTGACCTAACTTTCTGGATGATGCTCCACAGTCAAGTAAAGTGTGCTCAGTTTCTGTGACAAGTTGAACACCACGTACTGTCGATTATTAAGATTCAGGACAGATTTTTTTGGTTGTGGTTTGGTTTTTTGGTTTTGTTTTTTAAAGAACATATGATGGCTTTGTTTTTATTTTTTCTCTGAATAATATACAAGTACATTGGTTTGTTCAGTTTTATTTAAAGGCTAATTTACCTTTCAGGATGCAGTGACAGCCCTGTTAGCTAGGACCACTGCCCAGCTGGAAGCAGTTGAGAGAGAGCTGGCAGAGGAGAGAGTGAAACTGGAGTACACAGAGGAGGAAATCTTGGAGATGGAAAGAAAGGAAGATCAGGCAGAAGCCATATCAGAAAGGTAAAAAGGGTTTAAATACCTCGTCAAACAGATAATAACTAATACTTCCTCAAAGATATTTACACTATGGGTATAGTCTGAAATAAAGCAGGAAAAACAGTAGGTCCTTATTCTGAGATCTGCTCCCTGTTAGTGCTACAAGTATAAAATTCTGTTATGTCATGATCTGCAAACAGGAGGAAACCTTATTTGAATAGCTGGTTGAGTTTAGAGGTCTTGGAATTTGGGGAGTGGGAAAACATTATATCAAACAGAAACTTTGCAGGGAGACAACTGTAATGGGTTTGTAACAGCCCTGTATTAAAAAAAAGTAAACAAAATTTAGTGGTGACCTGGGACATTGTTAGGGTTAGGGTTGCGTTTTCATTCCTAATGATACTCCTAGTTTGTTACATGAATTGTGTTGTTCTTTTTGTTATTGTTTTCTTAGTATTGTTATAAAGACCAGAACACATGCCTTAAGAAAATTAGGGAAGGTGAATTTTTTGCAATAAAATGTATTTGCTTATCTGCATTTGCAGAAATGCAAGCGTGCTATGTTCTCCCATTGACAATACTATATTTTTATTTGAGAAATAATACTCTAAAATTATAAACTGGCTTAGATAATGTAATATGTAAATGTAATGCATAATTGCATGGGGTTTCTTAACACCTGCAAAATTATTGTGATGTTCTGACTTTAGGAGCTGGCAAGCAGAATCTGTTGACAGTGGATGCAGTAATTGCACCCAGACTAGTCCTCCTTATCCAGAGCCATTCTGCGGGGATCCGTTAGCTGGACACATGTTTGCAACTCAAGCAGGCCAGTACGGTTCTGGAAAAATGCAGCCTCAGCCACTAAAGGTAATGAGAGAAGACACTGCAGCGTGGAAACTGCCGCCCTACCTGGCACAATGAGCTACTGTTGTGCCTGGAGTTTGAGTCTGGGTTGGCCAGGAGAGAAAAGAATCAGCAAAGACATTAACAACCCTGTATGAGCGCTGCTTTGTGACAGCTGTATGGCTACTGAGTTGATAGAAGTTCACTCTTTAGGGCTGGGTTTTTTTGTTTTCTTACTACTTACTTCTGAATAGAATTTGGTTCTTATATCAAAAGACAAACTATTTTTACTGTAGCCTTTATCTAATCTATAAATATGCACTTGTATCAATTTCTGTGTTTACGTGAAATTGTAACAGAAAAGATCATGATCAAATTCCAGTGCCCTTCTTTCTGTAAGAATTTTGAAAGGAATTGTGAAGCAAGAAATTTTAGGACTTGCATTATTATTTCAGTGTTACAATAACATGGAATAATTGTGCTGAAACTGATGTATTTAAAATCTTTTGTAGTCAAGATATGAGACACTGAAAATAATCCTTCACAAGCTGAAATCAGCAGACTTCCATTGAAGTAGAGGAACATAAGCTGTTTGTGTTGCCTTTAGGGAAGATCACATCTCTTTCTGAGGACTGAGTTTTCTAAAAGTTTGGAATCTTTGCTAGAATAGCCTATGTTTTCTGTCTTTTTGAATATTTTAGTGTTCTTGTGTAATTGTGTGAACAGTCTTTCAGTTCCTTTTTTGTTCCTTCTCTTCATTTAACTTCCTCTAGTTTTAAGGTGGTTACTTGCTTCAGAGTCACTGTGCTTATTGAAACATGACTTAGTTTTCTTCTGTTGAGGCTGGAGGTTCTGGTGGTTGTTTGGTTAATGCCCAATTGCCAATCCTGAATGCAGTCCTTGTGCTCTGCAGCTGTGTTATAACTGCATCTCATAATTGTTACTGCTCCAGCAGAGGCATCTGAAAAGTAATCTTATAATTCTGAATGACCTAGTTTTAAAGCTTTTGCAAAAGTGAGGTGATTCATCCTCTCAGTGCTCATTAAAAGTTGAATCTAGCTATCAGGGCAAGTTGTTTACTTTTAATATTGTTGAAATGTCCGATTGTCTTTGCTAGGAAAGAGAAAATAAGGAAGAAATAAAAAAATTTCCTTTGTTGAAATTTTAGGTGGATAAGGAAACTAACACTGAGGATCTGTTTCCTGAAGAAGTTGCTATTCTTCCAAAAGAGAGAACCAGCCGCAGGCCACGGGGTTCTGCTTTTGTTCGTAGTAGCACAATTGTTCGTTCCCAGACCTTTTCGCCTGGAGCACGAAGTCAATATGTCTGCAGAGTGAGTAAAGCTTGAAAAGGAGGAGGGGGAAGGGGTCTCCACACACAAGTGTATTAAACATTTTTGATAATTTCTCTATAAGACTTTGTTGCATTTATAAGAAACATGCATTACTTTTTAATACTAATGAATAATCTTTAATTGAATTTAAACATTGCAGTGGGGAAGAGCTTCCCTGACTCTTTTGAAGAGTTTATACCTGGATGGATTTAATTTGAAATTTAAGAATCTATGATAAATTAGATATTAAGCTCTTTTCCTGGGCAACCTTAGATGTTAGGTGAGGGTGATCGATTTTACAGGGGTTCAGTGCTATCTAATGAGGTATATAAGCAGTTAGCTGAGAAGCCATGTTTAATTTTCACATTCATAAAAGTTTGAAAAAGGGGACTGTGAATGCTTAATCTTAGGCTTATCACATAAGTATTTATGTGACTCTGATTGCTGTCATGAATATCAGTCATAAGGTGCCTTTTACAATGGGACATAGGATTCTTGGGTGCACTGGTGCAAGTAACTGAGGATCAGCACAGCCGTTTTCAAGCTCACATTTATTGTTTGCTGCGTTCAGTGGCAAAAAACTAATAAGCGGTTGGCTCATGGTATTGCAGATCAATACATGAGTATTGTTTTTGCAGTATTGGTGAAAGGCACGTAGCTTCAATCATACCCTTTCATAAACTTCTGACAGCCTGAATTTGAAAGTTCAGGAATGATTTTTAAATTCTGTGCTTTAAACAAGGATCCTCTGGTTTTTGCTCTCTTATTTACATTGCATGCAGTCCATCTATGGACCGTTTCAAATTCTTCAGTTTGATTTCTGGATTATGTATCTGTTTATAATTGCAGAATGTGAGTAAAAGATCCTCACACACCAGGGATAAGATCCTCACACACCAAAAGGAAAAGATGATTTAACACCCTCACTTAATCTGTACATAAAATCAGATGTGGGGAAAAAGTGGGAGACCGTATTTTTTGTACCCGTGACAGTAAATGCTTTAGGATGAAATATTCTTGCTTTTATGTCCTCCCTCCCTTCTTTTTTAAGTTACATTGTCTTGGATATTTAGTAGAATGGTTGGTGAAACTTATCTGTAAAACACTGATGATTTTTAAGTTTTCTTGAATTATTGTAACTACCATATGAGCACTATTATATATAAATGTTTATAAATAACTAAAGCTGAAAAAAAATCACTTGCTTAAAACAAGATAGTTTCAGTGTGTTTTAAAAAATAAATCTCAAATACAAAAAAAGCCAAAACAAAGCAAGTTTCTTAATGGAGATGATCTTGCAAGCAACCTTTATTTTCAATGTCTTTTCTAATCAGCTGTATCGCAGTGACAGTGACAGCTCAACCCTGCCAAGGAAGTCCCCTTTTGTCCGGAATACCTTGGAGAGGCGGACTCTGCGGTATAAGCAGGTATGCCTAGGAAAATGATCTTTAGCTTTCATTAAGCTGCTAGAACACTGATACTTTTATACTTAAGAGCTTTAGATGTCTGCAGGTACATTCCGATCCTTTTACGAAATGTGCAAAACCTCTGCAATGTAATTGAGGAAAGGGGTGCAAGTTTTGGGTTTGTTTTGGGCTTTTAGCTAAAAGGTAGACTTAAAGAAGTTAAATTAAGTTGTGAACAATTTTAAAGGAGGGGAAAATGTATGGCAGACAAAAATCAGTTTAATGGGGACTGAGTTTATATTGATTTAGATGTAAAGTTGGATGAATCTTTCAAATCTGGTATATGATGCAGAGTGCAGGTTCAGATGCAGGTTCAGAGACATGTGTGTGAATGTGACATTAAGATATTCATCTCCCCTCCCATGCAGCCTAACAAATCATAGTATTTGAGACTCAAGTATTTGGGAAAGAATAGGTTAAGCTCTCCTTTTGCCCCCATGCTGTCAAACAAGGGGGCAGAGAAGGGCAGCGAGGCATTAATGTTGTGTATATAAATGACATAAAATGTAGTCTTGTCAGCAGAAGTTAATGCCTTGCTGGTGTAGGCAGGCAGACAGCCACGCCTCCCATTTTGGTTCAGAATGTACCTTAAAACCAATATCGAATGAAGCCCTTTAAGAGGAGTCTTGCTCAGTACAGTATTTTTCTGATATCATGATGTCATTGAGTTTTTCTTATTGCACCCCTTTTATTATCATCATAACATGGAATTTTAGTCCATAAACTTCATTAGGTAAATATTTATAAGGTGAAAGGAAACTGTAAAAGGAAGTAGTAGAAAGTATTAATTGAAAAACTTAGTGTATGGTACAGAAAACGCCTACAGCTATCTAGCTTTTTCTGGGGGATGTAAGTAATCTCCAAAACTTCATGTGGAAAAGACTCCATGTGTGAAGTAAGTACAGAGAATGTATGATCTATAGAGCTAAAGACAGACCAGTAAACTATGTTGAGAGTAATATATTGTGCATTTTGTTTGAATCCTAATAACTCAACAGTCCTGCAGATCATCTTTGGCTGAACTTATGGCAAGGACGTCCTTAGACCTGGAGCTGGATCTCCAGGCATCCAGAACTCGACAGAGACAGCTGAATGAGGAGATTTGTGTTTTAAGAGAGTTGAGACAGCGTCTGGAAGATGCCCAGCACAGAGGGCAGACAGATTTACCCCACTGGGTCCTTCGGGATGAGAGATTCCGAAACTTGTTGAAGGAAGCAGAAAGGCAGGTATGGTAATATGACACAAGCACTCAGTTTGCTCAGAAACTTCTGGTTTCAAAATATCTTCATTTTGATAAGATGTCTAAAGAGCTGTTTGTACAGAATCTCAAACAGTAAATGTTTTTCTACATTCTTGAAGTTAACACAATAAAAATTATTGCATTGATTTTTACCAAACTGTGTATTTATTTGAGGACAGTTTTTGGAGAATGGCACTATTTCCCAGTGGCACTTTTTGTTTTGTTTTGGATTTTTGTTTATTTGTTGTTCATTTGTTTTTGTTTAGGTATTTGTTATTGGAACTTCAATAATTTTCTTTCTTCTGGTATTTGAAAGAAATTTTGCTGATTGGATATTTATTCTTTTACAAGTATTTGGAATGTTCCCTAAGTATGTGGGGTTTTTTTCCCTGTTCTTGGAGAAGGAAGTTGTAGACATAGGTGGCAAAACTGCACAACAGACAAAACTGTCATTGGGTTATCAGAGACAAAAACTGAGCCTAAATTTATAGTAAGATCTTGTTTCATGGATCTTTGTGCAGTAGATTTTGTTAATTTATTACATGTCTTTCTGAAGAGCATTAATAAATGAAGCAACTCAGTCTTTTGCATTTATAGTTCTTAGATGATCAGCTATTTCAGACCATGTACTTATGTGGTTTCATTGTGGTGAGTGGGGTAAAAAAAATTCATTGTTTTAGTTGAATATTCTTGTGTTTTATTTATTCACATGCCCATTTTAAGCATTATGTTCTTGTTTTCAGACCAGACAGACCAAATTTGAACATCACCAAGAGCAAGCAGCTGAAAAGATGCTAAAGAAAGCATCAAAAGAAATATACCAGTTGCGTGGGCAAAATCAGAAAGAACCTATTCAGGTGCAGACTTTTAGGTAAGTGGTAATGCATGCTGAAATAGCATAGCAACAATTCATTAGACAGACTAAAGCTTTCTGAAACATTTAGCTTAAATTTTGTGTGTCTTTTGATTTTAATCAGAAGTAATTAACCAGTAATTTAACCAGTAGTTTTAAACTGTATCTGGATTTGGACATGAATTCCCATTGAATGCTTTGTTCTACAAGGAGCCAAAGCTAAGGTAAAATTGCAGTGTTACAATTCTAGTATACATGAAATTAAAAAAAAAAAAGTTTCAAATGGAAACCTAGCTTAGGTGATTCTTCCATCTTAGCCTAGTTGCTATGAAGTCCACATGATGTGTCAGTTCTTCAAAACAAGCCTGTGGGCATAAATAGTCTGTTTAATGTAATACATATAAATTACGAGTGACACACTCTCCCTGAAAATTACTCAATAATACTGGAACTTTCTTTCAAGAAACCTTTTTTTTAGACTCTCTTACCAGAGTTGCCATCTTTTTGTCCCCTTCTTTTTTGTGGACATTATTTGCAAAAAGTACAGGGTTGAACTATGCATTGCAGAACTTGTCCTGTGAAGCCTTTTTATGATTAACTATGACTGAAGTTCAGTGAGTTGTATAAAGCTTCCACCTCGGTTTTCAAAAATAGTAATTGTGTTCAATGGAATGTTGCCAGAAGTATATAGTGAGGTTTAGTAGTTTTTGGAAGTTTGTTATACTCAAATAAAAGACCAGTTCAGTACATAAGTAACAATACTAACCATAAACCAGAGTAAAGTAATCATGTTCTTGTGGGGAGGAGAGAGAACGTAGGCATAATTTTATTTACCTCCTTTTTCTCTTGTTTTGATCACAGAGAGAAGATAGCTTTTTTTACAAGACCAAGGATTAACATACCTCCTCTGCCAGCTGATGATGTATGACATGTTGCATTGTAAACATGAAGTATTTATCGCTTTTATTTTAATGAAGTTCTTAGATTAGACAAGTTTCTTTAAAAAAAAATTGTGCAAAAGCTAATATACACGTTTTGTAAAAAATAAAAAAAGTAAAAAAAGTAAACATAAACAAAAACATATATATAAATATATATACATATATATATTTTATAATAGCGACTGCAACAAGGCTTGGTTTTTCCTTGTTGTGAAACTGACATCTCTGAAGACAACTTATTTTATAAAAGATCGACTATCCTGTTAAGAGCGTGTACAGTTTTTATGCTGTTTTATTTGACTTAAAGGCTGGAAGACAGAAACAAAGTGAGTTCAGGCAAATTCACTGTAGTGTAATTTATTTATAGTGCCTTTTTTCCTTGAAGGAAAATACCTACTTTAAGATGTATTTTAAGACTGAAATTTTGTTCCTCAGTATTTGTCATACAGTAGAATGGAACCATTGAGCTGGTTTTGTTTCTGATACCTGAAATGAAAATACTATGTTCTAAAATTGTCACTTTTTCAGCTTTATTATCTGTAGCTTATTATGTACATTGTATTCTTTAGCACTGTCTGTGTTATAGCAAAATATTATCACCTGCAATGTGTTTAACACCAATTAGAAGTGAAGTTAAACATTGCAGAATTCATTTGCATATTCTTACTGTGCACTAATAGATTGTTTTCATTTCTGTTGTGTCTAAAGTATCTTTATATTCTTAAGTAGATCCTCAGTTTAAACGGGGGAAGGAAAAGGGTGACAGGTCTTTGTTTTGCTGTTTAATGAAAAGGGAATTAAAGTAACAGTGTGAGCTAGCTGTGTGGAAAGCCTGCTAATGGACTATTCCAGTAGTTTCTGTAGTTCTGCAGATTCTCATCTGATTCGGGAAAGCACATGTGTTCTGATTTCAGAAAGCAGCTGCTTTAAGTAAGGGTGCTTAAACCCATGTTCATCCTAAAGGATGTGCTTTGCAATTACTGCAAGCAAGTTCTGTTGAACAGTGACACTTTCCAGGGGAAGGTGTATAATTCTGGAAGGTACAGCTCACTTGATTGCTAGTTGGACCAGCTAAAATCTGGTAAGAAATAATTTTATTTGTAACCATCCGTTTTAATCAAAGACTGTCACCCTAAATTCCCGAGAATGCCAGTTTTGTGTCCTTGCATCCTGCAAGTATGTAAAAATACTTCTTTACTAAGCTACTATAATAGAGTTTCTCATATTTTTCTAATTATACATTACCTACAAAGAGAGGTGCCCAACACAAGACTGACTTTGCAAATTACTGGAATCTCCCCAAAGGAAGATCATGTTGTCTCTTAATTGAAGATCAAATTGGTTCCAGATTTTTATATGTCAGGAAATCAAAACAACAAAGGCCAAAAACTAAACAGACCTATCAGAGTATTTTCACATAATTTGTAAGTAAGTTTTCTTTCTGCGTTTCAAGAACTTAGACTCTGTTACTTTGTCAAAGGTCAGGAAAACCTGGGAGAGAAAATGAATTACTTTTACTTATCCGTGCTGAGGCAAAAAGTAACGGGGAAAAACGATTGTAAGCATAAATGTTAATTACCACAGACATTTAAGGTAGTATTTCCTGTTTCCTAATACGGCCTATAGTCATTACAGGCATCAAGTGTTGCGATCATATAGCAATTTATGTGAAATTGAAGTATAGTTAGCATTTATCGTGCTATTCATCCTGAAGCCTGTTTTGCCGGTAGGTTTTAGTGGGTGTATATTGGGTTCCTTGGGCACAACTAGACAAATTCAGAAACTATGCAGATAAAAACCAAATCATGTGAGAAATTTGTAGTGTTTGGGTAAAAGTCTAGGGCCAGAAAACTTTTCAGTGCTCATTACTTTAAAAGACCAGTTAGTCAGAATTTCACTTCTCGTTTCCAGGGGAGGCTGTTACACAGTAGTGTTTATCCAAAGTTACCAAGCAGTGACACCAGAAGTGCTTGCTGTGTATTAAGAGCAGACAACACCATGTTCCTGTGACGCTGGTCAGGTACTGGAAGGGATTGCCCAGAGAGGTGGAGCACTCTGTCTGTAGAGTGTCTGAGGACTTAACTGGATATAGCCCAGAGCATCCCAGTCACATTAGGCCTGCTTTGAGCAGGGGTTGGGGTAGGGACCTTTTTTCCACCCTGAATTGTTCTGTGACTGTAACTAAGGAGCAATGTCCGGTGGTCTCTCTGTCAGGGGGTTTTTTAATTGTGACCGCTGTGAGATGTCGTCAGTGTATCTTGTGGGTCTGTGATTCTGACTGCTGTAATGAGTTCTGTCTTGATGTGGTAATGAGTTATCATATTCAGTATTCATCTCTCTTGTTTTTGTCACATTTCTGTATGATTGTGTCATTTTTGTATTATTTGAAAGTATTTCTTCTATAAAATAAAATAATTTGCCATAAACAGAAAAAGGGTTTTCTTGTATGTCAAAGACATTTTTTGAATCTTTTATATTTGCTGCATTCCTGATGCTTTCATGAAAAAGATCGTATTTAGAATAACAGTGTCGTTGAGGTTAATGTAATGAATTTTCAAATAAAGATAAGAGAGGAAATCTGGGAAACTGAAGACCTAGAGGGATTGTACTGAAGAGCTGAAAGAGACGCAGAGTGTAAGGAATGGCAGGTATGTTCTTCCGAGTGTTTATCACTGATGATAAGTTGACAGCTGTATCAGAAGCTCGTATTTGAATATTCCCAGAATTCTTGGGTAGCTCCACTTACAACACATTGAACTGCCATTTTTTCATAACAGACATTTGCGCTTTATAAATTTTTATTGAAAGCAAGTTGACATTATTAGTTCTGTAATATCTTACTTACGACTAATTCCAAGGTGGAAACCACTCAGAAGAATACTGGTTGACTTTTTTAGGCTAGAGTTTACTGCTGCTTTCACAAAGGAAACATTAAATCTACATAATTACAGAAAGGCCATTTCTCCATTTCTCTCTGCAACCCTAAGCTGCAGGAGCACAGGCAAAATCATAGCAAGGACACATGACTCCTGTCTCTCCAGTATTTGCAAGGCGTCAAGGGTATGACAGAGTTTAGGTTATTTTTAAATGCTCTGCTAGAAATAGGCATTTGGAACAGCAACCCTCCATGTCTCGCTGCCATCAGGAGCAACAACAGAAGCTATAATGGGTACGTCGGGTTGGGTTTTCTCTTGTAAGAATGAACTCTTATTTGTATTTCTTGCTGCAGTCCTTTTAAGCTCTTTGCAGGACTTAAAGGTAAGTACAGTATAAAAAGAATTTTTTTTAATGAGTTAGATGAACTATGTATTTTGTTTTCAGTGGATATGAAACTGAAGTTTGAGTTTTTAGGGAAGAGGGCCCATCATAGCTTGTTTTGACCCCAACCTTCTCTATAACTATAGTGTTGTACATCTTTGAGAGAAAGAAGCATTTGTGATCCTTGAGAAACTGCAGGCTAACAAAAGCAAGAGCAGCCTTTTCTAAAACATTGTGTGAAGAATATATTTTTTTTCCTGAGATCACGCAATTGACTGAGTATCATTGGAAGAAAATACCAAGGAGTAAAGTTGATTTGATTTTGGAATCTGTAAATGCCAGTTAAATCATTTGCTTGCACTTGGAAAATCTCCATATTCTTGGCTTTAAAAGCTTCTTAGGAGCTGGTTCTGGTTCCTTACAAATTTTGAAAATCTCTTACATTTGAGCATACATATCTATTGTATTTTCAATAGAGAATCAGGTATTCTGTCCCTTTAGTTTGTCTGCAGTTTGACCATCCAACTAAAAATGTACTTTCAGTAGGAGATTTACTGATATCAGCTGGTAATAGATAAGATAAAAACAGGAAATTAATTTAGGAAAGTCTGTCCAGGAAAAAAATGTAGGATTGAGACCCTTACACTCATCTGTTAAGTGCACAAAATTACTATTCTATGTCTAGGGCACAGTGTTTGTGTTCAAGTGTGTGTCTGGCATAGAAATTCCCAGGTGTAGATGTTTCACCAAGTAAATGCTACTTCCTGTTTTCCATATTTTCCTCTCATAAACTGATTAAAGGAAATTGCAGTTGTATTATCAAGAAAATAAATCAAGTGCTCAGTGTTTATCTTCCTTCACAAATTCAGTTGGCCTATTAATACTGATTTTAATGGGCACAAAGAACAGACGCTGGCAGGAAGCTGGGACTTGTATCATTCTTCCACATTTCACTGACATGGTTATGAAGGCCTGGGGCTGTTACTGATCTATGAGTGGTAGAGGATTATGATCTGCTGTGCTGTGTGTGAAGGGCATCATCAAACCTCTTCTCTAAAGGCTTGCTTCTTGCTCCAGAAAGGTGTGAGAACTTCAGGTGAAGCAAGCTAAGTGTTCAAATTTCACAGTAAAATCCAATATGTGGCTTCTGCTTGGGGAGTCCCTATCAGAAATAGATGGCACATTCATAAATTACTGGTCAAACGCACTGGGACAAAAAGGTCTTCCAGAACTGCACTCCTTTGACTTCGAAGTGAGTGGAAGTCACTTATGTGAATTTGGTCACGTGTGGGTATTTTCATGGGTGCTTGTGCAAGACCTTCCTCTACCCAGCTGTTCCATCTGCTTGGAACTACAAAGCCCCTGCCTGGTTACCAGGGGTAAAACCAGTCTGCACGATATTCAAATGCAGGAGAGTGAGCAGTGAGGTTATTATCCTGAAGTACAACACACTGCACATGTGCAAATATGTACAGCGTCTTCAGAAAGAAGTTACAGCCTCTGCCTTGCAGAACGCAGCCCTAGTGGCTTGTATAAAATCTGTGCAATCAGAACTTTGGAAATTCTTATCTTCTTGTAGAAATCAAATACATTGCTGAGTATGATAAAATTCTTAAACACTCCCCTTGCCCCTCAAAAAAAAAAAATTACAGTTGAGATGCTATATGCAGTTAACCAAAAAGTGAAAATCAGGCTAATTGCCTTTTCAAAAAAAAATATTTTAGGAAATTCTAGCTTTTCGATATTTGGGAAAGCTTAAGCAGATGTTTTGAAAAGGAAAAGTAGGCTGGCATGTAGTAGAGGATCTTTCAAGCAGTGACAGTTGCATTAAAGAAAAGGCAGAGGGGCTGCAAGTGCATGGATGGACGAATGGACGAATGGTGGGGAGAATTAAGAAGTGACAGTAGCAAGGGTGAAACCTTTGAAGTAGGTTTGCAGAGCATGAGTATGACACAGAAGATGGAGGGAAGTCGGTCTGGATAAGCTTGAAATGCAGTGCCGGGAAAGGAAAAATGCAGGGGATGGTGAAATTGCAGTCTGTCTCATTTCCAAGCTGCTGTGATTACATATTTCACAGAGCAGCAACCTGTGCTGCAGAGTCACCAGGAATAGTTGCTGGCTTGCACACACCATCCTCCCTATGCTTTTACTTCGTGAAAAATGCGGAGGTTGTTGCTGTCGCAAAGAAGTTCACAAAACGATTAGCTCAGGTGAGGGAGGGAGAAAAGCAGCATGTGTTCCAATGGTGACGGAATCGGCAGGGTAAAGAGGCTTGCAGTTTAATCCCGCAGGATTGCAGGCTGGTGCGGCTCCCCCGATCAGATATCCTATAGACGGAGGATGCAGTCACATGATTGTTACTGCTTCCTCCCCATGACATCACTGCTGGTGCAGCCATACCACCCAAGGAAGGATGCTATTAAAATCATTGGGATTGGGCTAAATGATGTTGCATTGCAGGTAAGCAACATAATTCTTCGAAAAAATCATTTGCCGGTTGCTCTTGTGCTGCAGTCCTAGAGCTCCAGCACCGTCGGGCAGAATTTCTGCTGGCAAATAAACCGGCACATTTTCTCTGCAAGCAGAGGGTTTGCAGGTGCAGAGGCTGCCTGCTGGCTCTGTGCTGATGTCCCGGCTGACATCTCTAGTAGAAATGCTGCCAGATGGAGCTTTATAGCTAAAGGAAGGCCCTTTGTTCCCTGTATTTTCCAATAGCTCCTTCGGGTGTCTGTGGAATTCTGTATTTACGTGAGCAGCCATCATCATTCAGTCGTGCAAAGAGAGCAGCAATAGTGTTTTGCTTGCATCCCCTGTCTTTTTTCCCTCATGCTTAAAGGAAGTTGCTGTTGTGTCTAAGCTTATAAAGGAATGAGGATTAACTTGCTCGAGGGGTTAAGAGGTATATTTGGGGAAAGAGGCTTTTCCTTTATTGTTAATTTTTGCTGATGTGGTTTCAAAGCACCTAGTCTGACAGGTTTCCTGCATAATTTCCTGTAGTAAAAGGTCGCTTTTTCCTTGTCCTATATAAACGTGAAAAATCCTTTTCCAGAAGGAACATCGGAGATGACAAGCGAATTTTTCCTTTCTTGTAAAATGCTGATCACCAAAAGGCTGAAAAATCCACGGTAAACTGTGCTTTTGGACTTGATATTTATGGAAGCAAAGTCCAGAGTCTGTTTTCCTGGTGTGGATGTTTAATTAGGTGCTCTGTACAAATATATGAATATATATCTGTAAAGGAAAAAATGGTGACTCTCCTCTGGGGCTTTTTTTCTGTATAGCTTTTCAAATATATTTTAGGGTTTAATTTTTTTTTTTTTACACTTTATTCTAATGCAAATGTTGCAATGTGAGAAACAAAATTAAATTTTGAGCTTATACTAGTCAGAAAAGAAAATGATATATATATTTTTTAACAATTGTGATAAATAATTCTGTGCCTTTGCCAGAGAACAGAGGATGACTCAGCTGCAGCTTCAGCAGGCAGAGAGTCAGGTGACTTTTTACTCCTGGTCTACAGGAAGTTTTTTTGTTCTTCCGAATCCTGATCTTTTTTCAAATAATTTCTCCCCATTGTTGGAAAAATCTGAAAATTTGGCAGGCCTAGAATCTCTGTGTGCTCACCTTAAGGGGGGATATTTTGGATGTCCCGTGCTGAAGTAGATTGTACATCCTAGTGAGGGGTGAATTCTGGTTTCAAGTGATCAGGTATGCAGTTGTGTCAGGATCAGAAAATAAGGTGTGTGGAAGGGGAAGGTAGATAATGAATTACTGAAGTACAAAAAGACGACGGTTGTTCCAAACTGAAAAGAAAAATAAATTTCAATTTTATTTTTCTCCAGCAGAACCTCTCCTGTTTTTTCAAGACTGAGCCTCTAAAGTGAGAGAAACACAAACCTGTTGCTGCATGAGGTGATGGGGGTGGGGGGGAGATTGCATCCTGTTGGTGCCAATGCTGGGTTTCTTCTCCTTGATTTCCCCTGGAGTCAAGGCTGGCTCGGTTCTCTCCAGCACTGGCTGTGAGCCGAGCTGTGCTCTTGCTCGCCAGGCACACCGACACTTGGCTCTTTGCCCATGCAAGGAGCACAGCAGGGCTGCCACGCTTGGGTTCCACAAGTGTGATGGGTTCCCCCCCTACTCCGCAGCATATGGAAGTGCCCTATGGAAATATGTGCTGGGCAGTGATTCTCCTGCTCTCTCAGTTTGAGTCAGACATCTGTGCAAGAAGACAAGGCACCAGCCTTATATGTATGCTGGGGGCCCTTGGAAATAAGGATTTAAGTGCTCTAAGAGTTACTTAGTATAAAAGGAGGGACCCTGGGGACATCCCCAGCTGGAAGGTGCTCTCCCTGGCAGCACTGGGATGCCACGTGGCTGTGAGAGTGCTCAGCCCCTGTGCACATCAGGGCCTCTCTTACAAAAGTTGTACCTTTTCAAAGGTAGTGGCTGGTAGCTTTTAAACAGGGGCCAGAGGAGAATGAGATGGGGAGCGTTGACCCTGGGATAGAGAAATTCCTCTTTGCCTGAACTGAACAGGCTCCTCCCGAGTGCTGTAACCTCCTGGGGCTGGGAGCTGCTTCTTTGTGAAGTTGTTTGCTGACCTGAAGGGGGAAGTGTGCAGGACCGTGACTGCGGCGAGGTGCTATAGCAGGGGAAAGGGAATGCTCCCAATGCCCAGTCTCCTCCACAGTCCAGAGCCATCTTGCTTGTGTGGGAAGTTGGTGGTGTGTGGCAGGAGCCTCTCCAGGCCTGAAGAGCTCCTGGCTCAGCACGGTGCTCAACCCTTAAAAGCGGTGTGATGTCCGGGGGTACCAATCCTTTTCCTGGTTGCTTTTGCCATCACACTGCAGCTTGCAGGGTGCCCAACAGGGGTGTGTGTGTGTTAATTTTTCTTCTTAGTGAAATGGGATCAGGTTGCAGAGAAGGAGTCTTAATTCATTTTTTGTGTGTGCATACATACACACCAGGTGTAGCGTTTTTTCAGCTTTCTTTGTCTCTAGCCCAGCAGAACCAAGTAAAACACACACTATTATTAATGTCAAAAGAGAAACTCTGGCAGGGTTACACTAGGCTGCTATTCCTAAAGCACTTTTAACATTTTGCTCTTAAGCATCACCCCAAGGGAAGGGTTTCCCCATCTTGCAGAAGCAGGAGTTTCCTCTCAGCGGGATGAAGTAACTTCTCTGTAACTGTGCAGCCCATCAGCATCAAACGCAGCAGTGAAAACCAGTGCCCTGTGAACAGGAAAACATTACCCTCGTGTGTGAAAATGACTCACAACCTCTGCTCAGATCACAAGAAGTGACATGGTAGAACCAGATTAATGGCTTTTCCAGTGCAGGTTTATCAGCTTTATTTCAAGCTGAAGGCTTAAACAGGTTTTTAGCGAGAGGTACATTGAGTGCTATTGACCATCCCATTTCAGGAGAGAGCTGTTTAGGACTAACTGTATGCCAGGACACTTCCTTTCTGATAGTGCAACTCTGCTCTCTCTGAATTAATTTGCTTGGGTTTTTTTTTTTTTGGTTCCAAACCTGGTTTTCCCCTTAATCTTAAATTTTTCTGAATGAAGAGGCAAAGAGAAGCACTGGAACCCCAAATTGCTCAGCTGTGTGTGACATGAGGAGGTAAACTCTGTAGCACCCCTGACTCTTCAGATGTGGCTTAGAGTGCTGTGGCCATAAAAACCATGGGTTCAGAAGGTAAATTCCCCCTCTTTTTTTGTGAGGAAGAAGACTTGAGGGAAACCAAGAATAGAAGCCATACATGCTCCTACACTCTTAGGACTGATTTTCAGGATGTCCTGTCTCCTGAAATGTGGTTTCTTACCCAGAAGTTGAAGGCTTCCAGAGTTCTACCTCATCAAATCTTGTTTCCTTCAAGAAATAAGGGGGTGTGGGGTTGATACGGTTCATGGGGCTCATCTGCCCAAACTTCTGGGCTGTTAGCAGAGGAGCATCCTTTAACAGAGATGTTTCAGCTCAGTTTCAAAACTGCAGATGGATGTTCCAGAGGCAGTGAGGCTTCCCTCCTGCTTTTTCCACAGCCTCAACATTTGCACTAATAAGTAAATTTATTGGAGGGACCTTTAAGACTCACTGGAAACAGAGATGTGAGTTTGACATTTTTTTTATACAGAGCCAATTTTGGCAAAAATTCCATTTGGAGCTTGCAGGAACAGAGCTGGGATTTTTATTTCCCCTTGCCTTTCTGACATAACTCAGCAGCTGAATTAATTTTGCTCAGACTTTCCAAGCAAACTTGAAGGGGGGAGTGGGCACATGATATTTCATACTGAAAGAAGTTGGTTTCTAAATGGAGTGTCATCGTGGGAAGGAGCAGGGAGCAGGATGCTGGGATGTGTTTAACCCCTCACAGGAAGAGAATGCCTCTCAGGAGGAGAAAAGGAGAAGAGGGAGTCTGGCTGTGATGGAAGGGTGGGAAGCCCTGTTGGTTGGGTATCAGCTCCTGGGGTGCACTGGTGTGCCCTGTGTCACCCCGTGCCTCCCTTTGCCTGTGCTCCTGGCCAGCACTGTTCTCTGTGCTCACCCCGTGAGCATGTGTGCTGCCTGAGGAGGGGCAGCTGAAGGCTGTGGTTTGGTCAGAGCAGTGCCTCAGTTTTCTGCCATTTATCCCAAATGTTCCCTCCTGCCTTTCCCTTCTCTCCCAGGCCCTCTCCCCTGTGATCTGGTGCCCTGTGTTTTTTGAGCTCTGCTGTGGCTTCATAATTTTTTCCGTAGAGGTTATTCAGGGTAAAGCTGCACATCAAAGATGTGACTATATTTAACTTGACCACATTATCATAGCTGGAAACTCCATAATATGTGGTGGTGGGGCCATACAATAAAAGGCTGCAATATTTTACAGTACTGTTTCTGATACTGCAGCCTGCCCATGCTAGTGTGCTGAGAGACTGAGGGTTTGCAGGGCTATTTACTTGTGTCTGGAGGCTGTGCAATTAGTCCTTGAATTGTAAGAAAGGCATTTGCCCATTTTAGTATCTTATCGTTCCTCTGTATTTTCTCAATTTATAGGGAAAATTTTTCCCCATATTGTTTTCAAAAAAGGTCTATAAGTGGGTTCAGCATTTTCAGCTTTTTCCAGGAGTCTGAACTTGATTACTCTGATTCAAGGCCATTTTAACACCTTTTTATAAACTTCATCATTAAGACAGAAGATCAATAACTTGTTCAACTTGTTCAGTCTGAAGCTTCTAAGTTGAATAATCTTAAATTGCCTGTGGATATTTTTCAACCTATAGAAATTCACCCATTTAATTTGCTGGGGATTCAGCCTACTTACTTTTGCTGAGGACTTCTTCCTTGCAAAATCACCAAACAACAGCATCTTACTTCTTGTTGAGAAGAATATTTAGTAACTGTTTACCTATCTCCTATATCCTGTGTTATATCACATTGCCATTTCTAAATCATCTTCTATGTGGCAGGTGGTGGAAGGGAAATTCCATCCACACCACCTTGGCCTTCCTGGCTCTAGGCTAAACAGACCTCAGTCTCTGACTCCTCCTCAAAAGACATACACCCCTAATCATCTCCCTGTACTTTTCATTCGTGTCTTTCATGGTGACCTTGTTAATAATCTTGCTCGCTGCCTCCTCAGCTGTCAGACCCATTTTCTCTGGCCAGGTGGTGCTGACGACCTGTGGTGTAACCATGCTCGGCTCTAGGAACTTTTTCCCTCAGCCTTATCCTCTTAGGGCTCTTCCTGAATACTGACTCTTCCAACCTGAACCGTTCCATGATTCTGTGATTCAGCTCACTCTGCTGGCAGCACTGACCTGTTTGCCTGGATTCAGGCCCTGTGAGGAGAGTGCTTTGGGTCCATCTTTGTGACTGGGCCTAAATTCCTTGGGAGTGGGGATGGATGGATGCTGGCAGAGCACCCAGCTCTTGGGAGGAGGTGCCTTTGCTTGACAGATCCCCTTGAGCAGGTAATGGCCATGAGGCCAGGGCACCGTGCTTGGTCCTTGGAACAGTCGATATGAGTATTAGGGGCACAGAGTGGCAAACCATCTGTCAGTGCAAAGGGGTCTGGTGATGATGGCCAATACTACTGCTATAGAAAAGAAATCTGTGCTTAGATTACTGCTATACTACTATAGAAAATAAATCCCAGGGATTTTCACAGCCCCCATGCTCCTTCATTTTTTTGCAGTAACTGCTGTCGTGTCATGCCACATGAGCACAGCTCATCTGACCAACCATTCAGGTCTGTGGTGGACTCAACTCTGATGGAGTCATGATTCAAAAGCTTTGTGTCTGGAGTAGGATCTCCTCTGTTTTATCACCGTGTGTTGGTACTAGAGCATAGAAAAGCCCTGAGACCCACCATGTTCTCCTTTGGTGTGTTGGCTAATGCACGACACATTTGTAAGAGATGGAACCAGGTGATGCTTTGGACACTCTGAAAAAGGCACTCCAGATGTGAATTGAGAAACTTGCAACTGGCATTTAGGCTTCTGCTTTCTTCTCCCAGCCTCTTGCCAGGCTCACTTATTCCTTATGCCACAGCAGAAGAGAGGTATTTGCTGCCTGCATCCTGTCATGTTTCACATAGCAACCCCCCACTTCAAGGGAAACAGCAAAGCGTGTAGGTGAATTTTTGTCTGCTAGAAACATTTGAAGTGTTGAAGTAATTCAGTAACTGTGATCTGTTGGAAGTAACTTGAAACTTGTTGGAATTGCATTAAAAATCATACTGCCTGCCTCAGTGCAATGTATCCAATTAAAACAGAAAACAGGATGAGGAGAACATAGCATGAAACTAGCATGTCTAGGAGCAGTAGGCCAGGGCCAAGACTTTTCCTTTGATGACTTTTCAGCTGGTTGTTTTCCATCAGTGTACTTTTCAGCCTCTTTGAACCACGGGATGTTTTGGTCTGTGCTTTCCATGTCAAATACGTTTCATTTCTGATCAGTCAGTCAGCATACTACCTGGAATATCAGTTCACTGACGGAGCTCTCTCAGCTGTGAACTGGCTGTTACATTTGCACGTGCTCTAACAATGCTCTAAAGCTGAGAGTTTGTCAGCATTTTCACTGTAAATGTGATTTACTGCTCTTCTATAAAACTTAGCTCCAAGCTGATCAAAGTTATGTGATGAGTTTACTCACTGTGAGACCTGCAGAAAAAATGTGACCCTAAATACAATAATACTACTACCTTTTGGTTCTTTAGAAAATAATAAAAAGTGAGTAAATGTAACGAGATCTTGTGTCTATGTAGTACTGAGCTTATTGGTGTGTCCTGGTCCATCAGCAGCTCCCTGTGTTTGCACCCTGGCTTCTGTAGTTTGCATCAATCTCTTCTTTGCTTTCCTTACGTGCTTAAAAATTATCTGGTTTCCTGCAGCCATAAAGCTTCACAGGCTAATATTTGGATCCTTACTTCCAGCTTGATCTCATGCAGCCCCTCTGACATTTGTAGGGTAACTAAGTCTTTCTGGCTTCAGAATACTGTGCACCAGGCTTGGCTTGGGAGATCAGGAACTGACCACCAGATTGATCTGGCCCAAGATTTCTGGAAGATGTCTAGGGTTATGTGGCAGCCAGGAGAGCCTCTATCATGAGGCACAATTGTCAGTCTAGCACTGTGACCTCTCTTGATTTGTGACTCAGTCCCTGCCAGGACTTTGCTACATCTGCAGGATCACAGTAGTCTGGCATGGGTCTAGATCCAGAGAAGTCTGCTAACCAGAACCCTGTGAGTTCCAGAGTTATGTGGTTCAGTCAGGTTTCTTTGTTTTCTAGTTCAGTTTCTAGAAAGAACCTGTTTGCAATTATTAAAGCGGAGTATTGACACAAATGTTCAGTTGTAGATACAGTAAGTGAGTTAGTAAAAATGAGTGCTTGCTGTTAAGGCTCTCTGCTGTATTGTAGGGAATAAAATGGCTGATGGAATTCAAAGTGGAGGAAAGCAAACCAAAGGGGAAAATGACCCTAAGAGATTACAGAATGATGGGCTCCAAACTGGCCACTGTCTCTCAGGGAGTCACAGCAGACTGCTCAGTGTTGGATGTCTGCCCTAGGAAAAGCTGGTGGAGTGCCAGAAATTATTAGGAAGAGAGTATGGAGACTAAGCAGGATACAGCTCTTGCACAAATTATGTTGCATCAGCATCTGCAAAAGTAGTGGAAAGGACAGCAAGGATGTCTAAGGCATGGAACAACAAAGGGACAAAATACATGTTAGACAATTCCTCAGCAAGACTCAACACCTTTCAGTGTATACAATAAGCTCTGTCAGAGCATCCAAATCTCTTAGATGCTCAGGTCTGAGGAGCTGCATTTGTAATTCTGCATCTCCTGGTATTGCAATGTTTTCTTTTGAACTGGTAGTGTTGCACTCATTAGATCAGATGTCTACCTCTGACATCTCTTTGTGATCAATAAACAGAAATCATCACTTCTGGGAAGTAATCACTCCCATTCTAATGTAAATAGTTCATTTCCTGTCATCAGCTGTGAAAGGAAGCTAGGTTTTAGTGTCCAGAGTATAGTGCAGATTTCTCATGCTAGATGAGACTACCCAGCACCATGGCTGTTCATGCTTTTGCCATCATTGAAGTGTACTGCTATTGCTGCAGTACACCTGGCTACAATTCATGTTTGGATGAGGTTAATTTGCCCTTAATTTATGTGTATTAAAATATCTGTAACTGACTGACAGGTGTAAGGCTCTAGTTCTGCTGGCAAAACTGAAAGCATCTCTGCAAGCTTCACTAGGAGGGCAAGTTAGCTCTTCCTGAAATAAACCTTGTAAATTATTACAGATACCAAAGTAAGGTGAGAGAAATAAATGCAAAATAAAGAGAAAGAAAGGGATGTTTATGGTGCTTGGTAATAGGCTATAAGATGGAAACTCTGTAGTACTCAGTTCAAAAGTGCTGTAGCTAGGTTTCATTTACTAAAATTGTGTTTTACATAATCTGATATCACATCTCTGCTTTCAAAAGCATAGTACCTGAAGTGAACTTTAAGGCTGGCTATCATCCAATTCACGGAAATTCCCAGGTACTGGTACACTACCTTGAGTTCAAAGTTTGTTTGTTTTCTTAGTTTTCCATGGCCCTGTGGTCTCTAGCACATTTTTTCTCTCCTTGGACATGTTGTGTAGCACGTATTTTTGGGGTAGATTCAGACTGAGATTGTAATTATCCTACATACTTGTGGTCTGGCCTGGTATTATCCATCACAATACTGTCATGTGCTGGGCATTGACAACATACTTAAAAAGCTGTTTTTTACGTGATATAACTAGCATGTTGGGTAATTTTCTTGTGGTATGAAGGAAAACTTGCCAATTCTTTCAGTGCAAGACTTTCCAGAAGTTTGTTTATCTAGCAGAGGGCGCTGCCTTGTGCAGGCAGACAGTCTGAGCTGCATGTTCTTTACAGGTCTTTCTTTGCTGTATGGGAAGAATAGGGTGAAGTAAATGATCTGAAAAATCACAATGTTACAAAGTAATAGCATTGTCTAATCCTTTCACCTCATTTCAGCTTCCCTTTCCAGTCCTCTTACAAGACACTGAGCTCAAGGTCCCCTTGCAACTTCAGCTCCTGTTGTCAGCCACGTCATCCCACCTTCAGATTTTCATTTCACATAGCAAATGTGGGCGCGTGCTCTCACCTGCTTGGCAAAGTATTGCTGTTCTCAATTGTCGCTCCTCTTAACTTCTGCTTTTTAAATCACCCCCGTCTTGTGGCAGCTTATTTGTGCTCTGCAGCGCTGCATAGGACACCTGCTCTGCATTGAGTTTCCTTCCCCAGGCTGTGATTCACTTGCTTGGTTCTCTTTCAGACAAACATGCCGTGGTGCTGGGAGATTACTTGATTTCTGCATTTAAAAGGGCTTCTATTAATGGTGTAATGATGATCTGCTGGTTGCCTGTAAGATAATGCTTTTCTCAGCTGCTTGTGCTCAGCGCACTGTCTGTGTCATCCAAAAACCCCTACCCTCTCACAGAGAGCAGAGACTGACAAAGCTGAGTAGTCATACTTATTACTTTGCTAAAGTCACCACTAAGGCAAAAAATTACATGGCGAGGTTTCAAATAAAACAGTTGAAAATGGGTAGAGGGGAAGAAAAAAGACACTAACCAAAGAGGGCTGAGCAGAGTATCAGGGTTTATGGACAGTCCACTGAAAGTTTATCTGCTACATTTTTGCCTGTTCCAATTACCGAGTTGGGAAATTTCCTCATGGTTTCAAAGATCTAAATTCTTGTGAAATTCCTATTTTTATACCTGGTGGAACAAAGTGGATGGCAGTCATTGGTGCCGTGCTGGCCTCATCAGTGACCAGCGAAAGTTACCTTGTGTCAGTCAAGGAGCTGCAGGCTCTGCAGGATCTGTTCTATACAACCCCTAAGGTCTGTATATCTTCTTACGTGTTTTCATGGGTTTTTTTCCTTGTAACTCCATGATAACAGATTGGTTTTTTAAGACATGTCATTTCAGATTACAAACCCTAGGTATTCTGTGGAAGACCTCATTTCCCAGGCACCTCTTTTAGGATGGATGGGATTAACCATCTTTAGAGCAACACTTTGTTAAGTGATGTAGAAGTGCACAGCTGCCTCCTCCAGTCCCAGCTCAGGACCCCTGTGCCCAGCTGCTGGAGCACTCACGGACCCAGCTGCCCCTTTCTCATGTGCAGATTCAGCTAGTAGCTGAATTGTGTGAATGTATTGTGTGAGGCACACACACAATAGCTCTTCAATTAGTGTGAGTGGTGAGGTTTATTTCTGTTCATGGTCTTCATGTTCGCTCTGTCAGGTTTGTGTCTCTTGTGTATTTTGATTCTGGTTTCTCCTCTGTTGTCCTTCTTGTTCCAATGTCTCTGGTCAGACCACCTTGCTGGAACAGACATTCTCATACTCCTACATGCCCTCGTCCAAATTCCCATCAAATGCCCCTGGTAACTGTTTGCTGTAATTTGGGGACATGTGTCTTTTATTTCCTCTTGTGCTTTAGTAGGATATGTGATGGATATTTCTCCCCCTGCTTTCTTAAAGCAAATCTGAAGAGTTTGTGTGTGCCCCCCAGGCCTATTGTTCATGCTGTCTTGGCTTCCTGGCTTGTGGAGGTATTTCAGAAAACTTGGTTCTGAAATGCCTGACAAAGCTGCGTGAATTTATTGACAAATTTATTTTTCTTCTGCATACAGATCCTAATATGGTCAATGCAGGAGACATGAATGGTTCGGGCAACCTGATGGATTTTCTGGATGAGCCTTTCCCCGATGTTGGAACTTACGAAGATTTCCATACCATCGACTGGCTGCGGGAGAAATCGCGTGACACCGACCGCCACCGCAAGGTAACGTCAGGCTTTGATGCATCAGAGTCCCTGGGTTACAGCCATCCTGCTAGTGACAAAAACAAGCCTTTTCCCAAAGTTATTGCTTCCCACCTTGTTGCATGACTTGAGGAGAACTTTTAAATATATGGACGTGAGGTTTCCTGAGTTTGTAAATATGAAAGGGCTGCTGCAACTTAATCAGATGAGCGTCTCTGAATAAATTATTGGGACTGAAGGAAGCAGAGAGTAGAGAAATTGTATGCACCATCTAGGAGCTTAATTATTTTAAACATTGTGCTCTAAAACTGTCAACCCGAATCAGCAACACATCTATATGTATGTTTAATTTCAGATTACAAGCAAAAGTAAAGAATCCATATGGGAGTTCATCAAGAGTTTGCTGGATGCCTGGTCAGGATGGGTTGTAATGCTTCTCATAGGACTGCTGGCAGGTACGTATGTGTTAGTGTTACAGCTATGCCTGAAGCATCTCACCCAAGCTGCTGCAGTACCATCTGCTTCTCTTCGTATTTCATTGTCTCTCCATTGATATTTTTTGTTTTAAGCTAAAAGGATAACTTTGCATTCATGCAGTTATGATCCTAAATAAAAATACCCACTTGCAAAGTCTCTTTTCAAGTGCTGACCTAGAAAAAAATGTTTTCACCAGTAGAGGGATTTTTCTATTGCTTTGGGAAATCTGCATTTTAGTGCTTCGTACTTGATGGACTGCTTTGACTTTCTGAATCTTTGCTTTGCAGAAGTCAATTTTATTTGTAGGATTTTTTTTTCTTGTCATCACTTTAATTCTGCAAGTAGAAAATATGATGTGGGGAAAACGTTGGTTGTGGACACTCAAAGGGGAGCTTTATAAACTGCTATTTCCACTGGGTTATCTTCTTTATTTATGCATAAAGGCAAAATACAGTTTCAGACTTGGTTTCAGATCTGCTTCCAGGCCAGACAGACATTACATATTTAACAGCCTGCTCAAACTCACATGGCAAATTCATTAATTTCCTCAATTCCTCCTGTCTTCTCCTCAACTTAGCACATCTTCCTGCTTGGAAAGCTTCACTTCTCTGACCCAGCTGAGACAGCTGCCATTTTTTATGCTTTTTCAGTGATGTCAGGTTTCTCTTGTGTCATGGTGCTTGGTAAAAGCACCATGTGAAGTTTCCCAGTTTCCAAGTGGTGATGGGAATTTCCTGCTCAGCATCTGTCAAGTTAATATGTTTATTACAGTTGTTAGGAGACTCAGAAGTACTGGTAAAGTTCTTGAGAAAACATTTCTGAAGTGACATGTTTGGCAAATTATGTAATTTCATAGATATGTAATTGTTTCCACAAAAGCTTTGCTGGGAGGATGAGATGGGAAGAGAGTCTGATAGACTGTGTACTACCAGGGCTGCTGAGTCCTGCCTGAAGGCCAGGGTTGGTCTCATCTGGGATGGAGAATTCTGCCTGCAAATAAAGTTAGAGCAAGACCTTGAGGGCTCTAGTGACCTCAGTAATCCTCTCCTCATACAAAGAATGTGGTATACACGCACACACTCCCATTTTAGTAAAAACGTCCCAGAAGGTTTTATTCAGTTCTAGTTTGCAATGAAACCTCAGGCTGAAATCCTCAAGGCTGCGAAAAGCTGGAGTCACTGTCCTCTGATAAGCCCTAACATTGATATGTCCAGCTTGGGAATGGGGTTTGAGGGTAAGCTACAACTGAGATCACCCTTTTCAATGACAAGGGTGCAGAGCAACAATTTTACCTCAAAGAATCAAACCAAATTAGTCAGGTATCTTAATCAGGTTTGGGGAGGGAGGAGGTGGTGGTTCAGTCAAGAGGCACTTTGTGTTGTTTTCCTCTCTTCTTAAAATATTGCCTGCTCAGAGAAGTGAGCCTGCCACAAGGGCATCTATATGATCAGATGGGATTGCGTGGATCAGCCTGGCTCCTGTGTGGTCCCTCCTCTGCTGCTCCAAGGGGAGTAGCCTGGCTCAGTGGATGGACGCTGGGTGAACCCTTGAGTAGCTGGGTCCAGGCATTACCAGAGGCAATGATGGCAAGAAAGTATGGCAAGGCATGGGAGAGAAAGGGGAAAGGGGCAGCAGCAGTACCCAGGACATAAGGGTCCCATGGAGCATCCTTCCCCTGCTGTCCCTGTGCTGGGCATGGACAACAGCAAGATGGGACTCTTGGGAAGAGGCTGGCAGGGGCTTCCACAAGTTTCCAAAAGCACTTGGGTCATTTACCCAGGCTCAAGAGTTTAAAGTGAGCTTAACTGATCTAGAAGCCTAAATCCCATCAATTTGGTAAACTTTAGCTTTCAGATTTTGCAATACCTCCAAGGTTGCACCTCTACTGCCAACACGAGAAAATGAGGCCAAAAGGTGCAATCCTTGTTCTCCAGTGCTTCTGCCACTGGGCCCTGTTGCTCTGTGCATGTGTAGCTGCACTGGGCGAGTTCTAACTTGCTAGAAAAAATGGATTTTGGCCAGATTAGTTTTCAGTTGATTTGTGGTCTCAGCAGCATTGGTCACCACAGAGCCACAAGTAACCAAAATATAGCTGATGGGAAGGAGCTGATGAAGGGAGGAAGGAGAGAACCATCCTGTTTGGCAGTATGTTATATATATCTATATCTATATATCTATATATCTATATATCTATATCTATATCTATCTATCTATCTGTCTATCTATCTATCTTGTCAATTTTGGAATGGCATTGACCCTGCATCCTTTGTTAGTCCCAGAAAAGTGTAGGTGGGAAAGGGATGTCTGGAGGGGGTTCTGCTCTGGCTTCCTGCTCACAGCAGAGCCAGCCTCAGGGTTACAGGCAGCACCAATGTATACTGAGAATGTAACAGCAGCCATTGGGATCAGATCATAATTTCCTGTATGAGGGTGCACACACAAATTAGCCTGAGCAGAGCCCCTCACTGCCTCCAGTCTGTGGCAAGCACCCACAGGACCTTGAACATCAGGCTAGAGGGAGATGATGGTGTTTGACACTGTCAAATGGCTGGAAGGGCACTGAGGAGCTCCTGGAGATGAGGCTTTGGGAGCCAAAGCCTGCTAATTGCAGAGACGTTGTTTGGTGTGGAGATCAGATAAGACTGTTCACACAATGATCTAGGAAAAGATACTGAGCACTACCTGGGCCTGTCTCAGAGTTTCCATGCTTTCCTCATATAAAACAATGTATGGGAAGTGAGCCTAAAAATTTACGTGTAGATACCAAATGTTTTAGGCATTTGTTTTTAAGGAACTCTGAATTTTTGTTGGGCCCATCCTGCCTGCAGACCAGTGGCTCTTCCTCAGCCTAACCATTACTACTGGCCAACTGAAAGCATACGCTCTTTATAGATCAGCAAGTGTCTGTGTTTTTTAAAGCTATGTAACAAAAAGTGCCCTCATAGTAATGCTGAAATGCTCTGATGCTGAGGCTGGATGTGCAAGAATTCCCTTTGCAATTCTGTGCTGCACCACGTGGGTGATGCTGTTTTCTGACACAGGTGCATGAAGAAAACTATCTTTTCAAAGCAAATTTTTAGCATTCTCATTAGGGCACTGTAAAGGAAGAAATTGACCATCATCAACAAAAGGAAAAGGAGAGAGGTAAAAGGCTAATATCTAAAATTAAGTTCAGCATTGTCTGGCTTTGGAGTACTTCATTATTTTTCCTTCCAGGCAGGACGTTCCATAGAATGGGGAACAAACTCAGCTCCTTTGATGGGAGAAGCAGGGAGATAAACCTATGCTCTATTACAGTCTTGAGAGCCTAAATAAGCGTAAGAAATTAAAAGCTTGACTTTGAGATGCTGAACTGTCTAGCACTTGCATTAATTTCACTTAAAGCTGCAAAAATTCAGGACTTGGAAAACTTCTAGCTCTGGTCACATAGATGGTGAAGCATTTACTATTGCATTATTATCCTGGGCCTCCTTACGATTTTCTTCTCTTGAAGGTGTGTGTAGTAAAATACATGTAGCATTTTCCTTCTTATGTAGATCTCTAAGAATTTTGGCAAAAGGGATTAGATCAGCTGCATAATTAAGCACATTGTCTTAGTGGTGCTGAGGTGCCTGTGAGCTTGTTAAATTAGAACTGAATGTTTGTTCTTCAGCATAGTTATTAACTTTATTGGGGAAAAACATTCAAAAGTCTGTCTTCCTTTGCACCTTCAGCTAGGTAGCATTAATATGCAGCTGCCTGGTTAAGTGTGGTGTAAACTTTGAAGATTACAGAGAATGTTAAAGATCCATCAAGAGGTGCAACAGACACAGCATTTGGTGCTCATGTCCAAAAGATGAAAATTCCTTGCTTCTGAAACTTTCAGAAAATTGGAGGAGAATTTAGAGCTCACTGCAAAACAGGAAGCTGTGCCTGTTGATGTTGCCAGCAATGCAATGATTCATCATCATCTAGCAATATGGTTCATTGTTTCCGTGGAAACTTGGGAAAAATGGAAAAGAGTAACCAAGGTTAAGGCAAGATCTTCATGAAGGAAAATAATTGCTACAGACATCATCACTCCCTTCTGTGGCTTTTTTTTTTTTTTTTTGTGTCATCCTGTCTAGTATATCTGTATAGTTCTTCAGGTTATTTTTATACAACAGAAATTCCTCACTGCTACCCTGGTCACCACTGCTTGTCAGTGTGGGGACAAGTATCCTTCTTTAGGGTGGGACAAGAGCCTGTGGGTTTTTTCTGGTCTTTGGAGTAAAAAAAAAAGGTACCACATGCTTGAATTATTTGAAATGTGTTTTTCCCCCTGTCTCTTTTACAGAAATGAATATCAGAAAACTTAATTCCAGATCAGATAAACCAGCTCTTGGACCCGCTTGTGTGCTCCAGCTGCTGGGGGAAAGGGGAGCAGCCCCCATGCCTGCTTCACGTAATTACATTCTTAGCAGGAGCCACAAATCTATAAGTTTTGGAAACATAAAACCAAACCAATTGCATTTCCCGAAGTATTTTTTCCCCAGTGTTTTCCCTAGTATTTTTTCCCCAGTACATTGATATGCCTCGATAAATTCTGTTCAAATCCATTAGCAGTTTCCTGAAATTTTATTAATGATTATTTTTAAAATAATGATGACTTCTGCTTTCCATTATATATGAGAGCGATCTGGAAAACACTAAATGACTCTTCTATCAGTTGTTAGTTTAATTCTTTCCAGAAAGTATGGATATAGGGACAGAACACAGGTCTGTCTCTCTGAGTTCTGGCTGCTCCCAGCCTCCCGTTCCTGCTGCTCTTGCATTTCTGGGGACCCACCTGCACTGAGGGTGCTGCTGCTGGGGCAGGTTGCTATTGCTGATGAGCAAATGACCTAGAGAAGCAGAATTTTTCTTTTTTTTTGTGTCTGGCCAGAGCCAGTATACCTGTAGCTGTGTCTGGTGGCCACTGGGTGTCACTGTAGCTCTGTGTAATTAGTGGGAAGAAACTGAGATGAGCGTTGTGGTACGGGGAGGATTTGAAAGATAGTTTTATTCTGCATGCCCGGATTGCCAGTCAATGTACACACATATGAAAAGCCCCATTCTGTTACGTTCATAAGTCAGAATTTGACATCCATGTTGTCTTCATAATGAAAGCATCCTTCGAAGGTTGCAGTGTTGGGACCAGTAAAGCTGTCCTCTGTTACCCCTAAAATACACAGTGTGGTTTGAGACCCTTGGCCCAGTGTGTGTATAAAGACCCTGCACGACAGCCTCACCATCTCAGGCACCTGCCTGGGACAGGATGCAGGCCTGACTTTGGTTATATCTCCCCTATTTGGCCATCAGTCAGTATGAGAATGATAATGTTTAAAATAAAAGCCTATGAGAGAGCTTTGAAGGTCAGTAAAACTTGTTATTGCTCCCAGTTCTTTGGTATATTTGTATTTATTGATGCAGAGAATGGTTTGGCTTGGAAGGGGCCTTTAAAGGTCATCTTGTCCAACACCCCTGCCATGAGCAGGGTCATCTTCAACTGGATCAGGTTATTCAGAGCCCTGTCCAACCTGGCCTTGAATATTTCCAGGGATGGGGCATCCACCTTTGTGGGTAACCTGTTCCAGTGTTTCACCACCCTCATTGTAAAAAACTTATACCTAGTCTAAATCAATCCTCTCTTAGTTTAAAACCATTACCCCTTGCCCTACTGCAGCAGGCCCTGATAGAAAGTCTGTCCCCATCTTTTTTACAAGCCCCCTGTAGGTACTGGGAGGCTGCTCTAAGGTCTCCTTGGAACCTTCTCTTTGCCAGGCTGAGACCACTTATGTTGCAGCTGCTTACCCAAATCACAGGTTTTATTCTGTTGCAAAAATTAGATATATTATCCTTGCAACTTGATTATTTTTAATGCCAGCATTTCTTTTTCTGCATTTCTTTTCCCAGGTACATTAGCTGGAGTGATAGATCTAGCTGTGGATTGGATGACGGACCTGAAAGAGGGTGTCTGCCTGTCTGCCTTCTGGTACAGCCACGAGCAGTGCTGCTGGACGTCTAATGAAACGACATTCGATGACAGGGACAAATGTCCCCAGTGGCAGAAATGGTCTGAACTTCTTGTAAGCCAGTCTGAGGTATGGGAGGCCTGATTAGCCTGGGGTTGCAGCAGGCCAGGCAATGCCTTTTTTTCATACTTGCTGATGTTCTCTCCAGAGAGCTGCTCTGAAAGAGAAAGTAATGAACTGAGCACACTGCAAAAAAAAGACATTTCAACAAGCAATATCTGCTTAACTTGAAGGAGGTCCTGTGGTTTCAGTGTGATAGAAACTGGAAAACTCTGAGATTGCACTGTATTTTCATCAGTATTAAACAAAAAGTGTTTCATAACACGCATAGCGTAATCACCAGGGGACCTGAGCTGCATTTTATTTTTTTCCTTTTAAACATAATTTTATGGGACAAAAAAAAAGGATGAGCACTGACAAATACATTTATGAGGATGTTTTTGGGATTGCAGATGGGGTTTTATGTATTCTGATACAGGGAGCTGCATAAGAACTGCTTGTTTATCTCTTGCAATCAGTTTCTCTGTCAGACATCAAGTTACTTAGCTAGCACCAAAAGCTGGGGAAAGAATGGGCTCCCTGGGAGTACGCCAGAGTGAAGAATTTGCAGGGGTGTTGGACAGGAAGGGAAAAAGCTAATTTGGACAGACACGAAACTTATATTTAAAGATTTTTTTTCCCTTACACTTTTTTTTTTCATAATTGTAGTAATTTGAAATACAAAGAATGCTGTTTCAAAGCAAAGCAGGTGAAAGTTTAATTTTGGAAAAAAGTAAAAAGAAGCCTTTCTACCATACTATTTAGCAAATAACACTTTTTAAAAGAAATACAAAAACCCCACATTTTATTTTCAACCTAAGTTATTCAATGTATTGAATAATATTGATCCCCTCACAATTCAAATCTTTGGCAGAATTATTGTCTTAAATCCCCCCTTCCTCCTTATTTCTTATTTGACAAATAAGAATAAGAATAAGAATCCTCCTTATTTGAATTTGACAAAAACTAAATTGAAGTGTGGGTGGGTGATTTGGAGTTGGGTGGGTGATTTGGAGTTGTCTCACATCTTCCCCCAGTGTGGAGGTTGTCTACTGCTGCTTACAGTGTTTGAGGACACCTTCATTGCCAGGCAAGTGTGTCATTCATGTTCCCTTCAGTGCTGCTATAGGTTTACAGTACAAGAAGTACTAGGTGAGAGGGTCTGTGCATATGTGTAGCTCAATTTTCTATAGTTCTAATTAACCATAGTGGAAGTAGTGGGGTGCTCACTGTCCCTGAATATTCTCACCACATAATCAGAGGCAAAAATCTCTCAGCATGGTTGCCAGTCACAGTACCAAGCTTCCCTTTGGCAGAGTTTTGCTAGGTTCACCCTGGTCTTCATCAACAGATGTTTTGGGTGGCTGTGTCATTGTGACAGTGAAGAAAAGTTACCCTGATATAAAGCTGCAGGATGGGGGTGATGTTGTAATTTAAGAGAAAAAAAAAGAAAAACCAACAAACCAAAAACGTGGGAGGGGAAAAAAGAGGGGACTGTTAAAATTATTAGGGGATTTGGAAATCCTGTGCATGTGTTTGACATGCTGTTACTTTGGCTGGAATATATAAATGATGCATATCCTTGAGAAAATTTATTGCTTTCTCCTGCTACTCGAAAACAGCAGTCATGACTGTTGTGTGCTGTGGCCTTTAGAAAAGGTATCAGCCAGGTGAGCGCTGTGAAACTTCACTCACTTTGTGTTCAAACTGGGCTTCTCACTCCCTGGTGTACTGTCACAGTAGGACAAAAGAGAAAAGTTTCATTTTGGCTTAGTTTTAGTTTCTTTCCTAAAACAAATGGGCCTCTAAGATCTGTGGGTTCCTGATGGTCTGATGGAGGCTGTAAATATTATATATATGTCTGTCTGTTGCTGTTACACTGAAATCCCAGGGAAAGCCCAATAAAAATTTGAATTTGGAAAGTAAAAATTCAGTTTTGTTCAAAAGGCTTATGACAAGTTTTGCACTGTAGTGGTAGTGGTTCCTGTAGTGGTAGAGGATTTTAGTAGGTATCAAAATACACTGAACTTGACTGAGTTTCAGAATAATTTTGCTGGTTTTTTTTCCTTTGTTTCACTTTGTGCCTGACATTTACATAAGAGCCCTATAAAACAACAGTGCACATTGGAGCACAGTTTAGGCAAAAAGTATTTGGAACAGTTTCCCTAAAGGTACTCTGGTCAGACAGGTCTTCTTTTTTTATGCATGACTGTGATTCTCTCTTGTCATAGCCAACTAAATTTGACATTTTGAGGACTGAGATTTAGATCAGTTCTTCCTTGTGTTTTTGCCAGTTTATGGCTATGATAAACCCTGTACATATGTTTTCACAGAGAATTGTGACATTTCCTATGGCATCTCCTGAAAAATGTTTCCATTCTAGTGCTCCTATAAAATGAGCCAAAGCAGAGGCTTGATATAAATTATTATGGAAAACATAATAGCCCATTAGACACCTACCAGGCTATGGTTTCTTCCCTAATCACTGTTTTGTAGGCCAGTTATATCCTTTGTCCTTCTGGTCTTGAACCACTTCCAAAGAGGAGGTGAAGAGGGTTTTTTGATGTGAGAAAAGTTTCTAAACCTCAAATTCACTGGCAGATCAAAAAGGTCATGAGATGTCACTGGTGATCTGGACTTTCCCTGTTCTGCAGATCCAGTTTGGTCCCAACCCCAGCTTCACCGGGGCTGAGGACCCCGTTTTTAATGGCTTACACATGTCTAGGGTGGAGGAAAGGACCCCATGTCTTCCATGGATCATGACACTGGATCCGGCAATGGACTGGATTCCTATCCCAGGGCTTCTGGATATCCAGTCATGAAGCTGAGACCTGCAAGACGAGGAAGTCCCTCTAAATGTGGAACCCAATTCTCAGTTTTGCAGCCTTGAATCTGTCAGTCTTGAGGACACACACTGATAAAACATCTATAGGAGAGAGTCTGCAAACTGTGAGATCCCTGTCGAGTCAGAGTAGAGCTCTGGGCCCCTGGAGTAACCATACATAGGAGGGCATCCTGAGGGATGTGGTTTATTTCAGTATTCTGAGTTTGTGAGGGTTGTTTTCCATTGTGTTCCATTTGTATCTAGACTGGACTGACACCAGATCTGAAATATTGCTTGGTCTTGCAAACAAAAATTGAAAATTTTGCGCAGTTTCCCTGCTTGCTTCATTACTGTTGCTTCCAGGTTGAGTCTTTTGAGCTGCTGTGGGAAAGGTCATAGCAGGATCATCTCTGCTGGTGAGCTTCTTCGGTCTCTGACTCCAGCGTACATGCTCAAGACTTTCACTAATTCAGAGCCTCAGTAATGGCATGTAATGGATGAGAAATGAACCATTTGCTATACTGAGTTACTGCTACTTCACTTCCCAAAGGTTTTCATATTATTAATCATTAGAAACTGCTGCAGTTGAACCTGCAGAATGCCAGATATCTGGAAAATGTAACAATGAAAGATGTCCCGAGGGATAAGATTGAACTGGCCATACGGACTCTTGTGGGGTCCTGCCACAGCACTGTAGGTGTATGTGTGACTGCAGTAACGAGCTGACGGAGTTTTCTTATGACTTCTGAGATGCAAAAGAAGAAGAAGTAAAAAGAAACAAAGTTAATTTTACTCCAGTGAATTTAGAAACAAAACTACAGCTTTTGCTCAACCCAGTAGGGCCAAATTTTTGTAATGGTGTTGGCCTTCTTTGGAGGTATTCCAGGTTCACGCTGACAGGAGGATTTTGCCCTGAGGCAAGATATCCAGAGTTTTCTCTAGAGAAAGAGTAAATATTGTCATAGCTGTTTGTAATTGAAAGCACTAGGAGAAGACATTCATGAGACTGTCTTCAGCTGTAGCAACAAAGATCCATGGTTACTACAGCCAGATGTCAATCACTGCAAGTGTGGGATCCATGACTGCTTAGTCTCAGGGCATTGGGGGATAATGTTGTATTGCTTCAGCATTCTGCTATCATCAGCAAAGCCAGATGCTAACTTCAGCAAGCACCAGCTTAACAAATTGCCCTTCTTCCAGATACATCCATAAGGATAAGGGTTAGTGGTATCCTTACTGCATTTTCATTTGGACGGACCTGGAAAATGAAGCTATCAAACATCCATGCTGTTAAAAGTTGATTCCTGGCAGATTTGAAAACAGGGTGACTTCTCATCTCTAAGTTTTTTATGACTGGGAGTAGGGTCTTGGCCAGCTCTTTTAACTGATACAATTGATTAATGCCTGTTTTCCTACTTGATTTATCATAATGTTGATATCCAGGCTGCTGTCCTGCAGAGCCGAGGCAGGGGCCCTGACGTTCTTGAGCAGCTGGGATTGCATCCGGTAGGAAGAGTTCACTTAGAGGTGAAGGATTCATACCAATTCATGCACTGAGGTTCATCTCGGTTTTTTATTCTGTAGCGTCATGTTGCTACAGGATATTGTTTGAAGGCTTAAGCTCTTTGTATCAATTTGATGCTGCTGAGTAGCTTTTCTTTTCTCCATGTAGGTGAGTTTTTGAATTAATCTAAAAAAAAACTATGCATGTGAAGAGGCAAAGGTATTTCAAGGCAGATTTTAACAAAAGTTTTGACTTGACCATTGGAAAAAGGTAGAAACTTGAAGGTCACTCTTGACTATGCTTTCACTATGGCACTGCACAGTCAACCATTGCTAATGATCATTAGCATTCCCTTTCTGTCAGAAAAGTAAAGCTATTGCGTTTCAAGATAGGCTTATTCCTGACTGGAATGATTTTAAAATATTAGGGCAAAAATGACTAAGATGTGTGAGTGGGCTCTGCCAAGCTATGCTGTTTTAAAATTATTTTCAACCCTATCATGGACAGCACCATATAGAAAGAAAGGATTTAAGGTTTTACCCTTCCTGTTTGTGAACTGAACTGGCTACTGATATACACAGGGATGTTGTTTGAAAAGATCAGCATCTGCATGAGAACTGATCTTTGAATACCAGCCCTCAGAAAAATATGTATCAGGGTCTCATTCCTCGTCCCCCACCATGGGATGAACACAACAGACTCCTTCATTAGGTGCCTTTTCATTACCAATTGCTTTTGCCCTTATGACGTATTTGTTTGATGTTTTGGAACTTTATGTGGGTTAGTTAAATTTTTTAGTGCTTGAAAGATGCTCAGTTTAAGGTATTTGGGTCCCTTGCAAACAGGCTATAGGGACTAGGTTAGGTATTTATAAGTATCCTGCTTCTTTCCATGAGTAATTAAATTGTTGGAGTATATAAAGTTATTTTTCCTTCCTGGGAAAAAACTCCACTTACTTTGTAAATGAAAAATCAGGCTCCTTGCCATCATGATCTCTAGTAGAAGTGTGAGATTTGCTAACCTGCATTTGTCTAACAATGTTTGTTACTGTTATTTTTCTAGGGTGCAAGTGCTTACATTCTAAACTATTTTCTGTACATTATGTGGGCTCTATGTTTTGCTTTCCTGGCAGTCTCCCTGGTCAGAGTGTTTGCTCCTTACGCCTGTGGCTCTGGAATCCCAGAGGTGAGTTTCTCTTTGTGCATGAATATCTAAAAAAACCCAAGCAACCAAAAAAAAAATTACTGCCTTTTCCCATTCCACAGCTGTACCATGAGATAGCACAGCAACAAGAAAATTGTCTTTCCATCTCATCTGCCTTCATTCCTTTGTCTATGCTTTTATGGTGATCATCTAAGTTTTTCATAGCAAAAAGTGTTCGTATGTCACTGTGACAGGTTAATGCATGTACTTGTTCATTGCCAGAGTGTGAATTAAAAATCAACATCTCCAAGAAACACATACTCACTAAAAGATTATAGAGAGTTCTCCTAGGATTAAATTACTTGGGCCAGTTACAAAATCAGTTATTTTCTAGGCTAGACTCTAAATAAAAGCAAAATAAAAAGAAGGGAGAGGGCTGTGAAGCTAAGGTTTCCTAAGCTGCTGAAGATGCCCATCATTTGGGATGCCTGAAAGTGTCTGGTGCACGTCTTTTGCTAACTGTGTTCCTAAACACAACATAATGTACATTATGCCAGCATGACAACGTTATAGCAGCCAAAATATCTACTTGATTTTCAATATTTTACATGCTGAGCCTCGCTCCATATTTAAGCTGTTAAATAAAGAACCTTGTAATTCAACCAGCAGAGTCATTAAAAGTCTTTGAAATCAGGGCAGTCTTTTGTTAAAAGTGCTATGGAACCGCTGGAATTATTATTTAGGAATCTCGCAGACAGAATCAACAGCCCAAAGCTTAGAAATCTTGGCATACTTTCGTTCTTGATCTCTGAGAGAAGCATCCAAATGTTTCAAAAAAACTCACCACAAATAATTTAAAATATTTGAATAATTTCCATGTTTCAGAGTAGTCATGTGTGTCTTTGTTATGTGTTTGATATATTTGTGGTTTTAAAGAGTCTTCATAGTTAACTATAAAGTCAGTTTCCAAGTGGTAAATCCCTCGTGTGAGGTGATGCTCAGCTCCAGCCCGTTTCCAGGCCTAAGTCCAAACCCAAATCCCACCCTGCAGCCTGTGTCATGCACATGCATTGTGCTCTTTCCTAGCCACTCACTAGCAAAATTAAGACAAAATGTGTAGAAATATGATCTTTTAGACTTTCTCATTTCATAATATGTGTATGCTTTTATGGCACAGTGATTCCAAATATCTAGAACTTTTTTTGCATGTTTTATCTGGAAAAAGTCTGTTGTTGTTTATTTGCTTTTTTTTCTGCTTTTTTAAACTTGAATCCAGTTTAACTCTGATCTTGTAAGCCAAGGAGATATGTAAGAGTTTCATATTTCTATTGATCTCTGTGAGAGTCCTTGCTGCCTGTTATGGGGACCACCCGTAACAGCACTAAAAGTGTGGTCTGCTTAACCCCTGCTCAGATATTGCTGTGGGAAAGCTGCCCTACCTACGGTTTCTTTCTCTCCATCACTGTCTCTTTTCAAGCAGTCTGCAACTTTTTAAACCCTGCTGGAGTTTTGACTCCATTTGAAAGTTCAGAGTAGAAAAGGTTTCTTCATCTCTTCAACATGTTCTTCCTGCTTTCCAGATAAAAACCATCTTGAGTGGGTTCATTATTAGGGGCTACCTGGGAAAATGGACACTTTTAATCAAAACAGTCACCTTGGTTCTGGTGGTGTCTTCAGGCCTCAGCCTTGGGAAAGAGGGCCCATTAGTCCATGTGGCCTGTTGCTGTGGAAACTTCTTCAGCAGCCTTTTCTCAAAGTACAGCAAGAATGAAGGAAAGAGAAGAGAGGTGAGGTTGGCTTATAAATTTCTAATTTCCCTGTCTGGATACTTGGGGTTTCAAATGACTCATGCCTTGTATATAAACATTTGCTTTGTAGGTACTTTCAGCTGCAGCTGCTGCAGGAGTTTCTGTTGCCTTTGGGGCTCCAATCGGAGGCGTGCTTTTTAGTCTGGAAGAGGTGAGACCTGGCAGTTCACTTGTTTCAATAAATATATTTTAATTTGATACTCTTCTCCAAGATTACTCATTATTTTTCAAATATGTATATGCTTATTTTTTCTTCTAAAACAAAAATAATCTATGATTTCTAGTAATGAGAAATAACCGGATATTTTAGCATAATCTGAGTGGCAGAAGGGCACTGGCTTTCTGGAAACAAATTAGATGATTCAATATGGAAATTTATCCCTGTGCTGAGGTTTCTCCGGTCTTCAGCTTGTTAATGCATGGATCAAGCTGCCAAGCATTTCTTATACTCTCTAGACAGCAATGCTGGATTTAAATTTATCGATTTTTAAACTAGTTGGTACTTTTTTTCTGAAATCTGAAAATGCCTTTTCTGATACCTTTGTGAACATGTTCTGGCTGTGGTAAGGACTAGTGCTCACAGTAAAGTCATATGAAACAGATGGTGATGGTAGCTAAAGGAAGCACCCTCTGTCACACTCAGTGAAAAGTTTACAGTCTTTGTTTGATTTTAGGTCAGCTACTACTTTCCTCTGAAAACCCTCTGGAGGTCATTTTTTGCTGCTCTCGTGGCTGCCTTCACACTGAGGTCCATCAATCCTTTTGGAAACAGCCGGCTGGTTCTGTTCTATGTGGAGTACCACACCCCCTGGTACATGGCTGAGCTCTTCCCCTTCATCCTGCTCGGCGTCTTTGGGGGCCTCTGGGGGACCCTCTTTATCCGATGCAACATTGCCTGGTGCAGGAGGAGAAAAACCACCAGGCTTGGGAAATACCCAGTGCTGGAGGTCATCGTGATAACAGCTATCACTGCCATCATCGCCTACCCCAACCCCTACACCCGCAGGAGCACCAGCGAGCTGATCTCCGAGCTCTTCAATGACTGTGGTGCCCTGGAGTCCTCGCAGCTCTGCGACTACATCAATGACCCAAACATGACCCGGCCAGTGGATGACATTCCTGACAGACCTGCCGGCCCCGGAGTCTACTCTGCCATGTGGCAGCTCGCCTTGGCTTTGGTGTTCAAAATTGTCATCACCATCTTCACTTTCGGCATGAAGGTAACTCGGGGACGGGCGCAGGAGCTGGTGTGAGTGCAAGGCACAGACGGGTTGCCGCGGGCAGCTGCTCTCTCTGGCAGGGCTCGCCTGCCTCTGACCTGCCCCAGCCACGGGGCTGTCACTGAGATGCGGTGACTGAGGGGCTCACCTGCCTGGCAGCACCTTGCCCTGTAGGCCCCTGTGGCAGCACAGGGATGAGCCCTGCTTTTCCACCTTCTTGTCATCTGCAGTTTTGTTAAGTGAAAAAGAAATCTGTATGGGAATTTAAACCCGCTGCTGCCAATAAGCAATTTCAAGATGATTCCCACTGCAGCTGTTTTTTAACTCTCTCATGGATATGGGCTATTTACGTCATTGTTTGTCTTGTTGAATTAATATCTTAATGTGCCTCAAGGTAGCTATGCTCAAGGAAGTAATAATTTTAAATTTACTATTTTACACATTTAGAACATCACAAAAATATAGAACTGAGTGGAAAGGTCTATTTCTGGATCTTTTTAAGCACTGTAGCGTGGAAAAAAAAGAGGAATGAATGAGAAGACTAACTGATGTGTTATTTGAATATTCTGGATTTGCAGCTTTTTCCTTCATCAACTCCTTCTTCCCATAAATGAGTGATGAAAGGTCCAAGAACAATTTATCCAAGCTTTCAATATATACCAAGCTGTTTGTGGTGAGCTCTATATATCTGATTAATAGAGCACATAAAAACCAGGTTCTGTCTGTCTACAGCTCCCATTATCTGAGCATTTATTTCTGGATCTGATGGCTGCAGACAATGAGAAGTTTTTCTTAGTTATACACTGTATTTTATACCATGCTCAAAACTAAAGTATCTCATCTTTCTCTTAACCACTACACTTGAACTGAGGATCCATTTTTAGCCTTTCACTCTAGAAACTGATTTATGGCTGACAGCCCATTCTTATGGTTGTTCATGAAAAGCTTTGGTTCTTTATTTGAAATGTGATTCTTTATTTATCCTATATATTTAAAATTTGTTAGAAGCAATTAACAGTTTCAACCAGTCTGTAAAAGAACAGACAAAATAGCCTTTCCCACTAAATCTAGAAGACTCAATCGAACTGCATCAGCAAAGTTAACACTATATGGTGGGGGCTGTAGCATGTGCTGTTATCAGTCCTAGTGCCTCTGGGCCATGCTGATGAGGTGATTAGTTAAGTTCTCTAGGAAGCTCAAGCTACGTTTTCAGACTTAAAAAGATATAATAGGCTTTCCTCTCTGAAAAGAACAAAAGCTCCATGCAAGCCCTTGTCGTAGATCTGAATTGTCTCCTCCAGCAGGAATATATCTCCAGCTTGCTGGCTCACTTGACATCTAAGAGGAAATGCATTTAGCCAAGGCAAAGTAAATTTTCATTCTCTTTTCTTCCCTCCCTTCTCATTTCAATACTGGTTTTTAATGATTTGTGACTTGTCTGTATAGCAGACATCAAAGTAATGATTCGTAGAGCTTCTTGGAAAATACACTGTAAACTGAGATGGAGAATTAGCTGCCTCTGAGCAGTCAGTATCCTTTCTCTGAATTTTTATTCTTCATTTGACATTTAATTAAAAATCTGGTCTGATTTAGCCTGAAAAAGTAGTAATAAAACCATAAAGTGCTCCATCTGATAGAGGGTGAAATCAAGATGTTATTTTTAGTTAAGCTTATTCTCAAGCCTATGACAGAACTATCAGCAGCTCCTGACTTCCTGCTGAGAAAGCAATAAAGGCAAAGCCAGGAACATCTTGACTTCAGAAGCAAACTAGTATTCAGAAACAGCATTTATCTCCCTAATTCAGTGGGATGCAGCAGGTGAGATTCAAAATTTCTTTAGAAAATGCACTAATATTTTATAAATCTGTTAATACACATGTAGCCACATAAACTCAGTCACTGCAGGAAACTCTGTCAGACCATGGGGATCAGCACTGTAGGCTGCCATGAGGCTCTGGAAACTTGGTTCTCTTACTGTTAATAAAAATTGTTTGATAATGATCATTTTTCTCAAGGTGCTCATGTGTCTATAATTCATTCCAGATCCCTTCAGGCCTTTTCATTCCTAGCATGGCTGTTGGAGCCATGGCTGGCAGGATGGTTGGGATCGGAGTGGAGCAGCTGGCATATCACCATCATGACTGGATCATCTTCAGGAACTGGTGCCGACCTGGGGCAGACTGTGTCACACCAGGACTTTATGCTATGGTGGGAGCAGCTGCTTGCTTGGGTACGGTCTCTGCTGGTCCCTGGTTTGTGTGTGACCAACACTGATGTTTGGGGACGCACTTAGGAGGGCCTTGTGTTCGTGTTAGCTGCTGTGTTGGCATTCCTGGGTGCAACAGAGGTTAAAATCAAGATGTGATGGGCTAAAGAATGGGCAGCTTCCTCTGCTGGTTGCTCCAGTGATCTGCCAGGTAGTCAGCAACAGAAAGGCTTGCAATCATCAATGCCTACACCTTGTAATCTGCCAAAAAGCGTAGAAAAAGAAAGAAAAAATTGAAGTTAGGCTGCAGGTTTCCAAGCAGGAGTATTTTTACTCATGTTTTTTCCATTTGATGTAATGAAATTCACTGTAACTGGACTAAAGCTACTTGTTTAGACTGGGATCTCTCTCAGTGCATGGAAAAGACATCCCTGTTCTGGCTAAATTTTAAGCTACACAGAGGTGAAAATTCTGGGTCGTATTTTGGCTGTGTGTCACGCTATGGTCAACTGAGCTTTGGTTTTGGTATTTTGGTTTTCATTTCAGTCACAGGCCAATATTGGATTACACTCAATCAATGGGATTTATTGGATATAACAGGAATGATCTATTAACTATTAAGGCAAGATCATTGAATAATACCTCACACATCAAATTTCTAGCCGTAGGTGCAACAAGAATGTTACAAGCATACCGTCTGAACATGTTTGTACCTGATCGTATCTTTCCCCTTGTGTACTTGCATATTCTATCTCATTTTGTTGCTGTTATTGATATCATCATCAGTGGATGCAAAAATAGTGGAGAGGCATAACACATGGCTAATGTGATTGGGTAGGTTTGAAATGAAAGACGTACTCAAGGAAGAGCTGGAGAAGTTTCAGATTTGGATGCTCATATTGGAAAAGCAGGATCATTGGTGCAATCAATATAGAGGAAGGAAGGGTGGGATTTGCTTGAAAATTTAATGTCGGTAATGTAGATATCAACACCTGAGCTTAACTGTCTTGATACCCCTCACAGTCAAAACAGAAGAATGAGGTATGGGAAAGATCAGTCTTATCTGGCAATACACATCTGAAACCAGGCAAATGAGCAGATGAATTTGGCCTCAAAAGGCCTGTTTTCATCTAGAGATTATAAAGGCAATCTGGATCATCCCTTTGGATGTGAACACCCACAGCAGTGTAGACACATTAAAAAAAGCTAGAATTAATCTTACTGTCCAAACAAGTAAAGCACTTCCTCTTTTTGATAAATGATCTTAATGTTCATAAAAGAAATAATACAGAAAAATTTGGCTCTGACATTGCAGTTGATCTCCTAGTCAGCATAGAATCATAGAAGCATAGAATATGCTGAGTTGGAAGGGACCCATCAGGATCATGAAGTCCAAATCCTGTCCATGCACAGGGTACCCCAAAAATCCCACCATGGGCCTGAGAACATTGTCCAAATGCCTCTTGAACTCTGTCAGGCTTTGTGCTGTGACCACTTCCCTGGGGAGCTGCTCCAGTGTCCAGCCACCCTCTGGGTGAAGAACCTTTTCCTGATATCCAACCTAAACCTCCCCTGACTCAGCTTCATGCCATTTCCTCGGGCCCTGTCACTGGTCACCAGAATGAAGGGATCAGTGCCTGCCCCTCTGCTTCCCCTTGTGAGAATGTTGTAGACCATAATGAGGTCTCCCCTTAGTCCTCTCTGGGCTGAACAGAACAAGTGACCTCAGCCACTCCTCTATAGGCTTCCCCTTCAGACCCTTCACCACCCTCCTTTGGATGGTTTCTTACTAGAAGAATAATGTCTTTTTTATATTGTGGTGCCCAAAACTGCACACAGGGCTCAAGGTGAGGCTGCAAATTCTTCCTCTTTTAAAAGGTCCAAATAAGGTGCAGTAGGTTTTTATAGTATGGTGAGACATACAGTAGAATGGTCACAGCTTGTACTTAAGCTGTTTTGTACCAAAACCTATCTTGCCTAAAGTAAGAGATATGGAGTAAGTATTAAATGATCCTTACTCTGGTATTTGCTCTCAGCTTTTCACAGTCAGAAGTTTAAGGCATTCCTCAGATGAAATTCATATCTGGTTCATAGTGTTAAGTAATCAACAATCTAATATTTCTGTATGCTGCTAGATAAAAAGCATCTTTTAATGACCTGTGTCTGATGTTTCTCATGTGAAATGGTGCTGTATTTTGAGACCTAAAAATAGCAGATTTATTACATTTACCTTTTGAACAGAGGCAAAGAAATGTTACCTAATAATTCAGAGATACATACACACTTGTCCTCAGTTGTGTGATTATTCTTATCCTTTAATGTAAACTAAAGGAGCAAGGAGCTTGCTTATGAAATTAATATGGAAAGACTAGATTGAAAAATACCGCTACAACCCTGCCTATGGCTGCATGCCGGGAGGGCCTCAAACCAAGTTGTACACAGTTCAAACTGTATTACTATGATATCAAAAGCAAGGGTTTAAGCTATAACACAGCTCTTGCAGTAGCCCTAAGCTGTTCTAAGGTAGGATTTTGTAACCATGTTGTGCCCAAAGATAATGCTCAGCTTTCTTTTCAGTATGACTGCAATAAATAGGCCGGTGTGAAGGCCACCTCTCCACGCTCCTCAGCAGTGGTACTTAACTGATTCTTGGAGTCATTTTAGAGGGCTAATGGCAGGGTTCAATTTTACTTTCTCAAGTATCCATTAAAGCTGATTTTTTTTTTTTTTTGCATCCTTTCTGGTTTTAAATCTCTGTCTTTTAGCATTCATTGTTTGCTTTTCAATATTAGCAACTTTGGCATGAGCAAGCTCACTTAACCTTTTTGATGAAAATTGCAGTAGATGAAAAATACCTTTCTTTAGTGAAATAAGCCTAGAAGTATAAGGGCAAAGTACTCAGCATAAACAATTACATGATTTTTTGAGTGTAAGGCTCAAAAATATAAATGAGTTGCTTAGTATGTATAGCAGCACTGAGAGAAACTTGAGTCTTTTCTTTGTTGGCAGGTGGTGTTACTCGAATGACGGTCTCTCTGGTGGTGATTATGTTTGAGCTAACTGGAGGCCTGGAGTACATTGTACCTCTTATGGCTGCGGCTGTCACAAGCAAGTGGGTGGCAGATGCCTTTGGAAAAGAAGGGATCTATGAAGCTCACATTCATCTGAATGGCTACCCCTTCCTGGACGTGAAGGATGAGTTCACCCACCGAACCCTGGCAACTGACGTGATGAGACCCAGGCGTGGCGAAGCTCCTCTCTCTGTTCTGACCCAGGACAGCATGACGGTGGAGGATGTGGAGACACTTATCAAAGAGACTGATTACAATGGCTTTCCAGTGGTGGTTTCAAAAGACTCGGAGAGACTTATTGGGTTTGCACAGAGACGAGAGCTGATCCTTGCAATAAGTAAGTAGAATATCAGTGTGCAAAAGTTTGATTTTGAAAGGAGTTTTTATAAGGTAGGAGGTTAGCAGTGTTACTCATCTTGAAGAATGGATAAACAAGAACCAAATCTAACTTTTTCTTCAAATCTGACTTCTACTGGTTGCTAGGACCTGGAAGCTTTTCTATTGCATCATACGACCTGACAGCATTTTGTGGGCTTGACCCTTGTGGGTTTAATTTTGCTGTCACTCAAAACAGTAAAATAAAATTCTTCTAGAGACAACAGAGGGAAACTCAGCTCATAGGACCAGAGTTTTTGTCAGAACCAGATCAAAAGCCAGTACAGTGCTCAGCTTCTTTCAGTCTCCATGGGCTTCCAGAAGCAGCTGCGGCAGTCATGAACTTTTGTCACCCAGTGATGAAATACCCTGTGCTTCTTTCTGTTGCTCTGTCTCAGTTTTTCCTTGCGTGCAGGCTTTTAGTGCTACAAGTGGAAAGCTTTTCAGTGGACAGTGTTTATTGGTAAAAATGGCTAAATTTTGTCTGGCATCCAGTGGAGAGCTGGTTGGTTGCTTGAGAGTCCAAATCCAGGTCATTAAAGATTTTGACGGTCAGTTCCTTTCCTGGTTGATCTGATGACTAAGTGGGGATTGAAGAACAAGTATATTGGATGAAAGCAAGTGTTCCCACCTTTTTGGGACCCAGGGCATCCAGAACTGCAGAGGTCTGCAAGGCTGGCCCACTGTCTGCTCCCAGTTCTGGCAGTCCTGTGGTGTTGAGGGCCAGCTGGGCAGGGAGTCAAGATGCCATCTGGGCATGGTTGTCTTGTACTTTGCAGGGGAGTGGAATGTCTGGTATATCCAAATCTCCTTGACTTCAAATTACTCTTCTCTGCATGGTCTTGTTTCATCCCTGTTATTCAGGCACCTTTAAAAAGGTGTTGTCTTGGATGGAAATTCATGTATTTTTCAGACAAGAAAATTTTTAAATGGAAAATCTGGTTTATTTTTGAAGGTCACTTTCCAGCTCACTTCCCACAAAGCTAAAACAAAAATTTGAAAAAACAGTGGTCTTTAAAACACATGGTTTAGATGTATTTAACCTACCCTGGTTCTGTCTTTTACACTTTTACACTTCTTGTCTTTTACCAAGCCCATGTCAAGCCTTTAACACTTGGTGCCTTCTGAAGTTTATAGTCTTTTGCACCTCCTTTTCAGGAAGGTATGTCAGTGGGAAAATTGCATGGACTGAAGATGCAGAGCCCTCACTTTAAAATCAGAGGAAGAAGAAAGATCAGAGGCTGCTTGAAGCCAGTCAAAGAACTTTGAGGAACTGAGTCTTTTGATTCAGGTCATAAATGGCAGTGTGGCTGAATGGTCTTGCCAGAAGATGTGGGAAAGTGTCCAGCTATGAACTGATAACAAAGAAATCAGTTAAAATTAAACTCAGTAAACATTTAGATCAAAATGCTTTCCTGTTCAAAAATTGTTTCTTTGACATCCGCATTTTTCAGAGGAAAAGGTACTGTCTCCTGATCAGTTCTAGTTAAGAGCATCTTTCATAGGAAATGAGACAGAACTTAGATTTAAAATCAAATTGTTCTTTGCACAGATAAGTTTTCCTAAAATCCTCAGCCATCAGTGACCTTAGGTGGCCCTTTTCCCCTTGGGCTGAGTGTGAGTGCTGTCATTCTATGCTGACACTATGATAAATGGTTAATCTTTCCAGTATGGTTTGTGTTCTTTTGACTTAAAGACACAGTATATGGTTCCAGTAAAGGGCAGAGAAAACCATGCTAGTGGTTTTGATGCTAACCCTTTTGATTGCTAATCCTCTTTCTCTTAAGTTGCCTTGCCTGAATTTCAGAAGTTATTGCTTATCATTACCACAGGAGTAGCTAATGTGTTCTGAACCTCCACCTCATCTTGCTTCATGGTTGTGATCATGGAGCCATACACCAAGTCTCCTTAAGCCATAAAATTACTTTCCAAGAGATAAACATCACACATAGTGAAGCATCTCTTCTTCACCTGTTCAGGTTCACCTGCTCAGCCTGACAGAGGTACTGGAGTTACATCTCAGAACAGCATTAGCCCCATCCATGCAGCACTTCAGCCAGGGAATGAGGTCTTATGAAAAGCAGAGTCAAGCCCACTCCTGTATCTCTTCTTTCATCGGTATCTCTTTCTTCATGGCATTGTGCCCTGCAGAAGGCCTCCTCAGTTTGAACTAGTTCAGGTACCTCTACATAAGAATACTTTGCACTTCACAGAGACATGGTTTCAACCAAGAATTTCAGCTTCTTTCTCAGGCCCAATTAATTGTGCATCAGCAGTATGGTGGTCCAGGGAATACTCTAGGGAAGTACTCCAATTCCCTCATACATCTGCCTTCTTGGATGAAGGCAATAGCTGCTGAGTCTTGCATCAAATACCTCTTCCCACACAGCTATCTGCCTCATGATTTACCCCTACATAATTTCTTTCTTACTGAGTGGAGCACTGAGCATGCTCTGGAAATGCATCAAATATCTGTAAAGTGAATGGCAATGCCATTTCTAATTGCTCAGAAGCATCCCCAGGAGGATTGTGTCCTTCCACTGGTCCTTGCTGAGTTGGTAGGCAGGTGAGGTGGCAGAGTCACCCTTTGGGAAGAGGTGTCTACATTTTAGATGGCACCTACTTTACAGTCTTACAGAGGGAAGTTTTTGACACTGTAAAGCTTTCCTTGAATTTAGCCAGCTCCAGAGGCACCATGCAAGAGGCAGAGCCTTGGACAATAGCCAGGTGGCCTGTATAATATGCTTTTTGCAGTGTGGAGCTGAGAGATCAACATAGTTGATATAAGCTATGAAATGTGAACCCCTGAATATGAGAGGCTGTTTCACATTTGGGAGAATTAATTCACTCTCTAGCTATGACAAGAGCCTTCTGCATAGATTACTCTGTAAAACCAGACATTGTCATCCATTTGCTTTGCTCTTTCTGTTAATCTCTATCTGTTTTTCTTACCCACTGACTGCAGAAATGATCTGCTCCTCTGTTGTACCTTTACTCTCACTCCTCCATCCAGTGAGACTGCACACAAAATCCGCCATTTTTCTGATGCCACTGAATTTACTCCAGAGTACTACATCATTCAAATTTCTCTAGAGAGGTGTTTGACATGGAAGAGTGAAATCATGGCTTTGGCTAATCACTGTTGTTCAGGGTCATTGCTGCCTTGGGAACAGCAATGTGGTAACCAAAATGCTTGGCCCTGTTTCTTACGGTGCAGCTTTGGGAAGGAAATGCCTAGCTGTCAAAGGTTTTTATCAAAGGGTGGGAGTTACCTTCAGCTTGATTAATGCTCTCTTAGCAAAGATCATATATCAAAGAACTATGCAGGCATATTCACACTTGAAATTAGATGTATGAATTGAAACAAGCTGAGACAAAACTAACATCATTCCTGTAAATTGCAATAGGGCTTGTAATATGTGGGGTGAGAAGGTTGAGAATCATATACTGTACTGATATTAGGTTTGAGCCAGCACTGCTCCACTTCCAGAAATATTACAAGACAGTGATCGTTAAATGTAAAAAGAAATTGCAGCTGGAACATGTTGGAAACCATCACTGTCTACACATTACAAGTCACAGGAGCAGGTTTCTGCACTCTGATTGATAGCAGAGAGTTCCAAGAATATTTACAAATGCTTTGAGTATGATTTGCTATACCTCTCAAGAACAGAAGCAACCTATGTTAACTGAAGGTAGTAATTTAACTATTTCCAAGAATTTATTAAAAAAAAAAAAAAAGAGTCAAACCCTCAGGGCCAAACACATTATATGCTTATTCTGGAGAGAGAAAAGTTGTCTGTCATTTGGAAATGTGTCTCATATAATGTTTATGCCTTGTAGTGTTGAGTAGGGATGAGGTAAACACTACAAAGAAAATAAACTACTCCAATAGTAAGTGTTCTTCTTGGAGCATACTTTAAGTGAAAGGCTTAAACTGATCATGTAAACTCCAGATGTAGTGTGATGTTCACTTTGTTAGTTTGATCAAAGTCTTTTAATGATAGCTTTTGAACTTTTGAAAGTGGTCACATATGTGCTGTTTACCCCTATATTTTTTCCTCCCTTTACTGTTTTACTTTAAGTAGAAAGCTAATTTCTTTTTCCTTTTTAAAATCTAGATATGCAAACTATTTAAGGCAATAAGTGTAAACCCACAAAATTTACCCTGTATGCCAGAGAGGTGTGCTGGTCTAGAACAACATCCACACTGCCCCTGGATCCCTGGAATGTGAATTTGTCTTTCCCCAGCTTTGTGTTCATAAATCCATTCACCATGTCCACATTTTCCCCACTCCACTGAAGAGTTTTGCTCCAAGCCAGCTGGGATCTTACACAGCTGTTGACTCCACTCCTTCAGCCATGTAATAAAGTTTCTGTTGTGATTCTCACAATGGGGGAAATTACATGCAGTCATTTGAATTTGACAGAAATTGGATTAGTGAAGTTTGTGAATGCAATGAGCTGCATATTTATTCAGAAAAGCATTATCCCAGCCGAGGAAAAGTTTGTGTCTGTAAAAATATCACTTACATTTGCTTTGAGGGAGCAATGTCTCAAGGAAATTCAAGTTTACTCAGTAACCCAAATTTCTGTGACTTCAGTACCTTAAAGACAAAAACAAACCTTGCTTTCCAAAGGAAGAATTTTTTTATTATCAAGCTTAATTCACTATCCACACCAATCTTTGTGTTGTACAGAGAATGCAAGACAGCGTCAGGATGGGGTGGTGAGCAACTCCATTGTGTACTTCACCGAAGACCCCCCAGAACTGCCACCCAACAGTCCCCATCCACTGAAACTGCGGCGTATTCTCAACCTGAGCCCTTTCACTGTCACTGACCACACACCAATGGAGACCGTGGTCGATATTTTCCGAAAACTTGGGCTCCGGCAGTGTCTGGTCACTCGCAGTGGGTGAGTAGTTGGCAGTCAAGTGAATATTTTAATTTTATCTTATATTGTGAATGGATGAATGAGGGAACCTCGCCCATATCTTTCCAGGGGCAGCAAAAGAAGTCAGACTCGGAGCCAAACAAAAGAAGTCAGACTCGGTGCTTGCAGAGTGTTATATTTCATTCTGTTCTCCCAAATCCTTAGTGTATTCTCATTTAGATAAGGTAAAAATAAATACAAAATAAACTGTTCTGACTTCCACTATCATTCAGTTTTCAACAGAGGCAGATCTGGCAAGCAGTACTGTTTGCAAAGAATGTGCCTGTTTTGAGACATCCAGCTAGATTAGATGCTTGTGGAGACTGTGATAAAGGTGTCACTGGAGGAAAATTAATCTGTTCAGCTTTCTTTGATGGATAATGGAAGGTGTATATACCAAAGGCCCTCAAAGAACAGCTGAAGGAGGTGGGCAAACATGAAATTAGGCGACTAAAAAGCTGCACCATGTGGACTAGAAATAACATCCCATAGTTCCAATGGAATTTGAGCTCTTTGGACATCATGGCTCATCCCAGGATCTAGTGATAGCAGGATAGCCAAACCAGAGTCATCACTTCCAAATGTGGAAGACTAAAATTTATTCTTCTGTTAAAAAGCCTTTTTGTTATTCAAAAATATTGCATATCAGTTGTTACTGTCAATGCAGTATCCTCAGCATTAAGAAAATAAGAATCATTATTGGGACACAGATTTAGATTCTGATTTTAGGTGCCTAGATGTTGAGTTTTAGAACTTACATGAAATGAAAGGTGGAAAAACTATTAACAATGATATAGTTTCAAAATTCAGTGCCTAATGGTCTTCAAGGACTGGAAGTAAAAGCCCTTGAATACTGAGGGTTATGAAATTTTTGACTCTTGGGGCCAGACATCCCGTAGGCCTCATCTTTCTTGACAGATATAATTCATTTAGGTTCACATAAATGAGAAATTATCATTTAAATTTGAAGGAATTATGCTGTCAGACAGTGAGAGTTTCAGAAATCCTGTGCTTTAGCTTACTTTGTGTATTACCAAGCACTGATGTCTCGGGTTTGACTGCTGGTCCTCTGCAGCCTGACCCTAAGGAAACTTATTATTTTGTTGTACAAGGTATTAGTTGTTGTAGCTCCTCACTCAGTCATGTTCCCAACAAAAAGATGTAACAAGCTGAAGTATTTCACTTCATTATCATGGCTGGGGTAGTAGAAATACATGAGGTGAGAATACTTTTATAGAAAGATAATAATTGGGGAATGGATGAGATGGACAGTACTGTATGGAAGCACTCACAAAATGTCCCTGCAGTTGAACAAGGGAAAAACCTGGATGATATATGAGATGATTGTTGACCTTTTGTTTCCTTTTCTCCTATAGGAGGTTGCTGGGCATCATAACTAAAAAGGATGTATTAAGACATATGGCTCAAATGGCAAACCAGGACCCTGAATCTATCATGTTTAACTAGACTGGTAAAGAAGAAGGAAGTAACCCCAAAGGAATCCCTTCTAGATTAACACAAAGGCTGTGTTTGGTGTTTCATCTTGCTTAAAGAGAAAAAGGTAATGTATATGAGGAATGGCCTGATATGCCTCTGACAGAGGAAGTGGATGCAGGACAGCACTTACTTCATGAGGAAGACAGTTTAGAAGCTCTGAGCAGCTGCAGAAATCAAGCTGTGTTTCCTTAATAAGATTCCCAGCAGCTCAATTGGAGTGCTGGTGGGTGTAAGCGATGCAGTGCTTAGAGACAAAGAGCCAGGAGCACCAGTGGTGGGAGGCATCAAGGTCACAGTAACTCATGAGGCTGGTGTGAAGAGTAGCAGACACTGTTTATGTACAAGCTGCTAAGAGATACAAAGGTTTGTGTTCCAAGCCAGAGAGTGTAGATGAGTAATGTCAGTTGCTTTTGTTACTGGAATCACGGCTCTTTATTTGCTACTGAGTTGTACCATTTTCATGATGGACAAAAATTGTCATATTTTTAAATGAAAGATTTTGTCATCTTCATTTATTTTGTAAATGTTTAATGAATTAAGACTGGAGTTAAGTCTTAAGAAAAGGGTAAGAGTATGCCTCAACTCACTTTAAAATGTAGTGTCCCTTGCTCCCTGCTTTACTCTTTGGAATTTTATACTGCTTAGCATTTCTGTCAAACAGCTTCCCCTTATTAATGTTAAAATGGGATTTATTTGTAAGAATTTATTATCTCTCTATGCAATTTTGCATACAAGTACTGTAAAATTTAGTATTTTGTGGTTTGCTGTGGTAACTGGAAAAAACATAGAAGCCCATAAAATAGTTTTCAAAAGCACTAGAAGGACAGTGGTATCCATCTCTCATCAGTGTTAATGACAAGAGATTGAATCCCTCACCTGTCTTCCCTTGTGTACATCACCATTTTTCACAAAAGAATGAAGTTCTGCATTGATTCTTGGTTCTGCACTTAGATCCTTTTTGTCATTGCTCTTTCTTGACATTTGTCTGCACCTGCCAAGAGATTGCTGAAATTAATTTAACAGTCATAGACACTTGTTCTGTAAGAGATCTACTTTTTATGCACCTGTCAGTCATAGGACTGTGGAATGTGTCTCCACAACACTGTGGCTGGATAAAATCAGAGGGACTGAGAATGCAAACGATCATAGGAAAGCTTTAAGTATTTATCTGTTTGCACCAAGAACACAAGATTTAACAGACCCTGGTAGAGACCTCTAAGTCACTCAGGTAAAAATGCTGAATTTTCCTAAACCCTTGTTCTGGTCCTGTGTGAGATACAGAGGGTCAACCCTTCAGTCAATACTGCTATCAGTAACAGAATACCAAATTGTACTCTCTGTAACTGCCCAGGGTTTGCTTTATCGATGTAAACTTAAGGATTAGAGAAAGGTTGCATTCTAACTTAGAGGCCCTGAATTCCCTTCAGACCTCCTGGTCCCTTCATTTAGGCATCTAAGACGTCTGGTGTTTTTGTCCAAATTCACATAGCTAACTGGTGGTGTTCAGATGATCCTCATGGACAGAGATGAGCGGTGTCCTTTCATGCCAGAACAGCCTATTGCTTACTCCAGCCCAAACCCAGCCTGTTGATCTAACACGTAGGCAATGTGCATGATTATTGTGTCCCTGAACTGAGACAACCACTCAGGTGCACCCTGAGTTATCTGCCGAAGTTGTGTGTCACAAATACCTCCTCTTATCTCCAGTGACCCTGCTTCCTTCTGGCATGTGTCCCACTGCATTCACACGGAGTACGGCCCAAATTGCTGAAGTAAAAGAAACGGAAGTAAAGGGATAATTTTAATCTTTTAAGTACTCCACTTAACAATGGTGTTTGCAACAGACTGACATAAATATACGTAGCTCTGGCCGAAGCCCATAAAGATTTCAGTGTATACTTTTTGTTAACTGAACAGCTGCAGTACAATGTATTATTAAAGGGATATTGTTAAAACTATGTAAAGAACTGAGCAACCCCTTTCTTCTGAAAATAGGAAATACAACATAATATGGTTATTTCTTATGTTCTTCTGTCAAGCTATCAGCAGCCAAACTCATAAAAAATCAACCAAGTCAACAACAGAGCTCATAAACACTAGATTCCCTCATTTGAACAGAGATGCCATCATAAAACCAGTTCATTCCCACAATTAAATCCAAGTGCGGCTTTATACAATTGTCAGTTTCTACCCATAACTTCTAGAATGTAAGGGATTTAGACTAAGATAAATAGACTGACTTTTGAGAGCAATCTCATTCTTGGATTAAAACTGTATGACCATGTTCTACTTTTCCATGTTTGCTAACAGGAACCAATATAGTGTGTCAACACTGAAAAACACTATCATTTTCTGAGAAAAAGACATGGAGTTGCCTAACTGAGGTTAATGTGGCTACAAATACAAATTCCCATGTGTATTGACTTGGATTATTGGGTTAAACTGAGTCTGTGGTTATGCGGAGGCATAAACTTGTGTGGTTAATTCCCATTAATACCCAGAGGCCTGATTTACTGAAACCAACAGTCACCCCTGTGATAGCTTGTTGCCTTGCCTTGTTAGACTACTTAGGAGCCCTTGGGGCTTAAAAACAGGATCCAGAAAATCAACATGGTGGTTTTCAGCAAACAACAGAAGGAATTGAGATTTATGTAGTTGTTGTGGGTGCAGTTTGACCCTGAACTATCACCCAAGTAAAAGGCAGGTAAATGGGTGTACAGCTCTCTTCTATCAAACACATTCCTTTCTAGATGAAAAGCTTTAAATACCTAAGGGGTCAAGGGAAAAAGCTTTGGGCATGTAACCATGTAGTGCTGCTTCTTGTTCCAGTTTCTGTTCCAAATATGTTAAACCCTTCAGAGCAGGGGCTGCTATCTGGCTGCCCAGAAATGGCACACTTATGGCTAACTTCAGCTGCTTGGTGTTATCATCAAGGCTGAGGCTGGTGCTAGAATGACATGGAGGGCTTTGAAACAGGACAGACTTTGCTAATTAGAAAACTTCTTCCATGCTACAGCCTTTATTGCTTTTCACGTTGGTGTCTGAAAGGGAACACCCTTAATATAAATTAATAATATGCTTGTCTTAAAAAATGCAGTTATGATGTAATGTTTTAATTTATTTCCCCATAACAAGCCCATTATCAGGCACTGTTTTCCATCTGTATTCCAAAATTTGTCTCAGAAGGTACCAAATAGATTCCAAGAGGCATAGATCTCAGGCTTAACTATTTATTAGAATTTGTAGAGCTCAAGATATTCACATAGCGTTATCAATCTGAATTACGTAGGTATTTTAGTATATACTCCTGACTTTATGCAACCTCAGTTCATTCCTTCAAGCAGTTGGCCTTCAAAAATGCCCAACTAAACTAAACAGGAGAATAAAAATCATTGAATGATGCAGGTTCAGTATTGTAACTTTGTTTTGCATGAACTGTATTCAGTTACATTCAGCTTCTGATGTGTACTTGAAGCAATCCATACCAGAAAGTTTAATAATAAAGTACAGAAATGGATGACATTAGACAGACCCTTTGACTGTCCCAGTGATACTAATTGTGAATTCTTATGCTTTGAAGGAGCAGAAAAAGAATGTTTAAGAATTACAGGAGACTCACTGATTCCGTGTTGGAATGACACTATATTTATGACTATAGTTTTGCTTTGGTTCTGTTTGTTGTTTTGTTTTCTTTTTAATTGTAGAAAACAGTGTATATGTTGCACCTTATAAAAAACAATGTTTGGACTCTATTTTTTAAATAAAACTGACTTACAGTACTGGAAACATTTCTTGGACATTTTATTAATTAGAGAAGTATTTCACTTAACGTCTGTGTAATTTTTATGTTTCCTTTTCTCACTTTTAGGGATGAGTCAAGCCTGAGTTCTAGAGATCTAGGATATACAATTCAGTTATGGGTTAGGTAGTATTAAGAAGGGAGTTAGTAAAGTTCACGCAGTGAACTTCAGAGAATCAGCCTTGAAAGCTGGCTATTTTATTTTCAGAGAAAAATGTTTTTCTTCAGCATCATAAATACCTTAGAAAACTAAAAAGAGAAGAAAAATGATTTATCTAACCTGGTTATTCTGTCTACAATAATCATTAAACTTTAAAACTAAATGTTGCAAAGCCCCTATGATATAATTTTTGTATGTATTTTTTAGTTGCACTTTAACTCAGAGCTAAGGTCAAAGACTGAAAATGACAAATTCAATCATTCCCATTTAATTGGATGAGACATACCCTAAATCTCTGTCAGAGGCTAAATTCTAGGTAGTAGCAAAGAATATGGGCTTGATCCTGATCAACGTGCTAACTAAAATGAACATGCCAGCAATATCCTAGTTCAAGTTAAGTGACTCATTTCAGAAGCTGGTGTTGGGAGTCCCACGGCCTTCAACTCATTCCATGGATTGCTGTGCCCTTAACACAGCTGAAAACACACAGCAAAAAGCCAGGAGTCATCATGCATGCAGCAACTTTTATAAGTAGTAATAATTCCTGTAGTTTGTATTTGGTCATGGGGGTCTGAACTTTAGGCCTACCTATCATCACTTGTGATGGCACAGCTGGAAAATGGAATAGAACATGCTGAGAGGAATTCAGCACTGCCCTGGTGCAGCTGTGCTCCACATATCCTGGCCTATCCTCCATTCATCCAAACCAAGCAGCGTGTTACCATACATGTGCCTTCTTGCTCCTTTAGGGGAGGCTCTTCCTCCACATGTATTTCCTACAAGCTGTATTATTCCCTCATGCTGTTCTGCTCCTCTGCTCCAAACGTGATCTTGCTCTCTGCAGTGGTGGCCCACTAAGCACAGTCTCTCAGACACTGTATCTGAAATAGGAAAGGTGCATATCTGGTGGAGGGCCTCTGCTTGGGGCAGAAGGGATTTTGCATTGTTGCTTCCTGGAGGACACGGCAAACACGGTGTTGCTGGAATGCTGCATTGAGTTTTTTGATTGGTTTTTGGTTTGCTATCTGTTAGGACCTGTTTATTGAGTTGCTTCTGCCTGAATTAAGGTGCAAATGAGACCTTACGCCAAAGTCAATAGTACAGGTTTTATTTAAGAGTAAATGTCAAGTAGAGAGAGATAGAAATGGGGAGGGGGGGTGGCAGGGAAGAGAAAGAGTGTGAGAGAGAGATTAAGCAAAGATACCAGCACCACACGGAATCCTGCGGTGTCCTGCTGGACCTTCTTCACCCTGGTCTGCTCAGTGATGGGGATTCCCAAGTGTTCTTCTGGAGGTACCACTTTTATACAGTCCGAGTCCTGGGTATCCATGAGGTGTGGATGCCGTTCCCACCTGGCATGGGATGGCATGTGCGTAAGCTTCCTTTCTCACAGTTTGCCTTGGGATTTTTTTGTCCAGATAATTACCTAGATCTGCCTCACCAGGCCTGGCACCTTCCTGTTGTTGCTGTCTGTGCTTTTCCCACAGTTTGCACGGTGGAATTTCATCCAGTGTGTTCATTCCAAACTTTCACCTCCATTTAGGTCTGGTATTAATGCCTTCCTTTTCGCCATCTGTACTTATCTTAAGCTCCTTTTTTGGTGGCTTCTCTTGTGGGAACTTTCTTGTTAGACATTGTTTGAGACTGTTCATTTTGCTTCTCCAGGTCCTAACACTATCGTAATGCAATGTCAAAAAGAAGGACTTTTGAGAAAAATAGCTGCTGCATTTCAGAAATCAATCTAGTATGTTCACCATCTCAATCAGTAACTTGTGTCTGGAGCTGGGATGTGACTGTGAGAGCTGTATCCTGAAGCAGTTAAGGTCTCTTAGGCAGAATGAGACAAGAACTGCTGACCTGTAGCTGCAGCATTTGGTTAACTATCCATCCCTCCTTTAACCTTATTGTATTCTGAGTATAATTAATGTTCTTGGTTTGAGCACATTATAAGAACTGTTTTAGCACAGTTAATGATTCAACCCTTGCTATCTTTCAGAATTATTTTGTATAGTCAGGATTAAAATAATCTGAGTGTTCCTACTGGCTTTCCCCAGCCACAGCAGGTAACTGGTTAGGAAGACATTACCATATGTAACAGCCAGACTGGGGAGAGTTAGTGTTTGGCACTTCAGCTGTGTTTCATTTGAGAAATGACTATGCAGCCTGAACAATCAGTGCACAGCTCTCTGTGGAGATTTGCAAATCCTGATGATTTGTTCCTGGCTTCCACAGCATTCAGAGCAATGTTTGTGGCCAGCTGATGTTACATAGCCTTCAGATGAACCAGTCTTTCATAATCTACAAAGATTCAGTAAAGGGCACAGAAAAAAATGTGCAGATTGCTTAGCAAACTAGACAATCAACTATATTATCTAGGAAGAGCTGCTTTATTGTCTCAAAGTTATGTCCACAGAGGCATCTCGCTCTCAGGAGAACCATCCCCGGTGAAGGGATTCACTGGCTGGTCTCACGACTAGGAAGGAGTAATACCTAAAATATAAAATCATATCTGTTTGTATTGACTACAACCAATGACATTGTTTTTCTTTCTGAATGTATTCTAAAAGACAACTTTTTTCCTTCTTGAAGTAAGCTCATTGTTTCTACAGTTGCTAGTGAGAACTGGACTGTGGCCATGCACAATCTGATGTGGAGTGCTGCAGGACTAGTGCATTAAATGCTAGTTGAGTCTTTCTCCTTTGATAAATACAGTAAAAAGGAGTGGCTGCTGTAATTGTGCCACGCAAAAGGACCATTCCAAATAATTAAAAAGCGGGAACTTTTAAATTAAAACCAGCAACTCCTGTTTAGTAAATCTCTCCACGTCAGACTGCTTCCTTCCAGGTAAACAGGCACCATTCCAAGAGCACCAGTTTTCCTTCTGCATGAGAATAACCAGGTAGGGCAGGTAACTACCACCTCCATCCCCTCCTCCTCTTCTTACTTCACTGTTTTTCTCCTCATTCAGTCCCAACTGTCCAGTCCCAACCCATTCTACCTCTTTGCTGCAGCTTTTCTGTTATAACCCAAGAGCCTCCAAACAAATCAACACATCTGCTCTTCCTGTTCACGTGGGACTTCTGCACAGAATGCAAATTTGCCAGCAACAAAGTCAGTAGCTAAGATACAGTCTAGTTACCAGCATTATTTCCACCAAATAAATATTCAGTGCTCCTGAATTGTAAAAGACAAGCAGTTGAGGCACCAGAACCAGGGGCCAGCTTGATCATCTGATGGCCTGGTACATGCAGACCACAGTAACATATACTGCCTTATTTGCTCTTTTTCTGGCTCCGTGTTAGAATTCCACTTTCTCGCTGTTCAAGCCTCAACAATATAGAGGACAGGAGGAGTTGTTCCTTTGCCAAGATCCATTTTTTTTTCTCAGGATAATGCCCCATTCATGAGACTATGAAGTTTTTTGCCTCTCTTACTGAAGCTTTTTCATTCTTCATGAACATATACATTAGTCCAGGGAGGAAAGCAGCCTTTTTAGCAGTGGTTCCATTTGTTCACTGGATGGAGAGGCAAGAACTGAAGCCAAGGCTCTTGCCTCCTGTCTACCTCCCTGCTGAAGCCATGAAGATTTTATGTTAAGAGGAGTAAGTCTGTGCATGCCAGGAAAGAAGGGAATTGTGAGAAGTAGTTGGTGTGCCAAACTCAGAAACTGTGATATCCAGATGGACATTCAGCCCAGGATAACCTCTGAAGCGGCAAAGTGGAATGCACATCCATCCTCTGTGTTTCTAACATCTCCACTGAGATGACCAGCTCCTGCAGTTCCTGTTATAGGTGTCCAAAGTGACACCAGATATCATATAGGATGTATAGGATGTGTGAGGTCTTCACATCCACCTGTTGACTCTGACCATCCTCTCCAGTGTAAAAACCTGCAGTAGCTGTGATTGATTGATTGACAGAAGGACTGAGGGGCAAGACTAAAATGTTTGTCTGTGGCAAAGGGGCTCCAGCATGGAACATGGGTGGCTGCCTGGTGACCAGCCCCTCACAGACAAATTTGAGATCAGCTCTCCTGTGGATCACACCAAGTGGCTCCACAAAAGGGTGAGCCCTCTCTTTCCACCCCCTTACAGAAGTTTAGTCTTTTTTAAAAGGAGAGTTGCAACTCACTACTGGCACAAGGTAAGGGACAAGGAACAAGTGGTTGACCCTTTCCACTCTTGTCCCTGTCCAAGAAGTGCCTTCCTCTGTACTCCCTCAGCAATACATCTGTGTACTCACTTGTGTGGTGTCGGCACAAAGCACTTGAGCAAAGCCCAGTCTGCGCCACTCTTTTCCCTCAAGCTACGGGCACTCCAAGCCCTGCATGCAGAAACAGCAAGTGCTCTCCTTTACCTGGTGACACTTGAACAGCAGTTGGAGCAGCAGTGCAGACACCTCCTCCCCAGCAGAGCTGGAGGCCACTGCCACCACTTCCTCCTCCCATCTTCATTGTCCTGGTGCTGTAGGGCTCTGGGAGCAGGAATGCACAGAGGAAGAAGGTGGACAACTGCAATACTTGGCTGATGAACCACTCTGTTGGGACTGACTTTTAAACTGGTCCTCAGAAATTCTGGCTGGCCTCTTCCTTCCCACTGCTCCCTCCTGCTAAACTCACAGTTGGTCAGGGGAGGAGTATTCAGTGAGTAACTGCATCACACCACACAGCCACACCAGGAATTGCAGTTAGCTTTTCTACAGATGCACAAAGTCTGCCTTTCTCAGACCAATGGAAAACCAAATCCATGGTTGTGTCTACCACAACTCCATCTTCATTGAGAACAAAAAGCTGGCAGTTTGTCACAGCAGCCAGCCACGGTTTATCCTCATATCTTTCCTGCACTGACAAGAGGTTTTCCTTACATTTAGATTTTCTATGAGCTTCAAAGAGAAGATATTATCAGTTATAAGAGTGTTCAAGTACCAGAGGACACTTGAGAGAGGCCAATGTCCTCATGTGATAAGGAGAGCCAGCAGTGCCACACAGACACTCTGTGCTGCCTCTGAACCAGCCAATGACATTTCAGGCACACCTGCAACATGCTGGGGCAAACACTCTCCAAGGGGTAATGGCTTTAAACTGAAAGCAGGTTTAGACTAGATATTAAGAAGAAATTCTTTACTGGGAGGGTAGTGAGGCACTGGAACAGGTTTCCCAGAGAAGGTGTGGATGCCTCATCACTGGAAGTGTTCAAGGCCTGACTGAATGGGACTTTGAGCAATCTGGTCCAGTGCAAGGTGTCCCAGCCCATGCCAGGTGGGGTGGAACTAGATGATCTTTAAGGTCCCTTCCAATCCAAACTGTTCTGTGATTCTATGATTCCATTCTGTGCTGCACTAGATTCTCGGGGTGTTCAGTGATCCACTGCTCCAGGCTCTAAATTGAGCTGCAGTATCTATTAATCAGCGTTGGGACAAGGAGCAGGGATGTAACATCTCCAGCGGGTTGGAGCCGCAGGGTCCCACTAGGTGGCAATCCAGCCCTCGGCACGGCTGCGGCGGCAGCGCCAGAGCCACCAGCCGTGCTCTGGGTTGACAGAGGCCACCGCGGTGTCCTTGCTGTGCGCTCACTTCCGATTCTTGCAGGAATCAAAGCTCTACAATTGTTTGCTCTAAATGTATAATTTGCCTCACGAATTTTCGTAGATATTCCAATTAAAAGCTATTTTAAAAAAATTTATTTATTTATGTATTTTTTTATTTTAGCTGTATATGTTCTGTCGGGAAAGGGAGAGGAAAGAAAGAAATCTTTTTCTTTGTTTGGAGTATTTGGCAGGGCTAAAGCACAACAGTCTTCTTTGGCTCCTTAAACCATGTATCACATCTGTAAAAACATAGTGGCAAAAGGAGGAAAAAATAATCTGCGGTGCTTTCCTGGTGGTTTCTATGAGGCTTTCATGCAACCAATACATTTTCATCAATTATGCATTTAGGTCACAGGAAGAGTTGGTTGAAGGAATTCTTTTGCCGTTTCAAAGTCGCTGTCAGGAAGAAAATATAGCCAAGCTGATGGAGCTAGAAGAAATACAGTTTTGTCCTTCTGACCTGATATTTTTCTTCTCCACTTTCTTTACCATCATTCCTATTTGCATAAGTATGTCCCTCAGCATAGCAGTATCTGTGTAGGGAATGCACAGAGGTCCTTAGAGCATGGAAAGGTCTTATTTTACTATGGCAATTCTAAAACATGTTATTCTTTATGTTGCTTACATAAAACAACATTAGAGAATTGAGTAAAATGCCTTCCCTGTAAAACATTTGGTCAGATCTGGAAAACTGCATACACTCCTTGTTGGGCAGCATTACCATATGTAACCTTTAGGCTTCTGTGCAATTTACAACCCCAAATTACATACTTAAATATCCTTTTAAAAGTGTAATGAGAATTAAGTGCTGAGGAACAGGTTTCACAGTAGCCACCACACAGAACAGGCTACAGCTGATATTAGCTACCAAAAAATGCCAGAGAAGACCTTAAGATCTTACCTCTTCCCTATACTGGTAACCACAGAAGTCTCAGAGCGCTTACTTTCTTTTTTTCTTGTGAAAAATGCCTGAGAACTTGGAAATGCTTCTGGTGCCATGGTGCATCTTACATGTGCTTAGAAAGTTGAGCAGGAAACAGAAAATCAACGGTCAGGGCTTTCCACTCCTATACCTAAGGAGACTGACACCATCCTGCAAACCCTGGCAAAATGAATATGTAAAGGCAGAAGGGAGAAGAGAGAGATTGCTGCAATTAGTGGGTGAAGAAAGCTCTGCATTCCCACTCCTTCTCCCAACTCCGCTTATGTATTTTATCTACTTTTCTCAAATGTACATTGTCTCAAATGTTCCAGGCTTGGGAACAGGGACAAAACAGAAGTCTCCCCCCTCGGAAGTAAATGCCACAGCAGTTAGGCTAGAGATTTTCCATGTGCATACTGTGGCCCACATCAGGCATTCCTGTGGCCCAGCTTCAGCAAGAAAGGCAAGGACTGCTTTTCTCTCTGTTCTTTCCTAATGTGTGAAATGTGTGAACCTGAAGGTCAGGGCTCCAGACTGAGGAGGATCTTACAGCCAGGTGACGCTTTTCCAGTGCATCATTTCTTCCTTGGGTGATGTACCTGAAAGTACGTAGGTTTGACATCCAGCAGTGCCAGAGCACCAGCTCACACTGGGTGACAGAAGGCTGGCTTGGCTAAGACAGACCAAGTTGTCCCACGTGCTGGAGGCTGTGTCCAGGAGCTTAGGGACTCATGGCAAAGCACAGCATGCTTGCTTAGAGATCTATAGCTGGCTCTGAAATATATGTCTCCTTAACAGCAGACAACTTGGGCTAGCAACAAACCCTCCCTTCTAGGAAGTGTGGAGAAAAGATTAGCAGAGAGTAAGTGTTGTGCCCACTGAGCTAGAACACCCTGGGACCAGGGTTGGTGTCTTGGCATTGCACATATTGCCCTGTACCAGCTTGTTTGGATCAATATATTTGGCAATGAGTAAATTGCTTCCTACGGACCCTGAGGGATCCAGGAGAGGTGATGGAGATTTGTGAAACACCACTTGAAGTTGTTACGGACGAAAGCCCCTTATTACAAACAGGTACATTTACAACCCTGTCTGAGGTGTCTCTCCACTAAGAGTGAAATACCAAGTACGCTTCTTTGATCCAGAACAATCTTTATTCATTTGTTTTCATTTTGGAAGCAAAGAGCTAAGAACTACTTCAAAGGTTAAATTTAGCATATTTGTGCTATATATGCATAATCATTTCAGATATTTAAATTGATTCTCAAAATAGTCTCACCAGTAAGAAGAAAACCTCCTAACTGCCTTAAAAGAAAAAAAAAAGTTAAATTCTGCTATAATTAAGGTTACACATGCAAAAGTTAGCTGTATTCCTATGTTTATGAAATAAATCTGTCCTATGAGACAGGGCATTTGGAGGCAGGGCTCTTTCATGCCTTCCTCTTGGAGATGTCCTATTTTCCACAAACACTTAAGTATGCATTTCACAGTATGAGTGTGACTTTAGCATTGGAAAGGGCTGCCAAGAAAAGTGGTGGATGGATCACCCCCGGAAAAGAAATATTTAAGAAATGACTGGATGCAGAACTTAATTCTATGGTTTAGTTGACATGGTGGTGGTGTTCAGTCAAACGTTGGACTCCATGATCTTGGAGGTCTTTTCCAATCTTAATCACTCTGTGATTCTGGAGGAACATCTAGGACTTTTATCTAAAGCCTCTGGTTCTGCTGCTTCCCGGATTTCTTTAGTAAATTGCTAGTCAATACTGACCAGTAAGAATAAAAAAAAAACAAACCAAAAGTTTTCTCTTATACCATCTGCTAATTCTGGTATTCTCCTGAGAATGACCCCTAAATCACTGGGCTGCTGACTAGCATTAGAAAGAAAAACGGACATTTCTGAGAGTAAAAGTCTTCATTTCCTTTACTTTTCTTGCAAATACAATAAAGTGGATCATGCTGAAGGAAAGAAAATCTTTTTGTGACATTTTTGTGTGGAAAAAGCACTCCAAAATATTGCAGTCTCCCCCCACCCAAGAATGTAGTTTTATTGCTTAGGCAAAGGCATAAGTCATTTCTACAGCCCCTCTTAACCCCTTGCAGGCACTTAGACTCAGATCTTACCATTTCTTCCAAGGCTGTATTTTACTAAATTGTGAGAATGAAGCCTTGTCCTTTGTTAGAGTAAATACTAAGCCATCCATTTACTATGTGGGGCCTAAGATTTACAGCCTGTTTATGAAAGATAAGAAAAATCAGGCTTTGAAATTCCTACTGACAAATTTTGCAGCAGTGGAAATGTTAGCTTTTCTCTTCTACTTATTCATACTAGGAACTAATTCTGGTTTACTTTGCTCTAAACAGTGTTTGCTTTCTGTTTTCCAGCACTGCTATCAGCTAGAAATTACCTTTCACCCTAGAACTGTGTTTTTTCTATTTCTGTGCAATAGTATATATTAAAGCATTTAAGTGCTTTTAAGCCATAGACTGGCAGGTGCTATATAAATATTTATCTTTGTTATGATTGCTTAAAGCAGAAGACTCAGAGGTATATAAAAGAAAAAAATGAAATAGCCTTCTGCCCTTAGTTTTCACATCTATTTCATAATCAGAAAAAAAAAAAATCCCTCACAGAAAGGAAATATTCGAACTGCCTTGCAGCACAAAACAAGGATAATTTCAATTAAAGTTAAATTCCCAGATTTGTACTCACAGAAGATTTAATTTTGAAATTACCTTTGAGACAGTTTATCCAAAAAAAATGTAACTGAAGTGTTTCATAACAAAATACCCTTTTTTATTCTCTTTGCCATCAATCCATTTTCTTTCTTGCTTTTGTTGAAGTGGTGTTTATTCAGACTATTTGAGCTGGTGAGATGGTGGAAATGGAAAGATGTCTGTCTTTGGGAAAAAAGTCTATGTGACATTCAGCAGAATATGTGTTTGCTGGACTGTTCTTTTACTATTGTTTCAGGACCACTAAGGTTTACTTAAGAAACCATAAGTTTCAGAGAGGCCAGGTGCCTTATATTATATGCTTGATTGTTCCTTCCTGACTGAGTTGCTTTTCCCATTAGAGTTTTTTGTCCCATTCCCATTTGAGGTTTGTTTCCTGTTCCTTTTCATTTCACCTTAGCTTTTCATGCAATGACATCCAAATAGAAAGAGACAGTCACTGCCATGGTTTTCACTCTAAAACTGAACTTCCTGGCTTTTACGGCTCATAATCAATCCCATAATGTCCTGTGATTTCTGTGTATGAGTGGCAAGAAGTAAAAGGGAGTTTACTTTGCCTGTATGCAGACAGGCCAACTTTCACACATTAGGAGCAGCAACTAATCACCCACAACATGTCCTAAAGTTTATGGTGCTGGCAGACAGCTGTTTTTGTTCCAATGTGATGGTTTCTTTGCAGACTCCTGCTGCCAGCAGTGTCTTAAGCACTTTACTAGTGCTCCATGCACTGTACATCCTGGACTACTGCCTTTAAAGCTCCTTTCTACTTTATACAAACAAAAGCAAACTAGTCTGCCAACAAATACTAAGGAGACAGACATATTGTTACTGTAGCCATATGCTCTATGAAAGGGAATTTTCAGTTACCAACACCTAGAACTGAAAGAACAAAATGATCGTACATAGGCATGCATCCCAGGTCCTTCAAAAAAGATTTTAGCCTTACATTTTGTTTTGATTTTTTCCCCCTTTTAAATTTTGGCCCTTGGAGGGATGAAAATTCACTAAATCTACTGCTCATTATATAGGAATTTTTAAAAAGTTACCTATATTCTCCGAAAGTTAACCAATATGACTGTAAATGCATTTGTTCTGCATGTGTTATAAATGTATAGAAGCTGGGCCTTGCCTAAGCAATTGTTGATGACAATATTTAACAGCTCTTTAGAATTTGACTTGATTAACATGTACCTTAAGAGACTGGAGAAACATTAGTTTCATCTCTGCAATGCTTTGTCTATAATCTCCTATCTGCAAACTTGTTCCGATGCTTCTTGTCTTCAAAGACTTCGAAAGCGTGTCCTTGAAGCTGAGAATATACCCCACTGCTGACAGTCCAAGTGTCTGTCTTTAAACAGAACTGGTGTGGGAAGATTGGCACCTTATGCTATGGATAGCATGAGGTTGAGCCTGCAAACACTGGTCAGCCTGGAGATAAAACTTTCTACAAAAGAAATATGTGAAAACCTTAAATTCGGCAGATCTCTGAACTGTCAGTTACAGTCAATTACTAAATACAGGAGAAGAAACAAGTGGATTGAGGAAGGAGAAAAATTCCCTTTAATCAAACAATTAAACAATCATCTCTGACTAATGAGGTGTAAAACTCTGAACATTTGAAGTGGATTCACTTTCCTTCTCTCCCACTGGTACAGACACATTTGCAATCATATATATTTGTTCAGTACAGTCATGCTGGTTTTAACTTCCATCTAATTATTATTTATATGATAATAGTTTCTAGGAGCCCAGTCACAGACCAGAAGGCTGCTGCGCTAAATGTTTTTTACAACACTTGCAAAAAAATGTATTGAACCACAAAGATAATAGGAAATCCACCCAATAAATTCAGTGTTGGCTTTGCAGTTGGTTTTATCATGCTTCTAATTAATCTGATACCAAGAAAAGACAGTAGCAAGCATAATTTACTAAAAATCAAAATCTTCTCCATCTTAAACATTGCATGATTTGCCAGAGAATCTAAAGGCAAATTACATTTTAAAATTCATTGAAAAGCTGTAAGTATTCTGTTAGAAACCTTACAACCACAGGATCAATAAGTAATGGGTGAAGGCATTACTTTGTTTGTCTTTTATGTGAGCAATTGTGATTACATGAAAAAAAGAACAAGTCTCTAATGCAGGAATTTGAGTGAAATTCTGTGGGTCCTCCATTATACAAGAGCTCGAACTTGTCAGTTATAATGGCCTTGTGTTCCATCTAAGGGACACAGATTTAAGGAAACTGAAATAAATGAATAAATAATGCTTCTTTTGGAAAGTACCTAATGCACAAAAGAAAACATTGTCCCAAAAGACACCAAAAAGCACTTTTCTCAAGCAGGAAAGAGCTGCTTGGCTCTTGCAGAGCTGCTGGAAAGGATTATCAGAGACTACTTAATTAGATGTCAAGGGATGTCCTTCCTCCAGGGAAGTTTAGACTGGATATTAGGAAAAAATTTCTTCACAGAGAAGGTAACCAGGCATTGGAGCAGGCTACCCAGGGAAGTGGTGGAATCACCATCCCTGGAAGTGTTCAAAAGGCATGTGGATGTGGCACCCGGGGACACGGTTTAGTGGTGAATTTGGAAGTGCTGGGTTAACAGTTGGACTCCATGATCTTAGAGGTCTCGTCCAACCTAAATGATTCTATGATTCTTCAAGTGGTGTCTACAATGACTCAAAGGCACTGACATAGCTCCTGCCATGCTCCTTTCCATGACAACGTTGGAGTTGCTGCCATCAGACAGTACCCTGTGCCTCAGCTGGAGAGCAGCCTTTGGTCCCAGCAATATCTAGCACAATGTAATGTTATGGTGGTGATGGGTTTGATAACTGGGTAGGAGGGAAGAAAGAAGATTTATCATGGCCATGTTTTAACTGCTAGTCAGAGGACACAGTATAACCATACTTGTAGGTGCAAGGCTGGCTAAATACAGTAGGCACTGGAAACCACTTTGACATCAACTAGATTGCTGTTAAATGCTTTAGGTGTATTCCTATTGGGAATGGTGCCTGGTGGCTTGTTTTAGGACTCAGGCCACATTAGGCAGAGCATCACACTAGACTCTGGAGAGATGTATCCCCTCAGCAAGTGCAGCCTCAGCAGAACTCTGCTGGGTGTGATCTGTCTCTGCTCCCCTCCTGGGCTTTGTTTTCAGCCAGTGGGCAGATTTCCCCCTGCCCGGAGGAAGACAAAAATCTCTAGTGGTGCTGCTTCTGAAATCTCAGGGGTCCCCTGCTGTTAGCTGTCTGCCTGAGGAAGGTCACTGTGCCTCAGTAGTGGAAACATGGGCTCAGAATTAAAGGCAAGAGTAAAGCTGAGGCTCTCCTATGGGCCACATAACAACATCCATCCTATGGATCGGCTCAAAGCTGGACGTGTAACCCTTGAGAGGCACCCTTTGTGTCAGGCCCCTGACCTGGGCGTGCCTGCACTTCTGGGATCCTCTTGCAATCAAAGAGGCAGCAAGCCTCTCCTCTGAGCTATCTGCTGGATGCTGTGCTGTTTCTGCACTGGCTGCCTAGGGAGCCAGCATCCCCTGTCTGGAAACATAAAGGTCTTAAATGCCTTAAGTAGATCGTGTGAGAGACTCCTTCCTCTGCTCCACCTCATCAGAGGGTTGGCAATTGGTGGTAACACACACAGGTAAGAGGAGAACAAAGGAAATCTCCTGTATTTCTGGAAGAAGAAAAAGAATGCTCTATTTTTCTTTTAAAGTACGCAGGATTACTGATTCATTTATTCATAGTACTTGGGTTTTAATCTGTCAGGGAATAATGACCCATTATTTTTTACTTATGGGAAATGACACTTTCTAGTACCTGGTATTTGCAGCTGTCAAATTATATATGTCAGCATCTGTCACTCTCCAGCGTTACTTAACGAATGAGTTTTGCATATCCCAATGAGCTTCTACTAGAATGGAGAAAAATATTAACACCTCTTCTGGCAACTGTACAGACAGCCTGCTTTTTTGGCATATTCACTTCTGCTCTGTATAGTATTACCATATATGACCTAGGCTGCATTGTTTCAAAGGTTGTAACGGGCCTATTAAGTACACTAACATACATTTTTCTGCTTCAATGGACTATTTTTCTTTCCTAATTCAATTGACTTAATGAAAAATGAAAATGTCAGTGTTAAATCAGAGAGAATCAGAGAGAATCAGAGAGAATCAGAGAGAATCAGAGAGTAGTTAAGGTTGGAAGGGAACTCTGGAGATTATCTAGTCCAACCACCCTCAAGGCAGGGTCAGCTAATGCAGGTGACACAGGAACATGTCCAGGTGGGTTTTAAATGTCTCCAAAGAGGGATATTCCTTGACCTCCCTGGGCAGCCTGTTCCAGTGATTGGTCAGCCTCAATGAAAAGAAGTTCTTCCTCATGTTGTGGTGAAACTTCTTGTGGTTTAGTTTATGGCCATTGCTCCTTGTCCTGTCTCTGGGCACCACTGAAAAGAGTCTGGCACCATCCTCTTGGCACCCACCTTTGAGATATTTATATGCATTGATGAGATCCCCTCTCAGTCTTCTCTTCTCCAGACTAAACAGGCCCAGCTCCCTTAAGTCACTCCTCAAGAAAGATGTTCCAGACCTGTAATCATCTTTGTGGCTCTCTGCTGAACCTTCTCCTGTGGCTTCTGGACCTCACTTGGAGTACCCAATTTATAGCTGATCCATACACAGAGGCAAGACCCTTCTTTGGTAGATATTCTTTACATAAGCTCACAGAAAGAACCTTTTTTTTTTCTTTCTTTGTCACAAATTCTTCATATTTTTCTACATTGCAAACTGATACAAACTTTAAAAAACAACTTATCTGCTGCAACATAGAACAGTTTACCTAGACACTATTTACCAACACCAAGTGGGCAACCACACCCTTAGCACAAGGGAACAACTTTGCTTTTAAGGCTCATTGCGTCACTGTGATTTAAGTAAAGCAAGAAAGGACAGAAGCCAGACAAGTCAAAGAGCAAGCAACATGTGATGCTGCTCCAGGGAGGAAGGATATTTTTGCCATACTAAAAGGCATATTAGTATTTTTTTATTTATATTTTTTCATCTAAGAGAGACTCCAATGACAACTCACATTCTTCACTAGTGAGCTTTCCAGGATCACTGGGGCTTTTGGGCTCTTTATGCAATCCATTGGCAGGACTCTGGACCTGTCTTAGAGACATAAATCTACTCTCAGGCTAGAAACTTTGAAAGGGGCAACACCCAGGGCTTTGGTCTAGGCCCTTTGCTGCAGAATGGACCATAACCTGTCACCTTGATTTTAGGGAAGATGACTGTGGTATATTGAAGCAACTGTATTTTTTAGTATTGGGTTCTGTGCATTCTAACATGGTGTGTTAACTTTTCTCACTGGAAATTCTATGAGGGAGAAGTGTTCTGTCCTCAAGTGAGTCATGCAGAGGAAAATTCCTGTTGAACTTTCATGTCCAGACACAGCTTCTCCTTGTATCAGATACAAAACCTAGGTATTTCAGAATCAGTCTCTATACTTTAAAGAGTATCCTGTTTGCTGGGGTTTCCTACTCTGATGCATGGCAGTTGCCAAATCTCAGTACACTACTGGCACTTAACAAGTCTGTGAGCCGACGTGTTTTCCATGGCTAAACACATGGAAGTGCTCAAGGCCAGGCTGGATGGAGCTCTGAGCAACCTGGTCTAGTGAAAGTTGTCCCTGTCCATTCCAGGGGCATTGGAACGAGATGATTTTTAAGGTCCCTCCCAATCCAAACCATTTCATGACTCTATGACTGAAACATTGAGTTAGCAACAAGTAGAACTGATCTGCCAGAAGCCTGTTCCCACCTTGCTTCTGGCTTAGGCCTACTTTACTATGGTTCAAATAGATGAAAATGGATGCACCACAAAGGGTTGGAAGTTACTGAATCTTTCCTTTCTCTGAATTGAACCTCATATTGGCACAGTTGAGTCCTGAATATTTCATGAAGTTTCCTGCTGATGAAACTGGTGGATGCCACCCACAGGCAAGAGAAATCCTTACAGACAGCTGAGAACTGAAGGACGAGGTAGTGAAACTCATCATCCTGCATAAAGTCCTGGAAACTAAAGCTGGCTCCTAGTTCCAGTTTACTCATACCCACAAACATCTGTGTCATTACACAATACATTTCATAATGGAAATAATTTAAGTTGTTCCCTTGCTCATACCATTTTAATAATTGAGCAGAAAATCAGCCCTGATATGTTTCTTTCCCCATAGTATTACATAGGAAACAATATATGTCTGTGAGCTAATAGCCAAAATGGAAAGCCAAGATGAAGATAGAGCAATACTACAAAGGAAAATAAATCATTGATGTCATGAGTTCACCAAGTACTGCTATTAAAAAAGGAAAATGACTTTGTGAAATTCTTCTGTTGTTTCCCTGGCCAAAGCTGGTTATCAGATTCAAACTGGATATATGAAATTGCTTTATATCCTGAAAGCCAAATTTTCAGCAAAATTGCTATTCTTAAGTAGCACTTCTTGGACTACTTAAGGACTCATAGAATTGCCTGATATACCCTAATAACAGTGATTCCAGTTACTTGTTTTGTAGGTTGATTTACAAAAAAAATTTCCCAAGCCCTTCATTTATACTTGTATTGACAAAAGAAAAAGAAAGAAAAAATAATGATTGGAACATATTTTAGCAATATTTCAGATATTAGCCATGGGATTAATCTGAGTAAACAGATATGTCCACTGTAGATGTCTTCTATCTCTCAACTAATCAGCTTTGGCTTCCTCAATATGGAAAGGAATAGAGGCATTACAGCACAACCTTAAAGACAGCAGCTAAAATACATAACCAGTGAATCTCACTACACATCCAATTTTCCCTATTAATGAAGGAACAAACATGGAGTAATGAGATGAGCTGTAAGCATCTATGGGACAGAAATCTAAAGTAAACTCAGAGGAATTCTGTGATCAGAAAATACAAAGATTAGTGAGAATTGGTTACCCTCAGGTTTATAGGTGATCAGCTCTGCACTTATATGGAAACCTGAGTACTCAGCGCTCCTTTTTATGGAATACTGTATGCAGTAGGGATTATTTGAGCACTGTGCTTAATGGGGAATAACAAAGTTTGCTAGAATAAATAAATAAGTAACAAGAAATCTCAAGAACAAAGATGAGCATGTGGATAGTCGATCTCAGTTGGCAAAGGACAAATTAAAGCACTTCAGTGAAATCACTGAGAGTAAACCGTGAAATCAGAGCCACTGACCTGAAGCACAGGCTAGACCTAACATTACAATATTTTTGCTCTTCTAAAATGCTTAGAGACAGTCTTTCCTGTTTTAGCCATTCGGACATTAATTCACCATGTTTTAGTGTGCCTACAAAACCTTTTTCAATTGGGCAAATCACCAAACTAAAATATAAACCAGCAGTGAACTAATGTAGTTTGTGAGGCATTAAAGAACATGCATGATAAATTTTGGATTTTAAATATAATAAATCAGTCATTTAAATTTAATAAAAGCGGCATAATTTAATTCTGCTTCATTAGCCTATATAAACACAATAAAATCTGTCAAATGCAAACAAAGGGCCTCCTAGAGGTGATATTTTAATTGTAATAAAACCGTCATCTAGATTAAGAGGCCAGCTGAACAATTAATTTCTTCATAGATGTTAACACTGTTCTAGAAAATGAGCTTTAGCTTTAATTTCTCCTGATGTCTTTGTGCTCAGGAAACAAGAACTTTGCTTGCAGTAGATAGCAGAAACAATCTGCTCCATAGCCCCAGCATCACATCAGAAGAAAAAGGAGAAGGGGGGGGAAGGTTTGGCTTACAGCATGAAGCTCTGCCTCTACTACTTCCTATTGCATTTAACATAAGTGGGCCTTTAGCTTAGAGATGGGATTTAGGGAAAGACCTTTTGACCTAGTCAAACATCATCCAATATGCTTTAGCCAGGTAGGAGGAGGGGGTTTTCCTGATGCATGGACCAGGGCACCACAGATGCACACCCAGAGTGCCCTGGCGTATTGCTGCCCACAGGAGTCCCTCAGATGGGGGTAAGTTATCACTCAGCAACACACACTCACTAACAAAATTGTACCTGCATTTCCTTCTGCTTGCCAGTGGGAAACAGTATATTGGTTTTTGGGGTTTTTTTCCCCCTTAAAACCTCAGTACAACTTGTGGCTTATTTGAGTTGGCTGAGAAGCAAAACACTCAGCTCTTCCACTGATTGGCTTTAATTGCTTCACTAGATGTCTTTCAGCTGGTAACTATGAAATATTCACAAATGACAGAATCTAATTCCAGCTGGGACAGTTGATTATCAGAGTCTAATTTTGTTGAATTTACCTCCCCCTCTCCTCTCTTGTCCACATACATTGGTGCTACTCTTCCATATTTTACTGCTTCATCCCAGATCCTCTGTAGCCTATACAGGGAAAAAAGCAGTGAGGGCCTCTTTCATCAGCCTGTTGTGAAAGCACTAACATGCACTGAAGGGAAAAATCATCTTTTGCGTTAAAGAGTTATGTGAAATTGTTTACCTTATCCTTTGAATTTTAATCCCTAAAAGCATTTCTTCCCTAAAAATAGAGCTGCATACTTTCTAAGCCATTTAGCAGCCAGACAGAAAAGCCACCAATGTGCCTATGACTCTGTTTTATTAATATCACATTTAAAAAAGAAATATCTCTGTGCTCCTCTGAGCGACAGAAACAATATAAAGATTTAACAGGGGACAAGAAGCATCATAATTTCTTCACCAAAGAAAAGAATCTGCCATGGATTTTATGAGTGTATTTGCAGTTCTTCAAAACTACTTTTTAAACTGTGTCAGTTTCTTGGATTTTTTCATCCCTGGGCTGGGTATCTCTGCTGTATGCAGGGGCCAGCAGCTGCTCCTTTATTTGACTAACTGGACACCTGCTCCTGCCAAAGCCATTAGCCAAAACGTTCATAGCTGAGAAGGAACAGTGAGAGCCTAAACTTCCAAAGGTTGCAATTTCTAGCACTAAAACAGCCCCAGTGTTTCTGACAAGTCCCTCCTGCATCGCCCCCAGGGCCTGCACACTTGTCCCCTAGCTGCAGGGGAGGCTTGGGTCCTGGAGCCAGTGCTGCTCTCGGCACTTGGGGAGCCCAGAGGGGTGTTTGCAAACTTGCCCATGGAAGAGGTTAGACACAACCTGATTATTGGTAAAGTCCCCCAGTGTTTTCCCTCCCCTCCTCAATGCACAGCCCTCCCTGCCAGGTATTGGATCTTGGGGCAGAGAGACCATCCATCTTCCTATGACCCAGACACATGTTTTTAACAGAAAATATGTTCTGGAAGATAGAGTGTCGTATTGGCCTTACTAGAAAAACTAGTAAAGAAGACTTTCACATATGTAAGACACTTATTGAATCAGAGAATGGTTTGTGTTGGAAGGAACCTTAAAGATCATCTAGTTCCAGCCCCCCTGCCATGGGTAGGGACATCTTTCATTAGACCAAGTTGTTCAAAGCTCCACCCAACCTGGCTTTGAACACTTTCAGGGATGGAACATAAACAACTTCTCTGGTCAATCTGTTCCAGGGCCTCACAACCTGCACTGTAAAAGATTTCTTCCTAGTATCTAATTTTAAACCTATCTTCTTTCATTCCCCTTTGTCCTGCCACTACATGCCTTTGTAAAACGTCCCTCTTCAGCTTTTCTTGTAGGCTCCCTTCAGGTACTGAAGGTACTACTGGAAGGTTTCCCTGAAGTCTTCTTTTCTCCATGATGAACAACTCCAAATCTCTCAACCTGTCCTCATCAGAGAGGTGCTCCAGCACTCTGATCACCTTCATGAGACTCCTCTGGACCCACTTCAGCAAGTCCAGCAGAACCAAAACATTTCCACACCCCTCTGATTTTCGTTGTTGTGGTTTTCTTGGCCCCCAGAGGACCCTTGAAGATTCAGAATTAAATGGCCAGTGTATTAACATAAACATCTTGCAGGGTTACCAGATCTCTAGTTGTCATCCTTATTTTGTAGATGAAGATAAACACAGTTTGTGCAAATTAAAAAGCCATGAGACAATTTTAACAAGTTCAGGATGATGGGTTTCCATCCTTGACAAGCACAACCAGCCAGCTTGTGGGCACAGTGGGAGTGGGAAGGGGAGAGCTCCCCACCACAGCCAGCTGTCATGCTGCCCCAAAACACCTCTTCGGGCTCACCTCCTGGGATGTTGTCTGTGGTCATTTCCTCACTCAGCAGTTGCTGGGCTGAGGGGATGGAATAGGGGCTCAGGTGTCCCTCCTGCTTGCATGGCCCTGCACCCCCAGAAGGCACCAGAGCTTCTCCAGCATCACCCCTACCATGGCCCCAACCATTCCTAAATTTTTCTGTGTTCACAGAACTCAGGCTAAAGCTGTAAGCCATTACAGATAATTTCAGCCTCCAGGGAAAATAGAAAGGTTATCTCTAAACCAGTCGCATCCCAGGTCGAGCTGGGAGTGGGGTGCAGGAGCACACACCAGTCCATGCCTCTTCCTCTGAGGTGCCTCCAGGGCTCTGTGGAGCCCTGGGGCCTCTCTGCACAGAGAAGTGCAGCCAAGGCCAAGTCACCCCTTTTTAGAGGCAGCTGAGACCCTGAAAGAGGTTGGGATCCCAAAAGCCTATGAAGTACTTTGACAAAGTCCACCCGGCATCTTTTCACACTGACATGATTGTATAGCTTTAGGAAGGGAGTTTGTTATTAGCTGGCCACTTTAGACAGGAACCTGGATAAACACAGGTCTGTGCAAATATATATATAGCCTGTGCAAATATTAGGATAGTATGCATGCAAACAACCATATCATTCAGTTCTCCTCAAAGTCAAAGGTCCCTGGAGCAAACATTGATAATTGCCTATGTGAGAGCATGATGTCATTTTTAAAATTAATTTAAAGGCAATAATGAGCTGCAGTAAAACTTACAATCCAAAAGATTGGTTTCAAAATGTATCATCACAGAGACTCTCAGACTGTGGTCATTTTATATGGGGCTGGCAATTGTTTAATACAACAGAATATAGAACAATGCAATCAGCTAATGTCTTTGGACTTTATGAGGGTACTATCAGCTGAAATCACTTGGTTTAAGTAATTAATATAAAACTAGGATTAGAAAATATTTTTCCCTTTCTCTGTGATGGCTTTTGTTTTCCTGGAGTTTAAAATTACCGTTTGTGTTAGCCTTTCATTCAGCAAGAGAAAGATGGAATAATTCCTGCATCTTTTTATAGCAGAAGGTAGTACTGTAAATAAAAGCAGTTATAAATTCATCACAAGGGGTTTAAGTTTGTCGCATCAAGCTCCTCCTAAAATAGCTGTGAGTCATTCATACTCCTGTTGACATATTACAGTTTTTACCCATTGGGAATCTTTAAACACTCTCTCGTATACTTTTTGGTTTAATGCTAGAATGAAACTGAGCAGTAGGACATCAACCAGCCACTTCCAACTGGTTGAAATTCAGCAAGTTTTCATTCCGATCACTTAACATAACTGCAAGTCACTTGAGGCACCTGTATAATTAATAGTATGCTTGGAACTGTTAGGTGAAGTACCAGCAATGATGCCTTTAAGCACTGACATTGGTATTTATATCTTCTTTGGCTTTAGAGATGTATCAGCGTCTGTGAAATGTATAACAAAATTCATTCAGCTACATTCAAACACATATAGCTCTTCTGTTTAGCAGAACCAAGGGCATGGAGTTCGTTCTGCAGTTCAGGAGAAATGTCCCTGGCTGTAGTACACTGGCTATTACATGTCTAAGAAAGAAGAGATTTTTCCTGTTGTAGAACCTCCAGATTGAAGTTAAAAGAGTGACATCTTGATCAATATTAATAAGTAGTCTCATCTCTTGGCAGTTGGGAATCATATTTTTGGATACTCAATGAATGTAAGATACGATGTAAGAGCAGCTCCCACTAAAGTTGAAATTTTTTTGTATGGATATCACTGGATCAAGATTTCATCAATATATCAAATGCAAGTGCTAGCAACAGAATTGAGAAGGAAAGTATTTCCCTCTACTTTGATAATTTGTGAGGTTATGGTTTGTTTTCCATCCAAAAATGAACTGGAGAATCATGTTTACTAAAATTTCCATTGTCCAGTAGCCTGAGGTGTTTTCCTTTGGGCAGGGAGGAAAGAAGAAAAAAGGGGAAAAGGAAGATTAATAAAATGGAAATAGCAGATTTGGTTCTGTCTATACATGCTTAAAAGACAAATTTTAACTTCGCATATGTTCATAGAGATATTTCAGTTTCAGCTGACTTGTGTATGGTTCATGGGCTGCATGCAAAAACAAATTTAATGGCAAAATTTTTGTTTATACAATGAGAGTACAAGAAGGAAATGTAGGTCAAAACCAACAAAACCTAGCTGAGATTTCTCCTGTTTTGTTTCACCCCCACCTTTTTATGGCATAGTGCACAGGAAAACTCCTGGATTCAAACCAATTCTCATCCATCATTTAAGAAATGCAGAAGCAGAAGTGCTGTGGGAAAATACAAAGGTCTCTTTTTTTTACTTGTATTTGGATTTAACAACTGGGATTTTCCTTCCAGATAAGCCAGTGTGAAAAAAATATACAGGGGAAACTTGGGACAAAGTCACTGGAAAAAATAATTAAAGATCACAGATCTATCAAATATTGGGTATGCTTATATTAAAGGGCAATGCAGTTTTACAGCTTGAGACCTGGGGATTTCATTATTTCCTTAGAAGCCAGATATACCAATGTGAGTTACTTTTTAATTAATTCATATATTTTTCCATAGAAGAGTTAGAAAATCCTAAAAAAAAAAAAGTTAAAGGGTATATTTAGGGATTTCCAGTTGTTCCAAATATTTTCTTCTTAATCCAGAGCTGGACACCACATACATTATAAAATAAATGAATTAAAGGCAGCTTGTGTGTGTGTTATGTGCTCTACAGTAGTCAAATGACAGTCAAAAAAAAAAAAAGTACTTGAAGAGAAAATACCTTTCTAGTAAAGAAAACTAAGGTTCATATGTCATTGAAGTTTATTAAAGCTGGGCTCAATGCCATGTTTTGCCTTGATCCTTCAGATTCCAGTAAAAGATTGATTGGTTTTTTCCCAACAATTAAACTCCCCTGCTATTCTTAAAATCATGCAGAATGATACCAGTTAGATTAGTAATAAATTGCTTACATTTTTTCTGAGCATGAGGTCTGTTGATTTTGTAACACTAAGCATTTTCTTCCTTTTCTCCATCATGTATTTTTGGCTATTTAAGCCATACAGAGGCATGTCATGTATTTGCTGTATGACAAATTTGCTATTCTTAAGGAAAACCACACTGGCTATGTTGAAGGTAGAATATATGGAGAGGGGCCACTATTCTGTGGCTTTATCTTCAACTTTTTCTGGTCATTGCACACAAAGTCAAGAAATTTGCAGACAAAAGTATTTCTGTGAAAAACCGAGATATTACTCTTTGCTTGGAGAATAGAATAAAGCCCCCAGCAGAAAAATCAGCAGTGCTCCATAGGAAGAAGTTGTACGCAATTAAATGAATGAAAGCACAGTTTATTTTTTCCCCTTGTGAAGAACTACCTGCTGTAACCCTTTTACTCTGTAGCTTTATGCTCACTTTTGTCTTCCTCTTCCATATATTTTTACAATTTTCTCTGAGTGCTTCATTGGGGTCCTTGGAGGAGACACCTCTTCTGGGCTGGCTCCCTTGGAGTTGCCTGTGGTCAGTACAAGAGGGGCAGAGGGACAGAGAGATACAACTCAAGAGGGCAGATTCTGCAGGTCCTAAAACATGTGTCCAAGAGAGGTGGCTGAATTCCCCTCTGAAGGTTTCTGTCATTCTTTTAATCAGAGAATGAAAGTTTAAGCCAGCCCATTTTTAGGCATATGAAGATGATTCCCACCTGGACTGAACAGTATGGGCATAAATAACCTGTCCCAGACGAAGTAATTCATCTGGTCTTTAGCCAGTCTGAGATACAGAGATCTGGTTGCTACAGCAGTTGAGAAGAGCTTCAAAGCAGTTATTTCCCACTTAAATTTTTCAGTCAAACTATGAAGGCTTACAAATTAATAATTCCCAGATGGCATGAGAGGAGCTGCTGAGACTCTTTCTCTTCTTCCTTCACCTCTGTAGTTTTAAGTAAAGCATGGATAACCAGCTCAGACTGGGCATCTAACCTTTAAACTGATACAGTTATATCCATTTTTCAATCGCATGTCTAGCTGCAAGAAAGCCTGAGAGCTGATTTGGTGAATCCCATACGCATAGTGACTGCTGTTTTCTCATGAACAAAATCCATGACCATAGAATCATTGGATCACTTAGGTTGAAAAAGGCCTCTAAGATCATCCAAGTCCAACCATTAACCCAGCCCCTCCGTGTTCACCAATAAACCATGACCGCAAGTGCCACATCCACATGCCTTTTGAACACTTCCAGGGATGGTGACTCCACCACCTCCTGGGCAGCCTATTCCACTGACCACAGCCTGACCACTCTTTCACTGAACAAATTTTTCCTAGTATCCAATCTAAACCATCCCTGGCACAGCTTGAGGCTGTTTCACCTTGACTTGCCACTTGGGAGAAGAAACCAATCCCCACAACCTCCTTTCAGGAGTTGTAGAGAGAGATAACATTCCACTGAACCTCCTCTCCAGGCTAAACAACCACAGCTCCCACAGCCACTCCTCGTAAGACTCACTCTCTAGACCCTTCATCAGCTCTGTTGCCCTTCTCCAGACTTGCTCCTGCACCTCAGCGTCCTTCCTTAATTGAGGGACCCAGAACTGGGCACAGGATTCAAGATGTGGCCTCTCCAGTGCTGACAGCAGGGGGACAATCACTGGCCTGGTCCTGCTGATCACACTGTTTCGGGTACAAACCAGGATGCCATAGACCTTTTTGGCTACCTGGGCACATGCTTGCTCACGTTCAGCTGGCTGTTGATCAGCATCCCCAGGTCCTTTTCTGCTGGGCCACTCTCCAGCCACTCTTCCCCCAGTCTGTAGCACTGCATGGGGTTGTTGTGACCCAAGTGTAGGACCTGGCACTTCACCTTATTGAGACTCATACAACTGGTCTGTAGAGATCCTTCTGCAGATCCTTCCTACTCTCCAGCAGATTGACACTTCCCCCCAACCTGGTGTTGTCTGCAAATTGAGTGAGAGCACCTTCAGTCCCCTTACCTGAATCATCGACAAAGATATTAAACAGGACTTTTCCCAAAACTGAGCCCTGGGGAACACCACTGATTGGTCTGTGGTGGGAGTCAAAGACTGTGTGGAGAGTTCAGTGTTTTTTCAATATGTGCTGTCAAGCCTTAGTGCAGTCCAATGTTTTTGGCCTCTGTCCTACCGATGGACAGGTAAGAAATTTCATGCCTTTCTGACTTCAGTATTGCTGAAGTGGCTGCCCTCCTCTCCTGCCCTTCTCTGCAGCACCTTACACATGTTGAGAATTGTGGCTGTACATCAGGAAAGCACTGCTGTTCACACAGCTTGGTCCCTGGCTGCTTTCTTCCAGTTAGCATAGTTGTAAATGTCTTCATTATCTATACACACATATAGAAACTGCAGTAAAGAAATTACTTCACAGACCAAGTACTAAGAGACCAGGGGTGAAGGAGTGAGCTGCTTTGTCTCATGTTTCTGCAGAGCTGGGGGTACTTGAGCTGTGAGAGCTTGAGCTGGAGAAAGCTTTCTGGAGATAAACTTCTGATCTTGCACGGGTTGGGGTTGCTGGTTAAGAGATAGCAGATGCCTCTGGCTGGAAATTGGTCTCCTAAAGACTACTTCAGAATCTTAGGCTGTTGGAAACCTTCCATTTACATTCCTTGCCTACAAAGCCTCCCATATGAAATGTCTAAGCCTTGCATTAGTAAAGCAGATCTGTGTATAGACTGGGTACTGAAATTTTCATCCAGAATCTGATTTGTCTTGTGTATTTTAATAGCTCATTTACAGAATAGAAGTGGGGATATCAGCTGAATTCCTTGGGGTTTTTTTCTTCTTTTTCTTACACAATTCAGATGGCTCCAAGAAAATTGAAAGAAGATAGATAGAAAACTCCAAAAATTAACACTGCTTCAAATGCTAATACAGTCTTCAGTGAGTTGAACCATAAGGCTCTTCTTCTAGGCTCATGCATATTCTCTTCTAAAATGTGTGTTTGAAAATGTGTGTGTATTCCTTCCCTCCTTACCCAAGATATTCGCAGCATTGTTGCTTGCAGTAAAAATTCTCTTCTTCTTCCTCTGACCATTTTTTGACATAGTTCCCTTGAAATAAAGAAATTAAAAAAAAAAATAAAAGGGAGAGAATATTGGTAAGGGCTCCTGCTCTGTCATCTGGGGATTATTAGTTTACGAACCCTCAACCTTTGACCTGGCATTTTTGCTGAAGTTTGAGTGGAGAACAAGCTCCCTTTGAAGCTCTCCACATCATGTCCCAAGGAATGCAGGATCGCCAGCACTTTGACTGTTGAAAGCCTGGATGAGTTATTGTAGGAGGTTTCACTGGCTCAGAATGGGGGCAGGGCTCTTTCCCCCTATGAACAATTAAGAGAGAGCCATCCCATCTATTTTTTTTTTCCTTTGTAAAAGCTTCCTATCCATTCTCAGTATTCATCAAGGAACCCTCCATGGAGACATTCAGGCACCCAGAGAGAGCATTTCAGCTGACACGATAGGATGTGCCTGGAGGTGATTATTTCTCTCTGCTGAATGCAGAGGTAGACCATGCAGATGATGGCTGATCAGACAAAGTCAGCCAAGAAAAGACTCCAGTTTATAGACACAATTTGAAAGAAGGCCAAACCCTTATTTCTTCAGTGTTTGCAATACCTCTCTGTTACCCAGCACTGCCACACTCAGCAGTCCAGACAAAGGATTTGGGATTACTGCTCCAAAATAAATATGCTCATCTATATATTTTTAGACAAGTCTCATATAAACCATTAAAAATATAACCTTGGGCTTTTTTCCTTCTTGTCCCAAATAAACAAAGAAGGCTGAGGGAGTCTCATTTCTTATCATTTTCAAAAAAAATGGTGAAATCTTGGTACTCTAAACAGCATTGCCAAGTTTCACAATTTCTGACAGATTTCATAAGAATTCACACTACTTACAGTTGTCTTGAAATCATCCAAAATGCAAGACTTTTCTAAGAAGAGAAAATAGTATTTTAGTCATTATGACTACAGAGAAAAGGTAAAATATGCATATGACTGAAGTGCACTTTAAAATGTAATAAATGTTAGAATAACCTATGTTAATTACATTAATATGTTCAGTCTGTTCTATTCCATTTTGTTCTGTTCAGCTTTACTCTATCCTACATATTTAAATTAAGACTCAGCCAGGAGGTAATGTGTACATGTTTTCAAAGCAAGGAATAAATTCATTAAAAAAAGAGCACGATCACAAGCAGTGCATAGAAAAGCAATCATGCATGAAGAAATGAATATATTCCACACGAGATATGCAAGAGAAACAGCAGTTTCCCAGTTGCTTCAATGTGTATCCTCTATGCTACTTCAAGGACATATATTTTCCCAAAAATACATATATCAACAAGCATATTTTTCAGAGATATGAGCTTCATTCCTATGAGCTTTTGCAGAGGGGAAAAAAGGTATTGGGTAAAAAGAATTGGGCTTATTGTTTGGAATAGCATTATCTTTTTATAGTCACTTTATTACTGGAAAATTAAAAAATCTCACTTGTTTTATTCTTTCCTAGTTTGAAAAAGGACTAAATGGTTACCCTCTAACAAGGATCTAACAAGCGTATCATACTCTTAAAAATCTGCAACTTAGTGACTGTAAAAGGAGAGTCCCTTTTTGGAAAGAAAACAGAGTACTTTGGAAAGAAAAAGAGTACTTCCCATTTGTCCCTGCTTTATTCTAAAGAGAATCCTAGTTTAAGGCACTACATTATATGCAGTTAAAAGACACGGGCAGTGGGCACAGGAGCCGTGTGTGGTGGGACCAGCACAACCCTGGATGAGGCTGGAGCGAGGCGTGGGCGGGTGTGCACACACGGCCCTGGGTCGCTCCCTCAAGCCTGGAACACCAGGCAGCTCTTCCCTCTTCACAGCTGTCAGGTATAATAAGGCTTCCAATTTGTAGCACACTCTGAACGACAAATCATCATATGTTTTACCCAGGAGACATCCCCAAACCAGACAGAAATTCCCCGTGTTGCACAAGACAACCTCACTAATGCACTGAGGCTGAAATGGAGACTGCAGCCAAATGGGGTAAAAGAGGGAAAAAGCTTAAAAGGCAGCACATTTGAGAATACTAACAGAAATGATGTGAACTAACAGAAAACGTGAACGAGTGCAGCTGAACACTTTTTAACCAATGGGGAAACAAGGAATAGTAGCAATGTCACAGAAGGCAAAAACCCCTCATCTACTAGGATTTATTTGCTATTAATATAACTCTAATACAAAATCCAAACAAAAACTGAACAAAAAGGTGACCCGTCATGTTCGTGCTTTTTGGACAAATGTGCAGTTCTGGTCAGAAAGGGAAAAAACAAAGACAATAGCCTCAAAGACAGAGGCTTTTGTGGTAGGAAACTATAATGTATTGATTTTTTTATTGACCTTGGCCCTGTGACACAGTAGGTAGGAAAATGCATGAGAGAGTGAAATTTGTTGGCGGGGTTATGCTCTCTGCCATTACCACCATTGCTTTAAAAAGATAAAAACCAGGAAAGACTCCTGTCTTTGTTTTACCATCAAATAAAGACTGATGATGGCTCTAAGGTATGATATGGGTAAGGTGGATGTGTTGTCTGGAAGTGATTCTGGAACTGGGATTCATGCTACGTGACTTGAGATGTCTGCCATAAGGGCACTGGCAGTACCTGGGTTGTTCACACATCCCTCTCTTCACAGTCAGAGGAAAGAAAGAGGCACTCATGGCATTTGGCTCTTGTAGCATGAATAGAAACATACCTTTTGAAAAGAATTATCTATTTTCAGATGCATTTCACCTGGTAAGTCCTTGTTAGGTAAGACAGCAAGATGGCCAACTCAGATGTAAACATCTGCATCTTGTCAGATAAATCTGAGCATCGTGTTGACTGAATTTCTATTGTAGTGTGGAAAAAAAATGCACTGATGTCTGCAAAAAGATGAAAGGGTTTAGAAGGTAACTGGAATTTTCAAATATGCCTATCGCATTTAAGAGTACAAAAACCAATTTACTGGAAAAAGTTTTCCTTCCTTGTAAAAGGTACTTCAAAATTTTTTCAAACATCATATTATTCATTGATGTGGATTATGTCAAGAAGAAAAAAGTCAGTGGCTGTTGTGCTCCTAAATAGTTTATACAGTTTTACCTTTCAAAAATCTACCTATTCTCCTACAGTTTTTTTTTGTTCCTGAAGTGTTGCTTGATAACCTTACTTTGTGATTACTATCTCAATTTAAAACCTGGAATCCCAATGGAGGAGACAAATGGTTGGTGTAACTCATAGGTCAGTGTTGCATACATTGGATACGGTCTCTGAGTGTGGAATATTTATTCTGACAGAGAATGCAGCTCTGCTGCTGTGCCTGCCCTGAACTATTGCATGCAGATCCTGGTGTCCTTATTGTTTTATCAGTCTTGTTACTGAACAATTCCTGTCCTACTCTGAGACTTCTTGCAACAGCAATGCACTTCTTTACAACGTAAAATTCATCATCAAAAGGTATGCGTACTTAACACAGTTCTAAAGCAGGTCCCAAGACATTTAGGCTACTTTTTCTTCTCATCTCAAAGCAGTTTTGTCCATATCTTCCCAATAAACTTTCTTTGTATCATTCTTTGCTTGACATGACTGTACTAAGAAACAGATAAAAAGCAATATGGACTGGTTAGAGCATAACACTTAATAATATTAAAGAGTTAAAAGCAATGTAAGAAAGAATTTAAATGAAAGGGGCCAGGTGAAAAAGAAATACCGTGCATCATGAACAGAGAATGTGTTTATTGGAGTAGTCCCAGGTCCAGATCAAAGATATGGCAATAGTAGCTGGAAACAATAAAGTGTTTTCAGTGCCATAAATGTTTCACAAATCCATGCAGGGACATTTAGATGTTCTTTTTCAGTATCATATTAAAAGACGAAAAAAAACCAAACCAAAAAACCCCAACACAGACTAGAAATTGTTAAACCTCGGATCAAGATTTCATATGTCCTATAAAGTACTAGAAGACAGTTGTTTCAAGTACAAATTCTGAAGGGAAAGAAAAAAAAAGAACAAGAAAAAAGTTGGAATAAATTCTGTCTGCTGAACAGCAGCCAAAAACTGCAGCAGGAGACTCGATATCAGAACCATGAGCAATCTCAGATGAGTGCACGGCAGATCAAGGGAATAACTTTGAAGCGAGACCTTGTGTCTGTTTATTGTGACCTGGAGTTGCCTTTGGCAGAGGGGAGAAAGAAGTCCAAAGCAAGAACCTGGGCACTCTGAAAAGGTGTCTTGAATAGGGCATGGATAAGACCTTAGCAGCTGTGTTGACTTTGGCTGTGTGTGTATATGATAACTAGAAATTAATAAACCTGTCAAAAGAAAGGATGTGGAAGACAAACTGAAAAAGTCTGGTGTTGAGGTTTATACTAAGCTGCCAAGGTCACTTTGGGCTACTGGAATAAAATGTTAGGGAAGGGGGACTTATTTCTGAAATATTTCTGCTTTAGCAATGGGCAAAACCAGGGATGAGCAAGCCCAGATCAAGGAAAATTACATGCTCTGCCAAAGCGTGAGAACCTGCACACGTAGGAGACTGTGCAGGTGTACCCCATCCTGCTCCTAGGTGATTCCAGAATGGCTACAGCTTGGACCACGGCTGTAGGAACTCATGTTTGCAGCTGTCTTGTAAATCCCAGAGGAACATCAGACACAACCTGAAGGAAGGTAAGCCTAGCTACAATGTTTTTACTGTATTTTTGCATGGTAGCTTTTCCATTTTCCATCCTCTCCTGTCTGTGATCACTTGTTCCTGTTCCTGATATCAAAATCAAAATTTTTTTTCTGGGGAATTTTATCAGGTTATGTACCAAAATTGCTTCTTGGCCAAACATCTCTTTTGCACTTGGTGTCTACTGAAAGACAGAGACTATTGGGGCTGAAACAAGGAGAGTCAAGTCAAGGCTAGATAAATTACTGCTAGACTTAATTAGATTAAAAGTACTCTTCCGAGTTTGGAAACTATTACTGCATGGTATTTCAGATTTTAAGTCATCTCACCTAACTTGAGAGAGACTTCCAGGGGCAGCTTGTCACTTCAAAACATAAGTAGTACAGGTAGAGCAGCTGTGGGAGAGAAAGACAGACTTGGATAGTGCATCAGTGGACTATAGAGTAAGCATAGTTAACAAGGTCAAACACTGAATTTTTAATTCAATTGAAGTAGAGTGAAATGTATTATCCTTAAATTTCCAGCTACACCCCTCATGGATATTTTTCAACAGTTTCTTCCAGCTGCTCTCTGGAGCTGAAAAAAATTCTGTATGCTGAGCTATTTGGAAACATTCCCTTGAAAAATCCCAACAAACATTTGAAAATCCAGTATATTAAAATCAGCATCTTTCACCTGAAAGCCTTCATATCTGATGAGTATTTGAAAACTGATACAAGGTATGGTTTCTCAGTAGTTCAGACTGGCCTTCTATCTGGTCTGCAATCAAAAGTTGCATTGTTCAGACCAGGCACACTCTTTGCACATTTGGCATTGCTATGACTAGATAGGCTGGGATTATTTATTTTGCAGGAAGTTGAGAAAAAATCCAAAAATTTCCATGAAAGAACTCTTCGGTTTCTGGCCAGCAGTAGCGGTATGAGCTCTAACAGCAATTACCATAAAGCTCCTCTGCCCAGTTGTCTCCTGGCTTGTTTTGAGATTTGACCTCATCTCCATTTTCTGCAAACACAGGCCAGTAGTCAAATGTCTGATACCACTCTGGTCTTGTATCTCTTTGCTTACAGCTTTACTTCAGTTATAAAGGAGCATGTGCACATCTAAATTGTTTTGAGCTGCCACTACTCACCTTTGTATTTGTCCTTACAACTCTGTGGAGATGAATACACACACATAACACTACCTGCACCAGCCTGAGCAAGTGGGAACCAAGCACAGTCCTTGTGCAAACATCTCAGTGGAGACCATAGGGGTCTGGCAATCTGTTCAGCCACCAGAAGAGCCCAAGCCCACGTTTGAGGAATGAAATCCTTGCATTCAGTAAGAAGCCTTAAAATGTAATTTTTTAAAGCGCAAAATTATCTTGCTCATCTCTGTTGATTTCAGCAGTTCAGAGGTAGGTATAGCAAAACTCCACAAGAAAAAAACCACTCACATGAAATTCAGAGACATGTAATGTCAGGAAATCTTACCGTCATGTTTGTCCCATGAAGATACATAACAAGACTCTCCAGTCAAAGAAGACAAAATTAGTGGAATGAAAAATATCCAAGCAATGCTGTATTTGTGCCCTTTGGAAGTCCATCTATCACGTCTGAATCTCCTAACCTTTAAAAAATAAAAAAGGAAGTGATACATAGTTTACTTTTATACTGGTTTTGTGATTTTGCTAGTAATTAACAATATCTCTTTCAAAGAAAATCTTATTTGGATTTTGATATATTAATTACCATGTAGAACTCAACTTGCTAAGATTCAGCCTGATGACTCAGCTCTCTGAAAAAGAGCTGTTTGGGGAGTAATGTCAATGAAAGGTATTTTTACCCTCTATTTTTCATATGCCTTCTTTGCTTTCTGGCAGGCAATGTTGGCCGAAACAAACTTTGTAGGCTTGTCAATAAAAGTCTCTCCAGATTCAACCAACTCTTTTTAATGGAGCTGGTGCAAAAAATTTGGTGTTCAGAAGTACAGTTTTTTCTCCAACTGCTTGGTCTATTTCCAAGAGGCCTGTTACAGAGGAACAACATTAGGACCTGCAATTCCATGTTTCCTCATGCAGTGTTTATACAGACCAGCAGGCTTGGCTAGAAATTAATGTCTTTAATATGAGAACACATTCCTTGAGTCTGTGACTTTCCATTAATAAAACCAGAGCATCTTCACAAGTACTGTACCTTTCTCCTGACTCTGGATAGTGACTGAAGATATTTGCACCTGAGAGTACTGAACTGTCTTAAGCTTCATTTACAGTGAACAGAGAAATCATCTAGGGTGTGATTCATCTGCCTTATTTGAGATTTCATAAAATGATGAATTGCACTTAGATGAACATCCTTCTTTGTATTGACTGTAAAGTGAGCCTGGAATGTTTACCTGAGGTGTTATTACCCAGTGCTACGCTTGTACCATAAAAAGAAGGAAAGCAATGTCTTGTTGGAATAATGCCTTATAATATAAAGGCCAGTACTCCTACTTCAGGTCTCATAACTAATATTTCTGACTGTGATCTTTACATATAGGGCTTGGTATTTCTGCTGCCTCCTTTTAACTTGCTTATTGGGTCACTTGTAAGAGCTTATTAGTTGCAGTCCCTCTTTTTCTGACAACTGTTGGCCCAATTGTCCAAAACTGTAGGATCTGATTCATGACCTTTCTTGACCTCTCATTAGGATTAGAGCTGGGCTCCAGTTTATCAGCAACAGCCTGAAACAATTTTAATCAGTGTTGACCCCCCCAGCCAAGCAAGCAACCCTATTAAAATTAATGAGATGGCAATTCTGTGAGAACAGGCAAAACTGACTGATAAGGAAGCTACCTGATGGCAGCAGAGTCTCTTGGCAAATCACACACACTCAGGTGTCTTGTCAACTTTGCACTCACTTTATTTTCCCACAGGAGCCACCAGAAGTAGACACTTCTGCTTCATTCCACCTAGCACTCACTTCCTCAGGGTGAACAACTGCCAGGAGCAATCCAGTCCTATTACTCTCAAAGGATCGTACAGGAATTATGCAGCTATGCCACAGCCATGTAATTCTGACAATCTGAAAGAACAATTTGTAGGACAATGAGACACAGAGAAAGTGCTACAATAGGAGATGGAATTTTCCTTATTCAAAAAGAAAAAAAAAACAACAGCATGTTTAAGCTGTGTATTTTTAAAAGCAGAATCTTGATTGTTTGTGTCTGTTAAAAGTTCATACTAAAAGTAGTATATTGGTGCTGAAGAATGTTTGTAAAAATCCTGAGGTAGCAATGGTGTCTCTGGAGAACTGCATTTGAACACTCTATGTCCTTCTGCTTCTCATTTGGTCAAGGTTGTTTTTCTTCAAAGCACATAACAGCAAGGGATATCTTTTCTCTTGAGAAGTAAGAAAATGAAAGCTCATGGAAATTAAATCTGATAAAGAAGAAAAATTAGAGTGAAAATTGTTCAGATTCTCATAGATGGTGCTCTGAAGCTTTCTTTAAAAAAATATTTTGGAAGGATTTCTTTTTGCACGAAAAGGGAAGCTCTGTCAACAGATAGCTGTGTTTTGCAACCATTTGGAAATGTTAGGGAATGACCTACAGACCCCATGCACATACAGCCCAGATTTACTTGCTCTGTCATGTCTTCAGTGGCTCAGTATTCCATCTCATGGGGTACCCCTCCAGAAAAAAGAGGTAATTTTCAGAAAAGTATCTGAAAGATTCAAGTTCATTAACTGTTGGAGTGAGGTGGGTTAATTCCACTGAAACTAGTAGAAAGTGCCTCACATGTTACTCCTGTCTAATTCTGAGCCTTTATTATCTAAAATCCCAGCACACAGTGGATGCTGGAAGTTCATGTTTCTTGGCTGATGGTAAGTGCCAGTGATTGGAGAATTCCTCTGGTTAGCATCAGGGACAAAGCTGGTGACCTCTGGTTTTCTTCAGCACTAATCCTTTAGCTGGTCAGGAAGGCTATTTCAGAGAGCATTAGGGAAGAATACACGGAAAGAGGATAGAGGCTTCTGTGCTATGCAGCTTTCAAATCCTGAGGGAACAACCAGGTAGGCTGCAGGGTGACATTTATAGCATAATTTTCAGAGCTTTCATGCAGGGGACTGACTACATGGCGAACTAGTGGAGAGCTGGAGAAGTAGCTCAGAGCAAAAGCATTTTATGTTTCTTATCAAACGCTTCAAGGTTATCAGAAAGAGTCTCACACATTTGTGCTGTGGGGCTCCATTAAACAAGATTCCTTCTCCAACAACCCACACTGCCTACAAGTTTCTCTCAACATTTTTTGTCTGACATTCTAGGTAATTGCACATGACCTATAACTGGAGAGTTCTTTTCTTTTTTCCTTTTTTTTTTTTTTTTTAGTATTATTTGTAAAATTTTAGTTCAGCGAACAAAAGCCTTAGGTTTTTGAGATTCAGCATCTTATTTGCAGGGGCTGACATTAATATTTAAATACTCCGTGGTTTGGGTTACCTTTATGCTTTGTGCATAGGCAGCCTAAAAAGTGAGAGGGAAGAGGCAAAAAAGCAGCAATGGGTTTGTTTTCAATTTTTAAATAAGCTGGAGCATATTTAGACACCACTACTTTCTGCAATTGTCTTAGAAAGAAACTTTCTTAAATATTGTATCAGGTTTTATATTATTTCTGCAAACTATAAAGAAAAATACCTGAGAACTCTGATGAATGCCATGACATGCAAACTCCCTTACAACCATTACATCAGCAGTTCCACCCCCAGAGAAAAAGTATCCTTCAGTATTTCAGACTGAATACTTATGAAGGCTCCACAGAAAGTCACATTAAAAATATTGCAGCTCCATTTGTTAATGATCCATAGAGTGAGCCGGAGCAACCAAACTCAACCTTGATTACAGAAAGAACAGGATGGTAGAAGTCAGTCCTGAACATAACAGCCTGGGAAATTCCTTACGAGCAGCCAGTAAACAAGGAGAGCTGTGTTTCTGCAATCAGGAAAGATAACAGGACAGCTATAGATAAACATGGAGCACCCAGGCAATACTGCACAGCATCTAAGAATAGTTTGTTTCCTGCAGCTGGAGACAACAGAACTGTGTTCTGGAGAGATGAAGCATGGAAGGGATGGTAGGCAAAGGGTCACTAAAGGCAGTTTGTTCGATGTTTTATATAATCTTCTTCCTTATGTCTCCCAAATCTGGGGTATTGAATTTGCTTCCTTCAGACAATGTGATACAATCTCCGTATCACCCATATACCCTCCCTTTCAAAATTAAGTAAGAAAACAAAAAGAGAGGAACTACTACCCTGATCACCAGGGATGGGAAAGAGGAGGCCTCTGCTCTGTAATTCACCTTGGCATTGTACGAGACCTTTTTCTAGCCATTACAAGAATGAGGTATTAACACAACCTAGAAGCATGAACTCTCTGCTATCAGAGAATGAGTCAAGTTGTTTTGTGAAGTAAAGTCTGCAAACCGCAATGGTGACTGCTGTCATTAAGATGAGAAAGGACATGGAGAGCTTGTTGCACTGTGAGTGGGACCAGGGACTGTGAGTGGCTGCCAAGTCATATGGCAGCAGCAGATTCCTCCTATGTCCCTTTTTTACCATTCAGTAAAGCCATCACTCAGGTGTTAATAAGAAACAATGCCATGGAGGGTCAAAAGAGAAAGCAGGATACTAACAGCAAAGAGCATACCAAATATACTTGTCTATTTAAAGCTGGACCTGAGCCAGAACAGTCAGTGAGACATGTCATGCCTAGTTCTGTTTCTTCAGCAAAACCCTGCAACATGTGTTTCAACCTCCAGGACTCATGGCACAGCTGACATTGGGAGAAGATGTATGTATTTTTGACAAGGCATGCTCAAAGAACTGTGTGAGCCATGGGGCACTTGTGACAACCTCCTTTCTGACAGCACCAAAAATTTTAGCACTACAGTTCCAAATACTTGCTTTGACAAAGAGAGAGAAGCAGAGTTCCATGGTCACCCCATTAGTGCCTTTCAGAGCCAGAGCAAGACAGCTGAGACTCTGTCAGCATCTGTTGCACTGCCACTACAGGAGATTGTAGTGGTAATATGAAACAAAGTTGGGCCCCTTAGAATACAGGAAAAGAAAGCACAGAATGGTTTCAAATCTTAACATCAAATTGTCTGCTTGGTTCTGAACCAATATGTGGGTAGATGGAATCACAAGGGAAGGAGAGCATGCTAATCAACACTCTGCTGCTAGTAATTGTTAATAAAGGAAAATCAGATTACTGGTGTTGATTTTTGTGATTAACTATTACTCTCTTGAAATCACCAGTGTCCTGTAGATTTAATGTTCCTGAAACCTGGGTAATTCCCTCTGATCTTTTAGAGTGAAATTAGGAGTGGAGGGAATGCATAAGAATAGTCTCTGTTGATCCGTAATGTCATGTAGTCTTACCGCCTTTCAGTGTCTTAGGAAAAAATCAGTGTAAAATATTAAAAGTGGATTGCTTGGGGTTTTTGTTTTGTTTTGGTTTTATTTGGTTTTTCTTTTTTTGCACTTCTAAGTGCACTAAGTTAAATCATACCAAATATCTCACTGAATTTTACTTCTGCTTTATGGTGCTTATGATTTTTTTGGCAATGAAGTTATTTGTATTGCAGTCTCAACTCCAAACAGAATTTAAATTTTTTAGACCAAAACTCAAACTAGACATTTGACATTAGTTATCTGTACAGATGTCTTCAGCAGGCAAGAGGAACACACTCATTATTACCATTTCTCTGTCCTCTATATGGTGACCTAATTTTACAAGGATAACCAGATGCCCACTCTGAGCTGAGACCTTATTTTACCTCTTCACCTGAGATTGGCATCTATTCCCTTGGCCCAAGACATTGTCTTTTACTGAAGCCCTGATATAAAATCAGACTCCAAAAGCTCCAAAAGCTTGTTTTTCATATTATTGAACCCTTTCTTTATTTCAGTTTCTTTAGAATTTTGCTTCTTTAAGGTATTTGGTCTTTCTCTGATTTTGTCATCTACTATCATTCAGCAGAGAAAACACTTTCTCCATGAAACAGTAGAGAGGTATTTTGTCTTCTTCCTTTCCCGACACACCCTAAAATCCACCATAAGTTCTGCCCTGCTGCCTCTTGTGTAGGACTTGAGACTGACATGTCCCACAACCCAGAAAGTCCCAAAGCTGTAAAGATTTGAGAAATCAGTGATCCTGAGGATCACTCTTTACTGTCAGGTGTGAAGTAGCATTAGAAAAGGAAAGAGAGCTTGTAAAGACTGTGAGGTTATTATCTGGGTAGAGCTTTGTGGAAGGCTTTTGTTTTTGTAAGCTGCTTTATTTTTGTAAGCAGCACATCCAAATGTTTGATTTTATTTGCTTCTTTGGATGGATGGAGGTGTAGAGAAATTTCTGCCCAGTAGATCCTTTCCTGTGATGGCCAATTTCATGTGACTGCTGTATGTGATCATGACAGAGACACCTTCAGCCAGCCAGCATCGTGGGACAGCTTCCTGAGGAACTGTGGGAGTGCTTCATGCCTACACTCACACTGTATTCAAAACTCTTAATCAAAGCAGAATTTATCTTGATTAAAAACAAGTGTTATAGAATCATAGGCAGTTACAAACTATTTAAACTCTGTTGTTTGAGGCCCAGAACTAGAATGAAGTAAGAAAATACAGTCAAAAAAAGTTTATGTAGTCTTGTATTCTTTCTTTTATTATTCAGCTTTTTGAATTTAAAAAAAGGCATTGCTTTCTTAAAGAAAAAGGATTTTAACACATAATGGCAGGATTTACTCTGAGTGTACAGAGCCTTTTATGAAAGATTTAGGTGCATTTTTCTGAAGGCTGAAGAAAACATGATGTTTAAAAGCGAATTGAACAGGAGGAATGCATCAGTTTTTTGCAGTCTCCTTTAGTTTTCTATGTCAAGTCATTCGTTAAATTAACTTTTTTTACTTTTGAAATTGAAGTTCCCTATAGTTTAAGACAATTTAACTCTCTTCAAGAACAATTCAGTGCTATATGCAGCAAAATTCAGAGACAGAGAAATCGATTTTTAATGTCAATGAACTCTCATTTTAAAAAGATATAATCTTCAAAGTGATCTGCTTTGAAACCATGGGTCTTTATTAGCAATGGCTGTTGATCACACAATATATTTCATGTATTTATAGAGCTGTACAGCATGTTGCATAAGTGACCATATCTCTATGGGATTGGTAGGAGTTATAGTTCCTAGTTTGTTAGGTGAGGCAACTAAATCAGAGATGGTAAGTGACTCATTCAATATGATACACTACACAAAATAAAGTCTGCCAAAAGATTTTATAATGCTCTAAATGTGAAGGATCAGTTATGTTAAAGGTAACTAACATTTATATTCTCCTAAGAAAGAGTTAAGAAACTGGTCCCACTATCCATTAAAAAAGTTATACAGTGTACATAAATTATTAAATCAATGTGTAAATGACACGGTGGGGTGTGGATGGTGGTAAAGGTGCCGCGTCCTTCCTGAAAGCGTCCCTTGGTGGAGGCGCTCGGGTGGTGCCACACAAACACTCTAGCAAACACCCAGACACACAAGTGCAGGTGAAAGCACACAGCCACTCACTCACACAAGCCAGATAGCTTCTGCAGCGTTTTCGGATGCAAAGAGGCAGGAGGGGGTCTTTCTATTGAGTTCCAAGGCGTTCCAGGAAAGGATCCAGGGACAAAGAACCAAGAACACTGAGGGGGTCCAGGGTTTTATACTGGGCGGTACAAGGGGCGGGCAGAACATCAGGGACCAATCATCTGAGGGCCAAGGGGTGGATGACAGGACGTGAGATGACAGGACAGTAACCAATGGGGAAGGTAAGGCATGGGACAAGGGAACCGAGAACCAATGAGGCGTCGAGGAAGGGAGAACTTTCCAGAACAGAGAGTTAAAAGGAATAAAAGGGGCAGTAGGCCAATGGGCCAACCAACTGAGGGAAATCAACATAATGAAGCAAGGTTTTGTGGGATCTCGCCATAAATTAAGGGGTGGCCCTAGACCTCTGAGCTGGCCACCAGCAGACTTCTACTGTTTTGGGCCCCTGCTGCTCTTCAGTCAATCCCGTTGCAGATTTAACCACCACAACATGTAAACACCTGAAAAACCAATGGTGTGGACAACAGATCAGTAAGAATGGATGAAGGAATTATTCACGTGACATAAAATACTCAATGATGTAAAATCCTACCTAAGACTTCTGTAGAGAATGGTCATGAGATCCACCAGAGACATTCAATCCATGAAACACCCTCTGTCAAATTGGCATCTTTGGTCTGCACATGTTTTTTGAGTGAAGTATTGCAATTTTCCTGACTCTTGTAGTCAGCCACAAAAAACTTCCTGTGCCCGCAATGTTTATAACTATCTATTTTGAGAATAATTTCATAGCCATAATTGAAACAGTAGGTGCAATAAATTCTAGGAAAGCATGTTCTTTGAAATAACATTGTGCCTATGAATATCTAAAATTATAAAACAGAAAAATTATCAAACTATGAGTACATTTCATAAATTAATGTTTAAAGTGTAACAAAAATAGTTGACATTAAGGAGTATAGGCAATTTTATAAGCACAAGAAAAAGTACAAACTCAATGTCCCCAATGTATTGATGTTTTCCAGATGTTGACTCCGTGTCTTCGATGACTAGACAAATGCTAATTCCAACGCAAGTGGCCAACCAATGAAAGAATACAGAAGCCATCATATTAAACCCAGCCAAACCATGGATGCAGTGCTGACAAGAACATATTTGCTCAGGGAGAATAAAAAAGCCTCAGAGGAAGAGACAGGAGTTATGTCTCCCTTGTGGTAGGCACTGTATACCCTTGTAATAAAGAAGACTGTCTGCAACTCAGCGGTCTTATGTTTCATGCAGCTTGGCTGTACACAGTGAAAAATAGGTTACTTCAGCCTTGGGAGGTTCCAATTTTGTACAATTCTTGGAGATTTTAGAAAAAAAATCTCTGTCCATTTAGCTGCTCATTTTAAGACTTCTGAAGAAGCAAAAGAAAAATTATGTAATTTAATTTTTAAGTTCTGAAGACAGTTCATATGGATATCTTCTTGAACAGAATACCTATCTGTAAGGGTAAAAAAATCACTGCAATGCACAGAGTTAACATTATGTGAGGAAGGCTGAAGTCTAGTTTTATCACACCTCCATTTTGCCAAGATCAAAATCTTAAGAGCAAACCAGTTACCTACTTCACACAATACTTATTAAGAAATTTGAAACTTATTGCCAGAGGATATTGTAGAAATTGGAGTCAAATATGACCAGAAAGAAACTGAATAAATCAATAAAAATTTGTAACCATGAACCCAGGGCAGGTCAAGATGGAAAGAAGGTGTATAATGGTTCAGGCCACTTGTGAGAAGATGGTTTTAGATGGCTACCTTATGCATGGTTCAGAGTATGCTGAAGTATGCATTCCTGTTTAATCACTGGAGAGTCTTAAGTGACTTCTGAAGATTGTTCAAGTGCCTGAAGGTAAACTGTGCAAACCCACTGGGATAGATTTCATTACCGCAGAAGATCAATGTTTTTAATGTTCTGTGCCCATGTGGCCAAACGGAGAAGCAACAATTGAAAGGCCTTGATAAGAAAAATCCTTTAAATTCTTTGTTTCACCCTCCATGTACCTTAATCTCTAATAGGAAAGAAATATGAAAGTAGCCTTGGCCCTTTATCAAAAAGTGCATGTGCTAGTGTTTTCATTATGCAGCCCTTTAAACAGCCTCCCTCCCCCTGTAAAAATCAAACTCTTTAAAAATCGTGTTCATGGTATACAAATCTACATGCAGACTGACTTTTTTTGCATACAAAGACAATTTCAAATGTAGGTGCATTTCATCCCTTTGTTAAGACATGAACATTCATATCCATTGTAGGAAAATGCATTTGTAACAATTTGCTTTTTGTAATAATTACTGATTTAGGCAAGGCCTAATATTGCCATGTGTTTCAGTTTAAAATATTCTTGCTTTCCTTTTTTGTTTTTATAAAATATTACAAATCTTTATTCTTTCTGTGAGTGGTCAAGAGTTTACAACTATACTTGAAGAACATTCCTACTTTTTTGAAAAACACCTGCTTTTTCATTTAAAGAGCTCAAACTGTAGTCCAAGTTAATCAGCATATAGATTTGGACATCCAGATGTAGGACATGTTAAATCACTGTGGTTTTTAAGTACACAGGAAATCCTTTTGCAGATGTTTAGTGCATATGGTACTTTTGAAGTTCAATTTAGTTTTCTTTCTTCTCTTTCCATTTCCCCCAAACTTTCTCCCATGCTTTTTGTTTCTATTATTACATGGCCCTTGGATGGCAATGCCAGGGACTTTTGAAGGCCATTTCGATGCATAGGTGCACAGTCCTGCAACGGATGACAAAGTTTATCCAAGATACATGCACAGAAGCAGTAGACATGACACAGGCCAGTTTCTTTCTTCTTTTCAGCGTCTTTGTAGGGTAACAGGACCCAACAGTGCCTAAAACAAGACTGCACACCTACATTCAGCAGCTGAGTCTTGCTGCCAGTGTTTGTAACACAGTGCAGTGTACATCTACCTCTGAGCTGGGTGTCTAACTTCATATTATAGTCCATGGTCAGGACCAGGCAGGACTCTTTCCACTCTAAAGCTGGCATCTAAAATGCTGAGAGTCATGCCCACAAGATCTGTTTCTCTCCGCTGACTATGAAAGGAGTAAGCTCCAAAAGCTAGGTAATATGAGTTACACCTCAATGTCCACATAAACTGGTACATTCTGTGAAACTACTGGCCAAGTCAAGCTTTACTTAGTAAGAACAGAGAAAAAAATGGTCCTGAATTACCTTGTTTTTATTTAAAATTTTATATGATTAATTTTGGTGACTAAATTCCTTTACTTTCCCTTAATTCCATTCCCCTATTCTATTCACATTTTCATTTGGGTAAATGCATTTTTCAGGAATGAGGACGTAACCAATCCTAATTTGTGAATTATAGAAATATTCAGAGTTATTTAACTACTCAGACTCTCACAATCGGTATTAAATTAATGATAGTTTCTCACTACTGAATTTTTCTGTATATTAATCTGTTTATGTGCCATGATGCAAACAGGATGCTACATGGTCTTTACTGGGGAGTATTCACTGCAGCTCCTAGGGTACAAGTACTTTTACAAACACCATAGTCTGCAAATGTTTCACAGATTGAATTTTTATGAGATCAAAGAGTAACTGATTATATAAAAGAAACTCTAATATACTGCAGTCTTCAGTGCTGCTATATGAAATATGACACACACTTCATGTACTGTATATGAAACATATGCTTCTACCTAAGAATTCAGGGTGCAGCGCTTTTGTGATTAACACCTGTCGCTAGTCCATTTAAAGTATGACTTTTGGTATCACAGGATCTGAATCCCTCTACCCTCAGGTGAGACTCTGTTACATGCTGCCATCCCCATTTTAGCGAATATGGGGAGAGCACAGCACAGACTGGCAAAGTGAAATCCCAAGGCCAGAGGTGATATTGAAGCTAATCTGGACACTGTAAACTTTATAAACTATCCAAACTTGCATCATACATAATCTTAAATTTACTTAATTTACTTAATGAGATTTCTAAAATCTCAATATAAAATTGCAATAATCTTAATCTTTGGTACAGGTATTACATGCAAGATAAGGCTTACTATTTAAATTTAATGGTCATCACAATGTATTCATAAAGGAAAAATTTAGAACTACTTGTCTTTAGAAAAGTTTGCTTTGTATTATGGGGTTAACATAAGAGGATACTGAAGTCTATTAATAATTCTGTAAAAAGAATTAATTGGTTTCTGTTTATCTGGACAAATTTGGTCAGGAAATCAGAAATGTTGCAGTGACCTCCCTTTAGGAGCAAAGGAACGAAAAGCTCAAACTGTTTGAGGGTGGTTGCTCAGTTTACCAGGAAATGGCTGCTGAAATGGCAGCAGATCAGACTCAGTGACACAGGAAGCCTTTACTCCTATGAGAGACTGAAATGTTAATGGTTAATGGCTCAAACAATCAGCCATTTGCAAAAGCAGCAGAGTGCTTTGCTGATGATGTTCACAGTAACAACCCAGGCAGAGGGCGTGAGCACCAGAGGAGGACTACGACAATCAACCTTTAGCTACAAGTTGAATTTTAAGCCAGATAAAGGAAGAAGCTGATAAGAAGCAGATCCTGTGAGGTGGGATAGTGCTTTTTATCATGCCACTGTCCCCCTTTCACAAGTGGCTCAAGTATAAAACTGCCCCTTCCCCCAGGACATTCACACGTAAGACTGGAGGTGTTCATAACTTCTCATGAGCATAACTTGCTCAGCTACACTGGTGTGAGAGGCAGCTGTCATGTCTTAAAAAGTGTCGTAAACCATCAAAGACTCCCAAAGCACCCTCAGACTCATTTCTGGGGCCTTCCACCAGAGGACTGGGCATGATCCACACACAGTGTTGCTCCCCCTAGGGGAGGTACTTGAGTACCTAAGAGTATATTAATCCACAGAACTTGGTGTTTTGTGGGCTTCCCCCACCCCCAATGGATCAAGAGAGCAAACAACACTGTGACGAACAGACATCTGACCACTTGACCGCCTCACGGATAGCTCGATGACTTGGCTTGAAGTCAAGCGGCCGGAGGTAGGATTCCCCGGACCGAGCGGTGCCTATTGGCAGAGCCACCCGAAGCTGAGGATAGCCTGCCGTGAGGGTGCTAGCAAGCTAGCTGCCAAGATCCCCTGAGACAAAGAGGCTAGAGAGAAGAAGAGCTCTGGGTGAAGCACGAACAAGTTTACTGACAGGACAAAAAAAGGAAGAGCTCCAAGGCTCTGAGGGTTGCCCAGGACTTTTTCAGGGAGGAACAAAAGGGGAGGATCCAGGGTTCGGAACCAATTGGGTACAATCAAAGGGGAGTGTTCACAAAGTTAAAACCAATGCACCATAACCAAGGGGGAGGGCTTTTCTCATCTACCAATCATCAGTTCTATAAAACAGAAGATCCTGGAAGGTTCAGGAAACTTGGGTGGTGCCTTCACTCCGTGTCCCCGCCTATGGACGTACCCTCTGATCTTGATTTGTCGGCCCAGTTGATGGCCAGGGCACGATTGACAGGTGCCGGCCACAGGTGGGTGGGTGGAGACACCACCACAGACATCTAAATTGTAGTAATCAAATCTTGTCGCGGTATCCATGGGTGGTGATATCTTTCTACTCTTATCTTTTCTTTTTCCTTCTTTTTCTCTTTCTTCTCCTGTCTCCTTCTCAAAATATACTGTAAGGCAGACTAAAAAATTCCGATCAATGCCTTAGTAAGTGCATTGTTGTGTGTGGATAATTTAAAGCTGTCTAAGTAAGCTTGCTAAGTTAAATTTAGTGAAGTGCCTTATTTTGTCTAGATACTGTTTTAAAATTTGCTAAGTATCTTGTTCTACCTTAATGTTCTCAAGTTTGTAAATAAAAGTTTGTTATTGAACCTCCTGAGAATTTCGTTTGTCCCATGCATCCCCCAGAGTGAATCAAACAACCTTCCTCCAAATCTGCAGAGCAGACCAGGGCATAACAACTCATTTGAACCTCCACATTTCCTGACATTTGATGACTTTCCTTTTTAAACTCCTTAAAGGAGGCCTCTTGCATTTTCCTTTTTAGCTTTTTGTTTTTGTTTAAAGAGGAAAAATACTATGTTTAAAGGTTGAAGGTGGGCTTCACTGGACTATCTTTTCTTGATTCCTTGCCTTATTCTCTTTGGCGTCCTTTTCTTTAAGCCAGTATTTGTCTATTTCTCATTAACTCTCTCAATTTCATTAAGTAGCTTTTGCTTTTAATTCTCTGCATTACTCATTCTTTCAAAGCATTATTTATCTGGAGGAGATGAAATATAATGCAGCTTCAGTGAAGCACTTCAGATTTGAGGAGGAGTTTGTAAAATCAGGAGAGTCACATTCATAAAGAAAATCCAAGAGAAGATTAGACATCTTTATTAAAACCAAGCCTCTGGGATTTTTATTTATTTTTTTAATCCAGGAGAGAAGGATTCCTGGTAAAAATCAGAAATCAAAGACTACGACTATTTCGTTTTTGTAAGGTCAAAAGTAAATAAAAGTCTCCCAGAGACAAACTCAAACATTAGTACCTTATCCAGCAGTGTAGCTTCTCAACCTCAAGTGTTAAGAAGTCAAGCAGAGACTCCAGAGCAGGAGCTCCTGTGACAATCCATGAAGTCTTGTTCTTGATGAGTGGGTAGAAATAGAGGATGGGGGATCTGAACAGTTTGAATGAGTCTGTTCCAGATTCTGTTTCTCATTTACTATTATTCGCTATTGAAGTGGTGCAAACTGGGAGAAAGCTTCTTAATGCAGTGTGATAGACACCAGTCTGGTGACTCTTTTTAGATCATTCTCCACAATCAAGGAACAGCAGAACCTTTTCTAATGGAGACTAAAGGCAAGAGGCCAGCTGCAATAAAAACAGGGCCCAGGCCAGGTCTGAAAATAATCAGCTGAACCATCGTGCACCGCTCAAATCTTGGATACTGCCCTTCTCATACATATGAGTTGTGCTGATTCTCTGATCACAGCAGAGATCTGACCTATAATGATGCAGAATTTCCACACAAAATGTGTGATTATAAGACCTAATGGGAAAAACTGCTGAGCAAAATCTGTTGCTCATGACACATATTCAAGAAAAGTGAAAATAGGGGCTTTTACATATCTGGGAGCAATTCAAAGGAAAATAATATGAAACCTATGTGCTAGACTTAGGAAGCAAAAATTGAAAGTTACTGTATGAGAATGGAAACAAAAACCTTCAAATCTGGCAGATTTCACTTTTGTTGTTGTTGTTGCTTTTTGTTTGTTTTGTTTGTTTGGTTAGTTTTTTGGGGTTTTTTTTTTGTTTTAGGAAAAGTGACTAAGTTTTTTTAAAAGAGGATGTTCTAAAATTATTTAAAGTACATCATGCATAAAAAATAATTGCACACATGCTTAGAAATCCAACCCGATAGGCCCTGTTCAGGCAAAAGCCCATCCACCAATAGAGTAGTTCTTGCCTGAATAAAGCATGTGGGACTGATCCCTCCTGACTGACATACAACGGGATGCATATCAAGATTAGGGCATCAAAAAAGAACTAGTATTAGCAACATGCACACAACTGCCTGTGGGTAGATGTTTAAACATTATTTTTGATGTTGTAGGGCCTTCTGCTTAGGCCTGGTTGTCCAGAAGTTTTCCCATGGCATCTGCGTCATTCCTGCTGTTCCTTTATGGCTATGATGCACGTGCTGGCATGTCTCAGTTGACCTGAGGCTGAGGTTAGCAACTGATTTTTTTCCATAGCTCAAACATAGTCACCTCAGTTCACAGGTCTTAATCCCAGGCTGAATCCAGCCTCCCCGTTGTCCAGTACATCACTGGAAAAGAGCCATGGTGACATCACCTGTGGAGTTCTAACAAAATAAATCAAGCAAAAGGGCAGAAACGTTACTTAGCAGTAAAGATAGATAATAGTTCATCTGGGGGAATTGCACTGACCTGGAAAAAAAAGGAGTGATGAGAGGACAGTAAGACAGAAGCATGAATCAGAAAGAGCATTTTGTTGACATTTTTTCCTAAACCACATGAGAGAGAGCAATAGACTGGTGGAGTCACACCCTTCTGCTCTTGAAAGAAATGCAGTGGATGGAAGCTCAGGAAGAGTCAGAGGAAACCTGACCCTCTCGCCATCAGGGGAGGGGAGTGGAAGATGGGGGAAGGGGGGGAGTGGAAACAGGGGTCCCTGCTTGGATTAGCTGGAGAATCCCTTCCCAACCTCCCTCCCCTTCCCAGGTGCCGTTATGGAGTCTATATGAGGTTCTGGAACTCGAGGGTCAGGAGGGTCTACCTGAGGGGGTTTCCCAGAGCAAGTCAGTCAACCAGAGGCATTACAACAATGTCTGTTAAGAAAGGAGGGTAGTTGTAGGTGAATCCCTTCTGAGGGGAACTGAGAGTTGCCTATGCCAACCAGGCCCATTGCACAGGGAAATCTGCTGCCTCCCTGGAGCTCAGGTAAGAGATACTTTTAGGAGACTCCCTGGACTGATTTGGTTCTTTGATTATTACCCACTTGTGGTTGTCCAGGTCAACAGTGATGAGGCTGAGGAAAGAAGTCCTAGGACAATTAGAAAGGACTTTGGGGCACTGGGATGACTGGTTGAAGGGACAGGAGCACAGGTAATATTTTCCTCAGACCCTTCAGTAGCAGAGAAGAATGCTGAAAGGAACAGGAGAACCCACCTGATCAACAGCTGGCTTAAAGCCTGGTGTCATGGTTGGAATTTTGGCTTTTTCAATCAAGAATTGTTTTACATGGCCTGCTGGAAGCAGATAGGGTTCTCCTGTCTAATAGGGGAAAAAGGAATGTAGGCCATGAGTTTTCAGGACTGATTGAGAGGTTCAACTAGGTTTGAAGGAGAAAGGAGATAAGACCATGCTTGCTAAAGGTGATCCAAGGGGTGGCATGCCAGCGTTGGGGGTGAAACCGATAGTCCAGCTGAAGTGGATCTACACCAATGTGTGCAGTATGGGAAACCAAAAGGAGGAGCTGGAGACCATTGTACAGTGGGAAAGCTAGGAAGTAGTTGCCATCACGGAATGTGCGGGATGACCCCATGACTGGAGTGCTGCAATGGATGGTTATAAGGTCTCCAGAAGGGACAAGCGAGGAAGGAGAGGCCGTGGGTTGGCTCTATACCCTAGGGAGTGTTTGGACTGTATAGAACTCCAGGGTGGCGATGACAAGGTTTAGTGCCTTTGGGTATGGATCAGGAGAAAGGATGACAAGGTGCACATCCTGGAGAGAGTCTGTTACAGAGTCCCAGCCAGGATGAGGAGGCAGAGGATTTTATAAGCGTGACATTTCACAGTTGCTAGCTGCTGTTGTGGGAAACTTTAACTTGCTGGATGTTTGCTAGAAACTCATCTCAGCAGGAAGGAGGCATCTCAGGAGGAAGGAGATTCCTGGAGTGTGTGGAAGATAACTTCGTTACCTAGATGGTAAGTAAGTCTATCAGGACTGGTGTCCTGCTAGACCTGCTGTTTACAAACAGAGACCTGGAAGGAGACCTGGTGGTCAGAGGCTGTCTTGGGCAGAGGGATCATGAGATTCTAGAGTTTTCAATTTTTGGTGAAGTAAGGAAGGGGCTTGGACTTCTGGAGGGTGGACTGTGACCTATTCGGAACACTGGTTTAGGCTGCCTTGGGAAACAGCGGTTAAAAACAAAGCAGTCAGGAAGGCTGGACATAATTTAAGATGGGAATCTTAAAGGTGCAGGAGCAGGTCACCCCTGTGTGCTGAAAGGTGAGCTGGCAGGGAAGGAGTAGCCTGGCTGAACAGGGAGCTTTCACTGGAACTCAGGAGAAAAAAAGAGAGTTTATGACCTTTGGAAGACAGGGCAGGCAACTGAGAAGAATACAAGGATGTTGTTAAATCGTGTAGAGAGAAAATTAGGAAGGTGAAAGCTCAGCTAGAGCTCAGTCTGGCCACTGCTGTGAAAGATAATAAAAAGTGTTTTTATAAATACATCAACAACAAAAAGAAGGGCAAGGAAAATCTCCTGCCTTTATTGATGCAAAGGGGAATATTGTAACCCAGGATGAGGAAAAGGCTGAGATACTTTCTGCTTTTTTTACCTCAGTCTTTAACAGGAAGACTGGTTATCGTCAGGGCTGGTAGACAGGGATGGGGAGCAGAATAGACCCCCACTGAGCCGCTTAGGCCCTCACAAATCTATGGGGCCTGATGAGATCCACCTGAGGGTATTGAGGGAGCTGGCAGAACTCACCAAGTCAATCTCCATCATTTGTTGTCCGTCCTGGCTTGCTGGGAAGGTCCCAGATGACTGACTGGAGGTTGGCCAGTGTGACAACCATCCACAAGAAGAGTCAGATGGAGGATTTGGGTGATTACAGGCCTGCCAGCCTGACCTCAGTGCGGGGAAGATTATGGAGCAGCTCGTCTTGAGTGCCATCACATGGGACATACAGGACAACCAGGGGATCAGACCCAGCCAGCAGAAGTTTGGGCAGGTAAAGACAGGTCCTTTAGGGAAAGCTTGACTAAGCTGATCTCATTTTATGAAAATGTGACCTACCTCGTGGATGAAGGGAAGGCCGTGGATGTTGTCTAAATGGACTTCAGTAAAGCCTTCAATACTGTCTCTCAGGTCTTTCTCCTTGAGAAACTTGCTGCCCATGGTCAAGTGCACTCTTTTCTTGGTTAAAAACCAGGCCAAGACCAATTGCATGAGGCTCAATAAGGCAAAGCGACAGGTGCTGCACTTCGGTCACAATAACCCCATGTATGGCTACAGGCTGGGGGAAGAGTGGCTGCCAGTGGAAAAGGACCTGGGGGTTTTGGTTGACAGGCAACTGAACATGAGCCAAAAGTGTGGTCAAGAAGGCCAATGGTATCCTGGCCAGTACCAAAAAGAGCGTGTCCACCAGGACTAGAGCCAGTGACTGTTGCCCTGTACTTAGCACTGCTGAGGCCACACTTTGAGTCCTTTGTCCAGTTCTGGATCCCTCACTGCAGGAAAGACATTGGGGTGCTGGAGCGTGTCCAGAGAAGAACAATGGAGCTGGTGAAGGGTCTGAAACACAAATCCTGTGAGGAGCAGCTGAGGGAGCTGGGGGTGTTTAGCCTGCAGAGAAGGAGGCTCAGGGGTGACCTTATCACTCTCTACAACCACCTGAAAGGAGATTAGAGCAAGATGGTGGTCAGCCTCTTCTCCCAGGCAACTAGAGACAGGACAAGAAGAAACAGCCTCAAACTGTGCCGGGGAGGTTTAGATTAGATATTGGGAAAAAATTCTTCACTGGAAGTGTGTTTAATCATTGGAACTGCTCAGAGAGGTTATAGAGTCACCATCCCTGGAAGCATTCAAGAAATGACTGGACGTGGCACTTAGTGCTATAGTTTAGTTGACAGTGGTGTTTGGTCAAAAGTTGGGCTCTATGATCTTAGGGGCCTTTTCCAACCCTAATGATTTTATGATTCTATTCTATGATTCTATAATTTTACAAGGAAAACCTTCTTTGAAAGTCTAAAATAGATGAACTAAAAACTAGGAGACTTTCTGTCATATTTTCAATGTTTGGTATATCATCTCTGCTATTTGGTTATGCAGACAAATCTGAAGACCAGGTGGCACTCGTGATAAAATTTCACATAGCACTAAGTCCCTAGTTATTCATAAAAGGTCATAGGAACAAAGGTGGGCTGATTGAAGGAAAGTGACAGAGATATTCATCTAAGAAAGTGTGCAGGACAGATGCATGAATATTATTAGAAAAATTCACGATGTGTCCCCATGGTGAAATGAGCAGCAGGTGCAGGGTTGCTGCAAGGGAAATTAAACAGGCAGTCTGAAAAGGGCAGATAGATAGCATAGCCCTGGGACACATACATTATAGCAGAGGAGATGTGAATGTTCCCTTACCACATGCAATTACACTCTGCTGATTTGAAAACAACTGATTTTTATTGTGAAAAATAAAGTCATAAGTGGCCAAAGAGCCAAAAGAGCTCTTGAAAATTTCTGAGTACCAGGCTTTTTATGAATTGGGAGCACCAGACAAGTTTGGAGCTATTAAACCAGGGCTTCAGGGAAGGCGTTATTCTCAGCTTGCAGGACAGGAGCAGTGGAGAGTTCTGGTTCAACAAAACTCCCAAAAGCCAGGGTAAAGTTTTTTTCTTCATAGAAGGCAGTTGTTGGAAGGGAATTTGAGTAACACTGGTACCTCTACAGAATGAATGCTTCAGTATAGGTGTTTCTTAAATGTTTCCAACACATTAATCCTATAAGGTGGCAAATGAAATCCTATTCTAATGAAGGCCAAATACTGCTCCCCAAGAGATAAATTGAGAATAAATTCACTGATCTCAGTGGAGCTAGTGTGGATTATACAATCGTGTCATGAAATGAAAGTACAGTTTGGCTCTTTCTCAGCTAAGCAAGGGAAATGTCAACTTTATAAATGAAACCAGCCACATAGCAACAGCCTGGGTTCCCTTATCCAACACAGACTCTGCTTCTAATTTCTATTTGTATTAAGGAAGTTTTATTTGGGTCATTAAGCATTTTTGTATCAGCACATCTGCCTTTACAGAAACCAGTGATATGGCTTCCAAAACTAGCAGTGAAGGAAGAAAAAGGGAGATCCAGAAGAACAGCTTTAAAACATTGTAAAATGCGTTAGTTATAACTAATTATTTTAATACATATATTAACTGGCTGAAAATACAAGATGAGTTGCAAGATTTTATAAATACATCAAAGACTTCTGGTTACATCAAAAGGCATTCACATTCTTTATCTATTATGCTTAGGGCTTAAGGTTTCGTATTCAAACCAGTTGTTATTTTTTCCTTTGAAGAGCAGATGCTCTAAAATAGCATTGATACTTCAAAAGAATGTACCTTGTACATGAAGTAACACTTAGTAAAAATTTTGTCTTATGTTCCTCTCTCCGTGTCTTGCAGAAGAGAAACATGGAACTTGCTAATACTTTTTGTCAAAAACTCCATCACCATTATGCTAAAATTTCTCATATTTTTCTCCCTGTCAGTCCATGTTGTACTTGCTTGAGATATAGGAAAGGTCTGCATTCACACTAAGTTGGACAGAGGAACAAGACCCTTACACTAGTTTGCATTGCTAAGCCTCACACTATATGTGTGGGGAACTTCACTGGTGTGCAGTCATACTGTGCTTTTAGTTCTGGAATGACTGGTACATTGAAGAAGGTCTGAATCACTCACCTGAAGCTGAAATCAAACCAGTGTTTTTGAGAAATTTCCCACAAGATTTAAGTGAACTTTGAGCCATTCCCTCAAATGCTTCATAAGTCAAGCAAAACATCTTAAAAAATGTTACAAGATAAGGGTAAATGCGATACTTTTCTTCATCAGAGAATACTAAAATGGCCGTACATTTTGGATTATAGGATTGTCAGGGAACATAACTAATGAGTGGGAGACAATAAACAGGTAGAGAAAGTTATATGACTGTAAGTGCAGAGCAAACCAAATCAAAACTTGCCAAAAGGGCAATCCTGCTAAAGAAAGCTTGCTATAAAGATGATGGACCTAAGTCCTCTTGACTTAAGTTAAAAGAGAGGACAATGTCCACAGAGTGGGAGTTTGGTTTGGATGTCTGAAAACTCTGGAAGGCAGGATGTATGAAAAATGTAGGAGGGCAGTACAGCGCTGGAACAGGTGCATGGAGACATTGTGGTAAATCCCTTTCTAGAGAGATGTGACAGTGCCGGGTCTGATTACTGACAGCGGCCCAGCCATTTGAGCTAAGTGGCTCCAGAGGCTTCCTCCAAACAATGTTTCTACAATTGCTTTGGTGACTGAAGGGCAGCATCTGCTTAGAATTACCATGTGTTTTCTTGGAATGAATCTTGCTTAAAATATGGCAGTACTTTGTTCATGCTGAACATGAAAGGGCAGGTCGGGTGTACTGGAGTGTGTTTGTAATCAATACAAACCTGTCACTTTATTGGCATTTTGTTCCAAATTTGTGTAGTAGAAAGCTTCCAGTCAGCATCTCCCAGCGTCCTTGACACCTATGGAGAGGTTTCAAAAGGATTTTCAATTCCAGGAATTGCTCCTTTAAGCACAGATGGGAGCTGGTCTTCTAAGTGTTAACAGTTCCCCCAGCCACCCATAACAGCGAATTCCTTACCTACTGTATTCATTATTCCAGAGAAATTGCTAATCCTAAGAGGGAAATGGCCATTAAAAGGAAACACAGCTATTTCTTTGTATATAAGCTTTTATTTATGCCACTCCAACTTCTTATTAGAGTAGGTAGCTACCAGCTTCCACTCTCTGCAAAAGAGTTACCTCATTTTTTGCAGCTCTAGGCTAGAGCAATCTGAATGATATTCAAAATGTATGTAACCTAAATTTATCCAGTAATTTAAAAAAAAATTATTGACAGACAGGATTACTGTGAACACCTAATGTAACCTAAATACTTCACTGAGTTAATTTCTTCTATAAGATGATGCATACATTTCAGAAGAGCATGCAGTCTTGATTTTAAAATTCCTGCTGCTGTAGAAACTCCCGTTATTCTAAATAACTGTTCCAGAGTTCACCTATTCTAGTGAACTCACCTCTATTTTGTATTGTACTTACAATTTGATTTTATTTCCTTTCATCTTACTTTCAGTGTATTTTGTTATATCAAAGGTTGTCTCTATGTAAATAATGTCTAAACATTGCCGCTTAGGTTGGTTTTCAAAGAATTTGTAAGAGCACATGTTAACAATATGATATTTTGTCTTATGTGCTTGAAATTATACAAATATTTTAAACACTGAATAGGAAAAAAAGTTCAGGTTTCTCTTCCCTCTATTGCTGCAAGTAAATGAAGATCAAACAAACTCGACTGAGAAATGAAATCCATGACAAAAAGTTCAGTACATGTATAAAAACTCATTCCCATGAGTTTAAAATGACGGTAACACTGGCTGTCTCATTGTTAATTTATATCAAAGGCATTATTTATATCAAAGGCATCTAGTGCAATTCAGTCAGTTGGAGATCAGAGTTTTGTCTGAACTATTTAACTCTACAAGTTTAGAAAGGGAGGATCCCAGAGGTGCTTCTCTTCTGAGTGATGAGCAGAGGTTTAACCCTGTGACTCATATCAAGTTTAAAGCAGACTGTGTCCCCAGATCCCCACCTCTCACATTCCCACTCCCACTTGTTAAGAATAGCATGTGTAAATAGTAAGAAAACAAATGAGCAAATGACTTGGTTTGTTTGTGTTCCCATTAATGTATGAAAAGAGCTATGGTTTGTCTTTATAAATGTATTAACCAAGGAAATCCCATGGTGGAGAAAAGTGTTATTTGGGTTAAAGAACTTAGATAACCTGGCTGTAAAGAAGCTTATAGTGATAATTAGAAGACTTCCAGACATTATTACAGTGAAGATTCATAATAACTTTCTACTTGGAGGCATTAAGGAAAAAAAAAATCTAATTAGCTGGAAAATAGAGCTTGATCAATTATAAACCTATGGGGTTATATGATGTGACTGCCAGCAATGACAAGGGACTGAACTGGTTGAAGTCTCTCTGCTGCTTTGATTCTTACTGGAATATTTCAACCCTTCTCAATTTGTTCTCCTGCCTGTGAGAGAGGAGACACCTTGTGTATTCATGGTATTGGAAGAAAACAAGACTTAGAATTTCACAAGAGATTTCAGTTCATTGCATCACGTTCCTCTCTGATTCAAGTCCTCCAAAGCAGTAACTCTATCATTCTTTTTTCACAGCAAAGTGTGCATTTCCCCAGCACTGATGTGAGTCTCCAGAACTGCTCAACTGGTTGGTGTAAATCTGTAGGTATATTTCTACTCTGCCTTGCCTCTTCCACTGTTACAATGATCCTCTTGGGTCCCTTCCAACTCAGAATATTCTGTGATTCTGTGATTCTGAAATAATGACATTGCTCAAGACTTGCATAGATTTCTTTCAGTGATGGTTTCCCCCACATTTTCCTGAGGAAAAGAGAGGTTCCCCTTCTTTTATTCCACTGCCATGAGTACACATACTCCATTTTGCCACGCTCAGAGTATGACATCCCATCACCTGCTCCTCTTACCTTATACCATATGGCCAGCTGCCCATCTGTACCTTTACTGGCTCGGGTGTCCTCTTGCAACAGAGCTCCTCTGAACCTCAAGGATCCCAAGTGAACCTGTGACCACATATTTTCATTATATTGTCCTCCACAGGGCTTATCAAACATTTAAAAGTGACACCAAAGACAGCTCTCCAGCTGAGTCTGTGCTTGCAGAGGCAGACACAGCAGGCATGGCATTGACATTTTGTAGGTACTTTGGGACATCTCAGAGAAGATAAGGCTTTCCAACCTGACAAAACATTTGGCAAAGGATAGAGACACAAAATATCCTTTGCCTCTTTTAAGTTCACACATGTGAAAATGATAACTTGTGGCATATTTAATAGTTTATATTTACTCTCTCTCTTCTACCTTATTATATGGAGTCATACCCATTAATCTTCATGAAAATAAGCCCGTGCAATAAAGTAGTGGCTGAAAAAAAGTTTTACCCTTCATACTTTCCTTAATTTGAGGACACTTTGCAACTCAGGAATTTTGAAATAGGACAGAATAGGAATTTTGTCTTATTATATCTTGATGTATTTTAGATTGGGATGGATACAATTACCCTAGAAAATGCTTTGGGCATGGTATCATTCAAATCTGCTTTAAACAGGATCAGATAACTGGGTAGGAAAAAATTACCTGCATTCTGTAAAGCCTTGTCTGTAATCACTTATCATATTTTACCTCATGAAATAGTGAGGGAGATCACCACAATGGTAGACCAGATGCATAAAATAAAGCAGCAATTTCTCTTTAGATGTTTGTGCCTTATTTTACTGTAAACGGCTTGGGTTTTTCCTGTTAGCAAACTCTAATTTCCTTCTCCAAGCTTGTAGAATCCATTCATTTTAAAGAGACAAAAGCCACCCTAGAGTCATGAAGTTGAAGAGGTTGCAGAATTCAATCAGCTTGTTTACATTATTAATCCTTTTTAATTTTTAACTGTCACTCTCCCAGGGCATTATGGCAGCAGTAAAGCTTTTCCAGATGAAGTTGCCAAGCCTGAGTTTTCAAAAGTTCTCCCTTCAGGAGAACAGCTCAGGGTGAATTCCACTATGGTCTTACTGAGGAGACTCCAGATTAAAAGGGGAACCATTTCAAGCTGTAAAATCTGTAATGGAAAAAGGGCTGAACTTGATGTGGAATTAGGATATGTCCTTGGTTTTTTGGTTGGTGTGTGTGGGACATATCCTAGGCACTTTCCTCCTGGTGCTTAGAACTCCACTTTTATGGAGGTCCCTGCCTCCCAAGAAGGCTTTCCACAGAGTCCAGTGACTTTCTTTCTCTCCTGGTACAGGTCTCCCGGACAAGCAGTGACTGGGGCTGCCATGAAAGATTTACCCTGGAGTCAAGGGGCCCAGGAGATATTGTTATTTTTTTTCCTCCATACAGAACATAACCAACTTCCATGGCAGAGAAGTTTTTGGGAGGACAGGCACAAGAGAGAACACACAAGTGTGACATGTAGGGAGCTCATGGGAAAGGATAAAGAGCCTCTTTTTGGCTCCTAAAAGTATAACAAGAAACTAAACAAAATAAAACAAGAAAGTGTTAGAGAAAGTCAGAGGAATTATACTCCAAGAGTAGAATTCCAGTCTCTGATGCAGAGATTTGGGACTTCACAGTGTGTAGCCGATGACTTTGCTCACGTCAAAACCTCGACTGTTTGTGGAGTAACGACCATCTGAGGAGCAGCCTGGTAGTGCTTCAAGCTGTAAAAGCTGCAGATGTCAGGAGTATCTTAAAGGGAAATAGCCTTAAGAATGAAGTGTTTGGAGAAATCTTGTTGAGACATACCACGCTGAAGATAAATCAATGCAATCATTCCTGGAAAGCCTGGCTGACAAATTTCCCTGTCGCATAGTTTGTGGGGATAGCATAAAATGTTTCCTGCCTTACTGATGCAAACATTCCGGGTAATTTCAGTAAGACCCAGACTAAATCTTGGAATGAAGAAAATAGGATTGAGCCAAGAATTTCCTGGTGCTTATGGAAATTCCCCAGGAGTCAGAAGGAAAATTATAGCTGTATTAAGGTAGCCTAGAATGTGAGAGATAATGCTTGATACGGACTTTTCAGAGGAATTTCAAAATCGATAGCAGGGGTTTCTGATTAGATTCACTAGTTGCAGCGCGAGATTGCTACAATACTGTAGTGATTTTTGTTGGATAGGTTTTCCTCCATATTTTGAAAACAGCTTCCTAGAAGACAAAAATGACACATAAATGAATATGGCATACAGTAATTGAAAAATGATGTGTCTCAGCCTCCCATATGTGAAGCTGATATGGCTAGACTCTTATTTACAAACTGTTTTAGGTCTTTGGCAGAGGTGATACAGTTGCTTATCACAGACAATAAATACATATACTGAGAAGGAGTTTAGGTTCAGATGCAGATTACTGAACTTCCCATGACAGCATGGTTCTCCTGCAAAGTTTGTCTTTTCCAACCAGTAGTGAACCAAAGCAGTGCTTAAGCAAAGGGGCCAGCTGCCATTTATCCCATTTCGGGAATATGACTATCCATGCGTATTGGAAGTATGTTTTTAATGCTGAAAGTGCAATTCTTTCAGGACAAAACCAGTTCTGTTTGCAAAAAGTTACGTGTTTTGTAGCAACCTGGTGCCTCTGAAACGCAGGTTGCCAGAAGTTGCTGGCAGTGAGCTGGATGTGGACAAGAGCTGAGGGAAATTCCGGGAGCTGGGCTCTGAAGAGGCAGCCTGGAAAGAGAGCATCTGGTGGTGATGGTGGGGAACCATGACCCCAGTCACGGGAAGCCACACATAGGGAGACACTCCCCAGAACTTGCAGTCACATCCTTTCCAAGGAGATCAGCAATTCTTGTTATGAACTTCCTTTAGGGCTTCAGTAAACAGATACTTTTCTTCTCATCCACTGTTGAATAAACTGCAGAAACAGAAAATGTCTCAGGACCCCTTGGGAACTCTTGTTGGCTATCTAAGCACAGACACAGGGTTATACAGCTGTGGGTACGGAGTCCTTGCTTGGGTCAATTTTATTTTATTGGTTACATGTAAAGTTGTGTCGTGCTGGTGGCTCACCCGAAGCAACACAGTAAGAATTGAAATAGAAAAGATGTAGCATTCAGGACACAATTTCCAGAGGTAATTATTTTGGTCCAGTCAAAACATTACTTTTTTCCTAAGAAATAAGGAGGAAAAAGGACAACAGTTCTCTGCATGGTATCTTTCTGTGCTTCTGCTGCAACAATTAAGTTAACATATCACATCTGCTGTACATCCTAATGAGGGAAGGTAGTCAGGATCCTAACCCAACTCATCCAAGAGCAAGAGGCCTGAGATGTTTCTGTAACCCTGCAAACAAAGTCCTTATTATGGCTGAGGAATGTGACTGGTACTATATCCTGGACCTTTTCTTTATATCTACAAGCAGTTAACATTGATTGATTTTCTAGTTTTCCCATTCCAACATATATAATAGTCTTTGGTTGTTTTCACTGAATTCCTAGCCTGGCGACCAGTGATTAGTGTGTACCCCACTAGCGCGTGTCTACACAGCTAGGGCACCAACAGGAGAGGAAATAAGAGTGGAAACCAAAATTAATCAATGAAATGATAAAAGGTCTGAAATGACCGTAATTATTTTTAATAAGTGACAATTTTGAATTTTTAGGCTTTCAAATTACTAACTTTGATTTTGGAAAAAAAAAAAGAATCTAACCCTCCAAGTAGTTTCAACCCAAGTGGAAAAAGAAGTTTCTGGCTCACAGCTTCTAAAAGGATCATTAAGCCTAATCCAATCTTTAGGAGTAACTAAAATTGCGATGCCAAATTTCTGTTTCTAGCCCAAATTGTTTTGTTATGCCAAAAATGTGTCTTGAAGAATTAAACTGCCTGAGCTTAAAATGTTTTCCCTGATTTACAGTGTTTGGTTAAAAATGTATTTAGGCCAATGACAAGCAAAGCAGGGTGTAATTTAACTTGAAAAAGAAGTTACTATAATGCTGAAAACCTCACTGAGAAATTTCAGATTTACAAAAGATAAAGGGAAATGCTGACAACCCAGAACTATCACAATGCCAGAGAGTAAAGTGGTCTTAAATAATGTGCATATTTTGTGAGGTATTCTTTTTATAATTGACAGTGGAAACGTGTATACTTTGCAAATTCTAATCATGGCAATTGCTGCAAGATCAGCAAAGGTTTATATATAGCTTCATCTGCATAAAGCAACTGCAGTGAGCTACATCCCATCTAAAATTAATGAATTTACAGATCAAGCCCCGTATTCCAACACCTGTATTTGAGTGCCTACCCTACTCTCTGTATCTGAGTAAGGTGTTAGAGTATGTTAAACCCAGTATGTAGAATTACTTTTCATCAACTGAATAGCTCTTGAGATCCAGGGAAGGGAAAAGTCCAGCTGCCTGAACAGACCTTTTGAGATGGTAAATATTTCCTCTGCTTAGACATTTTCAATTATTCTACACAACTTCAGCTGCTTCTGCAGAAAATCGTGGGCTCAATCTGCCAGTCCCCAATGGTGACAGCCTTGGGTGCCATGGGCCATCTAATTTGGCACTGACAGCCTGAGTCTGGGCAACTGAGTCTTGCTTTTTGTTTAGTGTGGTTAGTAGAGGCTTGATTCAGTTACATGAACCAAGGTGGGCTCAAAATAGGCTATTTCAGAGGACTCAGGATGTCAGAAGAATCTACTCAGGTACTGCAAATATGGGTCAGGCCTTAGGAGATAGCCGTGCTGCGCAGGCCAGGCAACCAGCAGGCAGGCAAAACCTCTTAGCCTAGGTCATTTTAAAAGGCACTGGGGGCTAAACTGGGGCAACTGAATGGAGCTGTCAATTTTCATTAACTCTAACAGGAACACAAGAATCTGGAACTGAATTTCCGTCTGTGTCTTGTGTGTAAGCTGATTATCTCAACTCCCTTCATGGTCAGCAAAGAGAGATGCTTCCAGGGTCACTTGCCTTAGATGTTTATTTCAATGTAGAACAAGTCTTTCTGCAGAAAATCCTCACCAACTCTGTGCTGCTTAGAGGGGGAACCTATATGAAAGGCAGCAGGAAAACAACAAAGAGGAGATGAGGAAAAAATGCCAACTGCATTGTGTATTATTTTTTCAGAACACCTTTTTATTAGTTCAGATAAGGTCTATTGAGTTTACTGGAAAATCTTTACGTTTTAATGAGAACAATTGTAGGTCCAAAGATACTTCAACTCAATGAATTCGAAAGAGGTTTTGTGCAATAATACATCAGGCTGTTCTGCTTTTATAACCCACCTGTTTTAAGTGAAATACTTGGTGGGCTTGTATTTGCAATACAGTGAATTTCTGGGCAATTGCTACAGAACCACATTCCAGTACTGCATCATTTTGTCTTTTATATTCTTATAAGGCTACCTAGAGATTAAACTGGCCAGTTCTGTTCCTCTCCAGTCATTCACTGTCATTTTCAGAAAATGCGGGGACATGTAAACTCTACTGCATGAGCAGCTCGGTTCAGAATTGAACGTCTCATTATTGCTGCTGCCAAGCCATAGTAACCTATTCTAAAGTAAGATTGGTTCTTCCCTTAAAAGAATTTTGAGGACAGAATCTGTGCTTCCACCTTCTGAAACCTGGAGGTTGGTGTGGGGGTAGTGTTGCTATTTGTTTTTTGGCTTTTTTAAACAGAGTATAGTCCAGTGCTTCTGGACCATACTCTGATTACAAGTCTTCATAAGAGGTAAGAACCATAGCAGAAAATTGAAGGGGTTGTCTTTGTCTCATGTGGTTTTTTACACGGAAAAAAAATCCAAAAGAAAAAGCTGCTTGCTGCAGAAAATACCATCTCTGCCTCTCTCTCTAAGACACAGATCTAAAAAAAAAAATTTTCCAGCTCTCTGGTAGCTGGACAGTTTAGGCTGAGTACTGTCATTTAGCTAAAACATACAGTTTCTAGGTGCCAGAAAGCTAATCAAAGAAATCAACGTATTCTACTGTACTAAATTAAATTAAATTGCGGTGCTAACTAATTTTGCTCTTTACTCCAGATTAGACTACTATGTATTTTCCCATAAAAATACTGAATGTCATCTGTATTTTAGAACTAGTCCAGTCTCATCCTGACTCAGCTGTGAAGAATTTTGCTGTCAGGAAGACCTCATTCTATTTGATGAAATATGTTCACAAAACACAGAACTTCAAGTGATTTCTAACCATGCTATGGTCATACTAGGTAAGAAGCACACATGGTTTAGGATTACATACATTTTTAATGCTGTTTATCAGAAAAGGGTATGATATTAATTCACAGGGTAAGGGCTTTCAGTGGGTTTTAATAAGTTCAGTGCTACAATTTACTGTGAAATTGAAATAGTTTCATGCCAAGGACATAATCAATATGAGAATAAGATTGGGATTTGATAAAATATGAGTTTGAGGGAATAAATTGTACCAGGAGTTAGCAGTAGGGTCTGGCTGAAAATGGGCACCTTAGCTTTAGCTTTTAGGAAAAGGGGAATACTTAATTTTGATTCAGAGTAGATTCATGTTTCAGCTAAAACTTCAGTCTGTAACTCTCCTTTTGATCCATTTGAGTATGACAAAGGACTTCAGTGGGGTAAGACAGCAGCTGAAAATAAACCCCTCATTATTATTTACTTTCCCACAGTGATCACCCAGTAACCAGAGAAAGTGCCTTCGCAGGCTGTACCACATGCCAGGAGGACAGGGCCCCCATCCCTGACCGTGACTGTCCTTGGGGAAGAATTCATGGGAGCAGAACATCGCACCATGAGGAGAAGCTGCTGAGCTCCTTTCAGTGCAGTTCCAGTATTTCTCTTGGCAGCACATTTCACAGCTGAGCAGCCACCCGATAATATTTAAGGGGCATCTAATGCCCAGTGTGGACAAAACCAGCAGCTGTGCAGTTGTGCCCAGTCATATCCCCTCCCCTCTGTGAGTTGTTCCTGTATTGGCTCAGTTCTGAAATCTCACCGTTTGATGTGCTCATGTGAAAACAGAAACTGAACTAAATTGCACAATGCTTAGAGGAATAGCCACAGTGTTCCAGTTTGCCAGACTGCTGTGTCCCACCTCAGCTTTTCCCCCAGAAAGGGTGATTTCATTCCGCTTATAAAAGCAGCCCCTAAATTTGTTTTAAACTCATACTTTTGAAAACATTGCCCTAATGTAATTCTTTGCATTTTGCATAACACTTGTAACTCTGTTAGACCCCTAAGCACTATATTTTTGTTCCTGAAGGTTGGATTTCCAGTGCTTGAAAGAGTAAAGCCCCACCTCCATACCCGATATATTTCAGTTTATCACTCCGTTTTTCACTTGCCAATGCATACAAACGAAGACCTAAGGAAACCTTTTCAGGATGCTAATGGAGAACTCCGATTTGACAGTGCTAGCAGGGTGCAAGTCTAGAGCAGAAAAGGAGGAAATTAGTCTTTCACCCTGGGAAAGCATTGCCTACTGATATAAGGAGCCATCTAATCTCAGTAGCCTTTTTAAACAGTTTACATGAAAAGAAAAGAAACCCCAAAACTCAACAAACAGAGGGAAGAAAGAAAGAAAGGGATTTCTGTTGCAAATTGACAGGAATGGTTGTATTGAGTTTCTGTTGATAAAATCTCTCCACAGCAGAGGGTTACAAGGAACAAAAGAGGCTTTATGACTTTTTAGAGGGAGAGAAATGAGGATGTAATGATGAGGCTGAACATGCAAGCAAACTTCTCCAAACTTACCGGAGTATTTGGGGATTTATGTTTCTGCATAAGCAACACATTTACCTGTTTCTCTTTTTTTCCCAGTTATTTTGGTGCGGTTTTTTCTGGACATGGCTCAGCTATTTATGAGTGTCCAAAAGAGAGATCATACTCTACAGTCACAGATGACAACAACTCACTACTCTGTTTTAAATGTGAACTAAAAATTGTGGGTAACCGTACCAGCAGTTTGTTAGCAAGTGCAAGTTAGTTTAACATAGGCCATACAAATAACATTTATATATAATAATTCAAATGTTTGTCTTTACTGCAATAGCAGTATACAAAATGGAAAACATTTGAGAAATCCCTGAAATAAAGAATAATATATTTAATAGCAATAGACTGCAGAGAAGAGAGAGAAACTTCTAGATGATCTTTTGGACATAGGATTAATATTCAATGGGAGATGGTAAAACCCTGAAGTTTAAAAAAATAGATATCTAAACTTCTTTCCATCATTCTGGAACCATTCAGGTCGGAGATACCTTAAAATTGTCGATATTGGTCCACTGACACTTATACTAGGTCAATAAAGTAGTGAATATGATTTGATAAGCTGCATAAAGGGTAACACAAAATCTGAGAACTTAACTCTTGAATATTATTTCCTAAAGCAGCAAGAATGCCAAAGAAAATATGAGGAGAAGATGTAAAGCATTCGAAAAGAGACATAATGACCTGGGATAGGTAAAAAATTAGATGTTCTGCCTTCAGGAACATACAGGACCCATGATTCCACAACATGAAGTCTCCAGCAGCAATGTTGGCTGCAGGCATTCCCATTAGTATCCTTTCCTGATTTCACCTGCACAGTTTCTTGAATGGATAGATTGAAATCCACTGGGAAGCCAATCTTTTTAATATCGTTTATGCAAAGTTGTTAGGGTTTGGTTGTTTTTTATGGGGTTTGTTTTGTTTGTTTAAGTTCAGAACAGCTGCACAAAGACTGGAGGGTGAGCTGCTACTACCAATTCACACTTTGTATTATGAAATCTATTAGCCTGTATCTAAAAGCTTGATATAGCAAAGGTGGTGTCTTGCTGATTAGAGCAAAGACATTGAAGGAAATAAATGCATTAAAAATGGTAAAACTGGTAAAAGATAACTACCCAGAATAATTCTAAAGGTTTGAATGCCATCTTGGTCTCTTACCTTCAGTCAACTGCTTTACATCCTTAAATATGCAATTCCAGTGAGTGCTTGTTCTCCTTTACTGATAACAGTTTGACTTTAACCAGCCAAATTACTTTTAAAAGGGAAGTTTTACATTCTTTATAGCTCCAAGGATTAGTGTGAGAACTTCAAATGCTAATTTTATGCTTTCAAGAAAATTCTCAGCATACAAGAGTCTTCCTCGCGTACCAGATCTATTTCACTCATCAGAAATGTTTCTCCAAGCTGCTGCCCTGCAAAACCAAAGTGACCCATTGCATCTCAGAGCTTGTTGCTGCCCAGTTGTTTTTGGGGTTCTGAGCATGACAAAACTGGACCAACAACCTGTTTAGAAATGCTCCTTTAGAGAACAAATTTCCCCAGGTTTAGCCAGCCATCTTAAAGCTTCATCTAACATGAAAATTTGAAACAAATAATTTTCATAATAATTGAAGGGATTAGAAAGTAATTTTTAAGTTTAAAGAGAAGTGCCTGGAGAGAGGTAAAATCTATGCTCGTTGACTCTGGATTTTGATAAGTTCTGTAAGGGTTTCCTACTGCTATTTCAACTAAAAATCTGTTGGCTGTCAATGGGGATGCTTTTCTTCTAAATAGGATAATCCACAGGTGCAAGTTCCTTCTCATATATTTTGTTCCAAACTGAATGATCCATTGTTAAGGAACTCTTCCCAGCTGGTGCTTCTTATGATTAACAAACTTTATCCAGGTGTCAGTTTTACCACATCTTGCAACTGCTCACTGCCCATCAGAGTCTAACTTCTCTTCTACATGGAGATGCTTTTAATTATTTCTGAGTCAAGGTCAAGCAGAAGTCATGCCTATAAACATACCTATTTCCTGAAGATAAATAAAATATTCTCCTAATAACATAGCTACTCATGATTTTCAGAGAACTACTGGTTTTCTAGCCATAAATTGGGTAACAACTTGTCTGTATTATTTTGCAATAAACAAATGGGATTTTTTATTCTTTCCATGGCTCTGTATGTTTTTCATACCTATGTATTAATATTACCCTCAGTGTCTTTATTAATTTCCGTCTTTCCATCTTTATTAATTTTTCATCTTTTTAATTCTGTACATGTCAAGAATATCTTTTTGCAAGGAGTTTCAAATATAGTTTAGAGGTATGCTGTAATGTATAGAAAAGTGCTTAATTTTGATGAATTAATTATTATTTATTGTGATCATTAACTCAGACAAGTGGAAGAGAGAATCTGCAAATGCAGAAATCATGATACATAGGTGGTATAGCATACAAGAGGTACTAATGCAAACCCTCTGAAACAATGTAATGCAGATGTGAAATGAAGCAGAGCCAATGTATAGTAAGGAACAGATGGAATTGATGCATCTCAGAACAAATCATCATAGGAAACATTTGGAAATTATCATGAAAAACAAACAAAGAGGTTGCCTTAAATCCTAGAGCTTGCTACTCACAAGCTATTGCTTAAAAGAAACTGGAAAACAGAGGTATTGTGAACAAAAAATGGTAGACCAGATCATCAATAAAGATAATAAACAGAAAAAAAGCTGCCGTACCTTTTCACTCTGTACAAGGGTTTCTCTGAATAGCTCCTCTGGAGTACCTTGCTTGACCCATTGTTGTGGCTTGACCCTAAATTTGATGGATAGATCTCTCGACCAGTCACGCTTCTCGAAGCTTACATATTTAAGCCAGTGGAGACACAGGAAGTGTCCCTTTTTTCTTCTGCTTGAACCTCCCGGTGGGGAGTGTGGGGGGGG